>CM038676.1:344780951-344955347 GCA_021605205.1 Aegilops longissima | reverse complement strand
AGTAATTAAAGGATGTGTAAGATAGCATTATCATTACATGGTTGCTGTAATTTTGTTGTGCTACATCTGAGGGTAGAGTATGTCTTGTTAGGGCACGTACAATGGTAGCATATCGATACATATGCCTCATGACAAAAAGTAATTTGAAGCATATGTATTGATTTTTTCTCCCCAATGCAAGCTACTACTAGTGATCTCATCAAAGAATAGAAAGTGACTCTCACTACACATGCATTCATTATTTTCATTTCAACTTTTTCAACTTTATGCATTGGACCACACTTTTTGTCTCTAAGCACCCGCCTCCTGGAGAGGATCCCGCTTCCCCATCCAAACCTACTTTTTCTATTATCCGATCCTACATGACATGTGAGGCATCAGGCTGGGGCTATGCATTGGCCATGCCCTTAGTACTACCCTTTTTCTTTGGGTCCCGATAACTGTCACATGTGTGGTGTATCGGTAGTTGTCTTACACAGCGCCGCGTGTGGCATGGACAAGAACCACCACACACCTCACGTGGGCAAAACAACTAATGCCCACACACATTTTTTTCCCCTTCCAAACCCTCTCACACGCGTGCGTGTGGGCGAAGTTGATAACGCCCACACGCCTGTATGTCAGGCCTCGTACCCTCCTGGTCCCGCGCGACCGCAGTTGCCATGGTCCAGACCCTCGTCCATGTTCGTTTATCTGCAGTTGCCATGTCGCTGAACTACGGTTGCCATGTCGGACAACTGCAGTTGCCATGGTTGCTCAACTGCAGTTACCATTATGGTCTAATCTAATGTAGTTGCCATGATTTCATAACTTTAGGAGTTGCCACATACTAACATTAGGCAGTTGAGAGAGTTGTCATGTGCTCACAAGCATGCTAGGGCAGTTGCCATGTAAAAAGAAAGAGTTGCCATCTGCTTACGTACACGTTAGGGCAGTTGCCATGTACGTGCACGTTGGGGCAGTTGCCATGTACGTGCACGTTGGGGCAGTTGCCATGTACCATGCAAAAACACATGGCAACTCGGTAAAAGAAAGTTGCCATCCGCCACGTGCACACTAGGCGATTGCCGTGTACCTCAGTAAAACACATGACAACTCGGGTAAAAAGAGAGTTGTCACCGCTTATAAAGCACACTAGGGGCAGTTGCCATGTGCGCTGCAAAAACACATGGCAACTAGCAGCTTGGGTGTGGGAGAGGAGATGGGCGTGTAGGCGAGATGACAAATGCCCACACACCAGCCCTTGTGCGTGACTGAAAACTGGTGTGTGGGTGAACTGCTAAATGCCCACACACCGGCCCCTCCGTGTGGTAACGGATGTGTGGGCAAACTATGTCACACATCACACACACGCCTTGTCCTATGTGGCATAGAAAATCAACCAAATTGTGCCGAGATTCGTACATATAGTACTGCACGGTGATGGATGCGTGTGATCGAGATGGTCAACGCCCACATTAACATTTCCGTTTTCTTTTGGTGTTCAACTTGCAGAATACAGACCTTGGCACATTGAAGACTCTGGCTGTTCTTTTCCAATAGCAGAAGTAGGATTCTGAAAACTGTGTGTCATGATACTGGAATTTGTGCAAATGTTGTGCTCTGTATACGAGCTGAACTGTGAAGTTTGTAGTGCTTTTATGCAAAACAAATATGTCTTGTTCTTCATTATACTCTTGCTAATCTTAAGTACTCCTACTCAACGACATACTAGGCAGGGAGTGCCTTTTAATTTGAATCATTTTGTTCTGTTTGTTTCTCTTGGAGCATTGGCCTCGTCCAAGGCTCAAGAGAACCATGATTGGTGATTGTGATTCGACAGAACAAAGATTCAAGATCCGACAAGGGAATCCGAATCCATGTGGTGCACGCAGGCCCAAAGAATCTACAAAATCATTATTCTAGGGTTGAATTGCCATTTTTGCAGTTTCAAGTTGCAAAAATGGTAGCACGGGATATGTGGAGGCTCTGCTCCCTCCAGCCAGTGGCGTTACGCAGCAGAAAGATCTGAGCAGATTTAACTTCTCTGATAAGCGCGGGTCTTTTTTTTTTCATGGTAATATGTGTCTCATTCATATCATAAAGATTAAAGTATAAGTCACGTAAGGACCGACGTGACAAAACTGAAAAGATAGCAGAACACCCCTGAGCTTGACACCAACGCCCATCACCTGCCTTCGGCACCACGACAGCAGCCACCGAAGAAAAGAATGATGGATCACCCCTCACCCAAGCTCGACGCGGCTCCATCGCTGATATGCAGCTTTGCGGACCTCCAAGGTGGCTCACCAAAAGTGAAGCCCTTACCGTTGAACGAATCGGACCGGGCAACACCTCGGACACGCCATCGAACTCCGGATCCGCACCCACAACGACTAAGACGTCGCGGAAGGAAACCATATCGCCATCCACGAACCACGAACCCAAAGACATGTTCCGTCTTCCAGATGTCGTCGATGCAGACCACAATCTGATCCGCTCTGGACTACCACCTAAGCTCGCGGCCGACGCTGGAGCAACGCTGCCGCAACGGCGGAGCCCGAGGACACGGGTCCACCACGAGGATGCCGCCGCCGCCACGCCATCCTTGCTTGAACAGACTAGTTTCCAAATACATCCCCAACCATAGGACCAATGGCCTTGTCAAGGAAGGATCCGAAGAATCTTTATTCAGCATTGTCATCGTCGTCGTCGAAACAAAGACAATGAACAACCTAAAACTAAAACTACGAGGAAGTAAAAACAATCCACACGCGTGGATCCGGCGACCCCCCCTCACCACCGACGACCGAGATCGCCGGCAGAGGGGAGCCGCCGGAGGACGGCGCTGAAAGATTGGGTCTCCTGGCGGCGGCTAGGGTTTCCAGCCGCCAGGGACAGGAGATAAGCGCGTGCCCTGATATAGCCTACAATCACATGAACCGGGGGAGATACTATCAAATTCACCTGTGGCTGAAACGGACCTATTTGTACGACTGGCTGTACGCCTCAGAAGTGAATGAAAAACGGACCGCAGAAACCGCCTGCGGGGTCGCCGAATCAAACGAGCGCGACGGGCAGGTTCAGGCCGAGATCCCCGTATCAAATGTGCGAATATTTTTCCCGCAACCTACAAAAATCCGCCAAAAATCAACCAAATTCCCGCATGTGTTTCACAGTTTCAGACTTTCAGTCCTCGTCTATGAGGCGACCCTACCGTTCTGCTGAAACCTGAAAGCTTATCGTCTGCCCTTGCAGATCGCATCTCTACCAATGGACAGCTTTGTCCACAAACTGGCTCAGATCAATAAGGGCATCTCCAAGGCGGGGACCCGTAAATCTCCCTTCGGACGGCAGTGTCCAGAAGGCAGAAGCCATCTAATACAGGCGTGTATTGATTCGCGGCATATGATTCAGACGCGATCTCACGCACTCTTCCGACCGTCCTGGTCCACGAAAAACTACTCCCCTCTCCCACGCGTTTTCAGTCAGCGTCCGCATTCATGCCTGCCAAAGCAGACGCAACCGCTCACTGGCGCTGGCATTGAAGCGGCGCGCTGACCGAGAGAGTGCCGCCCGCACCGCTTTCTGGTGTAGGCAATCGGCACCCGTTCAAACAGCATGATGTTTGTCGGTCTGTCTGTCTGCCGTCCACATTGATGGCACACGGTTGATGTGGCGTCTCCTCCGACACCACCCTTTTTGTCCCTTTACCGCCCACCGTTGCTATATAAATCGTTGCCACGACCATAGCCGCAGTCATCCACCTCCGATCCCTCTCCGCACCACTCCCACCATGGATTCCTTCCCCACCAAAGCTCTCTGGGACGGGCTGATATCGTACCAAAAAAAGGAGATGGCCGACATTGCTGTCGGTTGGCTGGCCGGCAGGCAGCCGGAGGACGACGACGTCCAAATGCAGGACGCTGTCGATGATGAACCGGTGGCACCCTCCTCCTCCACGCCACCCTCCTCCTCCTCTGAGCCACACTCGCCGGTGCACTGCACCATGACCATCGGCGAGACCCATGCTCATTACATGGACATGATGCGGAAGGAGTGGGAGGAGCAGTTTCGGAAGGCACAGGCCGACGCCGCCTACAACAATCACCTCCTGCAACAGTACATGCAGGCGGAGGAGCAGCTCGCCATCGGCAGGGCTGTCGCGCTGGACGCAAACCTGGCAGAGCAGGAGGCACTGCTCGAGTCCTACCACTCCGCCCGCATATCCGCCTTGCCTGCTGGCGGTGCCACCAGCGGGTGTGGAGGTGGCCGCTGCCTACAGAGAGCGTGACAACGTGGGCGAGCCGGTGTTCGGTGAGACTGACGACAGGAGGAGGACATTGGTTACATGCATCTGTGCGGGATTTCTTTCATCTTTTAATCCAACAAGCTAATTAATTCAGAGTAATTAACGGAGTAAGAAATATATGCTTTTAATGTGGAGTACTTAACAATCGAAGAAGAAATATGCGCCGCATCGAGGAAGAAATCTGTTGGAGCAATTAAAGGATGAGTCTAAGCTGCTCTTGTCCCAACCCGGATGTGGGAGAGGGTCACGTGGATGTCCGGACTCCCTCAAAGTCCCACTTTTTTGTCTCAGATTTACGTAAAAAGTGCGTCCGGACTGGTCGACGGACGGATACATGACTGCATTGGATGACAAAATATGGTTGAACCGTGCGGCGGGCGGTTCGATGGTCCGCTTTGAAAATGCGTTAACCCTGTGTCTTTTTTGTTGTTGTTGTTTTTAGGTTCCTCACCATATATACCATGTGGTACCAACTCCGTGGTCTTATCGCATCTCCACATGGCGTGGAGCTTCACAGTTATGAGAGGAGCGACGCCTTACCAAACTACTCTATTTTTTACTACTAGATCGTTGTAATCTCCGTTGTTTCATGTCCCCATCCCCACAACTTATTCAGAGCTTGCTGATCAGTTGCTCACTTGTTAATTCGGCGGCATGTGCAAGGTGCACTCGGAGTAGTATCTTGGGTGATCATGCACAGAGACACGTGACCCCACGCTGGAATTATTTGCTTGCGCTTCCTGTGAAGCGGGATGTGTGGTTGAGTTGGGGACCTCTAAAGATCTTGAATCGTTGCTTACCCCTCGTGCAAAGTGGAGCGATCATGCATCATCTGTTCGTGTGTGGTGGCCGAGTGGGGCTGTCTGAGGGCATGTTTGGATCATGTCCTGAGGCAAGATTGCCTGGCCTGAAGGGTGCCTGAGATTTTGCCTGGATTCTGTTTAGTTGGTGTCCTCAATCATCTTATTATAGCCTGGCCTGAAAACTTGTCAATGCCAATAGCCTGCCCTGGCCAGCCAGGCAACGTGATTAGCCTGGGCCAGGCGTCCCGTTTGACACGCCTGATGGGCTGATGCATCTGCCTGGTACTCCCTCCGTTCTAAAATAGATGATCCAATTTTGTACTAAAGTTAGTACAAAGTTGAGTCATCTATTTTGAAACGGATGGAGTACTATTTTAATATTTTTTTTGCATGGAAGTGATGGGTGTCCAGAGTTTTATCTACCTAATTGTACTCTAGTACGGCGACTATCCACCAAACGCATATGGACCAGGCAAGCCTGGGCAGGCAGAATTCTCCGACTTCTCAGGCGACATCCAGGCATTAATTTTTGCCAGGCATAAGGGCCAGACCTCGAACCAAATTGACCCTGAATCCCACCAAGCGGATTATCATACTTCAGATTTTTTGCGAATTCCTTTAACATCAGATTTGAGCCATGTCACGTAGCTTTCAGGAATATATGATGCAGCGGCAGTCATTAAACATGCTCTCTACCGCTGTCCTGCAGGGATGGAGATGCTCAAGTAGTAATTCAGGTTTCAGGAAGAGAAAGGGAAGTTTCACCGAGTCTTGATCACAGGCCGTTCTGCCATGCTTCTGAAATTCTCAACTAGAGTATATATCTCACTTTGGTTCACATATACGCAGGCTTTATTTCAAAAGGAAGAAAAAGAAGAAAGTGTGGCAACCAAAAATAATACGGGTGCACGCATGGAGCTGGAGGGACAGAATAGTCACGTAAAAAGTGGGTAGGATCGACTTTATGATGCCACCCTTACGTTTTTATGGCCTAGAGAAGAAACAATATCTTCCATAGAAAAGGTACTCTAGGACTTAAAATGACTCGATCTGATTGTACCCGTAGCGCATCGATGTGATTGTTTGTTTGCGGATTTGTATGTCCGTTCATGAAAACGTGCCAAAATAGTCGTGAGGGTTTGATAAGTAGCGTTCCATTTCGATATTGACATCAGAAAATAACAAGTCGGCAACAGCGACAAATGGGCCTCCCCTTCCCTTCCCTCAGCATACGGTTTCACTGTCTCATTGAGCTCGTCATCTCCTGTGACTCAGCGGGTTCTAGAAGGAGCCCCTGCTGCACCAACAAATAAGAGGTAATAGCACTGCAGGTCCCTAAACTTGCAGTGGATGTGATGATTTGGTCCTTGAAGTTGAAAAGGTGGATTATTTCATCCCTCAACTTGTCATGGATGTGCAAATTTAGTCCAGGACCAATCAGAACTCGCCAAGTGGAGCCAGCTGGCCTGGGCCGGTCAGCGCCGTGCATTTTGTTGTTTACCCCTTGCCTTTATCACGAATCAACCCGCACTACTACACCTGAGTTAACTGGTGGGTATATTCCTTCTCTGGGTCTCATTGCACAAAACAAGCGTCTGCACTATAAAGTTTTGCGCAGCCATTAAGGGGACGATACATACAGTACATGCCTGGATTCTTTTGGGCAAAGATGGATAGTATATAGATTCAATTGGTATATACTAGATGATATATATGCTCCTTCAATTTCTGAAAACAAGCCTCAAGTATTTCCGAACGGAGGCAGTAGTAGTATGTTTGTGTTTGTAGCCTGTTCGGCATAGGAGCTCGCGTCAATTCAAATGCATTTCTTTTTGTCGCCTGTATGTCTCTTATTATCTGTGCTCGGCTCAGTACATGGAATTAAAAAGTGCTTTCAGGATCACATAGCTGATTCCAAGGAAGTGTTGTTTGTGAGCTGCTGAATTCAGTGCTCTGCAGACTGCATCCTTCTCCTTCAGGTTAAGGTAGATAACATTGCAGTTGTTGTAGCAAGGAAGGAGTGACTGGGCTTCTGAAACTACATCATGGTTCCACACAAGCCTAATCACCGCTTCCTGGTTTTGCAAGCACCAGCAGCAGCCTGAGGTTGGTGGTGATCTGGAAAATTAATTTGATGCTTAACCTGACTTTCCTTCCACTGTTAACACTTCAGTCTGAGATTTTTGCTGTGAGGTTTCATATGGTTTTGAGACAACCGAGTCCCATTTTCTGCTGGATTGTTTTGTCTCTGTTTCTATGTTCAACTATCCACTCTGAATTTCATTGCAAGGGAGAAATATCCTGTCTCTCCTTGTGGATATTAACATATTTTTATCTTTGACAAAGATACTAACATAACTTTTTTTCCTTGTGGCTGAAACTGTGTAAGCTGATTTGATACGCAGTTGGTAGCTCGGTACAAGTGGACGCTGACAAGATAAAGAGCTTAATTTTTTGGGTGGCTCATGATGTTAATATCTCGCGCGCCCCTGTCATAATCTTCAGAGTTTTTAGCGGCTCATAATGGGTTCAGATATTATTCTGAAGTCTATTTATCGTCATCTTTTCACCCGTCTAGTCTTAATAAGGTACGTACATCATTGGCGCTTCACCGTAAAGCATTTGTTGAAATTTCCTCCCAGATACTTTCAGAAGATTTAACACTGAGATTAAGACATGTCGATCGTAAAGTAGAAAATGACATACTTGAAAATAGACTACATGTTTTCTGATGTTGGATTCTATATATGCTTGCAAACATTCCCCTGTATGAGTATACCAAAGAATCTCCTATTTTAGACCTATTAGTGAAGAGTCTTCATTCTCACGTGCTGCAGATATAATCTACTTATGCGCACAAATGTTTGGGAGTATTTTTGAATTTGGGTTTGCTCTTCAGTGAAAATAAACAAATACTCTAATGAATTCTTTGTTATGTCACTGTCATATTAATAGACTCGGTTTTTGTTTTTATTAGTGCAAGTATATCTTTGGTACATTCTTGAGTGTTATATAAAGCTAGGCTAGTTATTTTCTGTAGGGAATATAAAGGTACTTGATCGCTTCGCACACCACAGACTATCAACATCCTATGCTCTTTTTGAACACCATTGCAGTCACAGTACTGGTTGTTGCGAAACTATCAAACATGCACAAGGTCCGGATTTTTGGAATCAATGCCGGCAACTAAGCGGCAGCGTCCCAGGGTAGACAACGCTCAATATCATGTTTCATTTGAATGGCTGGATGGTGTTGCACCTAGTTCTGAATTCGCTCGTCAGAGTACCAGTGTGTAGTGTTTGAGAGCTGTTAGTAGATGACATGTGATCATTATACAGAGAAACGCTAAAAGGCCTGGAAAATGATGCTGTTTTGCAACTTTGCCCGACACACGTTCTGTAGACTCTTTATGCTGCTGTATGTTCTGTTGCAAGTATTTGTCACTTGATACATGTACAGTTTCTCCATGCCTGAAGTTTCCCTTTCTTAATCCCGGCAATTTGAGATAAGATCAGAAGGAACTGCGTGTGCATCCATGTTTGTCCACAGGCCATCAGGTCGTGCGCAAATCTGCTAGCAAACCGTTCTGGTCGGTAGTGTTTTGTGCAATGAGACCCAGAGAAGGAATATACCCACCAGTTAACTCAGGTGTAGTAGTGCGGGTTGATTCATGATAAAGACAGGGGGTAAACTGCAAAATGCGCGGCGCTGACCGGCCCAGGCCAGCTGGCTCCACTTGGCGAGTTTTGATTGGCTCTGGACTAAATTTGCACATCCATAACAAGTTGAGGGATGAAATAATCCACTTTTTCAACTTCAAGGACCAAATCATCACATCCACTGCAAGTTTAAGGACCTGCAGTGCTATCAACAAATAATTGATGCAAAGCTAGGAAAGGCGATCAACATGTTATAAAGATTATGTCCCAACAGAGCTCATGATGGAAGCCTGATCACATGCAATGCATCCAATGAAGTGCATTGGTGTCTTGTGCCGTGGGGCGTTGCGACGTCACGGTCGTTAGGCGTTATAGGGCCTTGTGTGGAATACATGATAAGCGGAAACAGGAGCATATGGCAAGCATAAAACGCGAGCAGAATCGTTTGGCTTTGTGGGGCCAAAATGGGACTTAATTTGAGCTAGAAGAAAGGTCGGGGCACATGCGCGTTTGTTGGTTCTCTTGAAAATGCCAATTCGTAGCTACAATTATAATCGTTCACACACAAACACATAACTCTAGAATTTTTTTATTGAAAGAGACCCTCTCCCCACTGGAATTGCCAAAAAGAGACCCCCTCTGGATGAAATTGACAAAAAGAACCCCCCTCATCCGTGGCGGCGGGCGCGGCAGGCAACACGTGGCACCTGCCGCCACGCCAGGAGGCGTCCACCCGTGTATAAAAGTCTTTTTGAGTCGCTCGAGCTGGGGACGGAACATCCAGGGCAGGCGGGCCCTGCCGCCACCGCGCGAGGCGGCCAGCGCTGGCCCTGCCCCTCCTAGGCCGACAGGTCCTGCTGCAAACGGGCCCAGCAGGTGGGCCACGCCGCCACCACTGCAGGTGGCATTCCTGTTGCTGCAGCACGTGTGACAGCTTGCAGACGATGCTGATTCCCACGCGCAGATGTTGATGACTTTCACGGGCGGGAATCTGATGCCGTGACGACACTGATGCCCTACTGCTGCCCGGGAATCACTCCGGCTTTTGCTTCTTTTGCCTCAGTGGATGCGACGGCACTGCGGGAATCACTCACTCACTGCGGGAACCTGTTGTGGTGACACTATAAGGATCCTCTTCCTTTTATATAGTATGCTTCTGCTTCGTGCGCAAGCACACTGTCTCTGTCCTCCTCTTCTACTCTCTGAGTGTGCAAGAACAAAGGGAAAGAAAAATTCACTAGGCACTTTGACTCGTGATTTAGGGCGATTTAGAGTTGGATTTTGAATATGCTGAAGTTGAAGAAAAGATAGAAGAAGGTAAGATCTATTCATTTTTGTTGGTTTCGTTCGCATGCATGATGTTTTTACTTTTTTTTTTAGTTCATAACTATGTGTTCTCTGTCGTGTTAGGCATTATTTCATCACTTTTTGGAGTCACTTAGAGCTTCAGGAGTAGGATTTGCCTAGCGAAGTGAACTACGAAGTTGAAGATCAAGGTATGAGCTTTGCAATACATTGATTGTTTTTGTGCATGCAGGGTGGTAATTAGTTAGTCTTTTAGCTCGTCATTAGCTATGCGATGTTAGTGCTTAGAGGTTAGAAACAATTTCAAACGACAGATGTTGCATTTATACTATTTTTTTGAGAAGAGTAGGTTCAAGATGTTGTATCAATGTTAGCTGCGTCCATTAGTATTGACATGCGAGAAGATCTTAATACGGTAATTAAGAAAAAATTGGTATGTTATTTCATGTGGTATGTTTATTAATAAGTCTATAGTTAGGAAACTGTAGGTCTACTTTGTTATGTCGCAATAATTTAAATGCTCTATATTAAGATTACATGCTAATGTACTTAATGATGTATGTAATTAGGTAAAATAATTCATCTTAGTAGCAAATAAGGAGGAGATGACGTGATTGAAGAAATTGTGTTTCCATCTTCGCTATCCCTTTTGAGGTGATGAACACATACATGCAAGTGCTATTTTCATACTTTTGATAGCAGAAAGAAAAATCCGTGTGTAATATTGATGTTCATGTGATAATAGGTTGACTCCGTTCATATAATACTGGTGACGGATATTTATTAGAACTATTTTGACGCTTAATTGCATTCACAAGCACATCCATATTGGAGCTGAGGTATAAATGATGTCGTAATTTTGTTAATATTTTTTATATTGATGTACTATTGTGAATAATGTGCATGCCGCTGTAATATTATTATTTGTAAATAAATGATTATTATCGTATGATATGAAAAATTATATAAAACCGGAAGATATTAAATGTGTTTTACTCATATGATATTAAAATATTATTGTCGTACTATTATGTTTAGTGATTGTTTGGATAGCGAGTAATTACCCTCGGTTTTGTCAAAACCTGTTGTAAGAAAATTTTGGAGAAAACCTGTTTTTACTAATAGTTGTTTTTCCAAAAGCTCAGTTTTTGCATGTTACGAGAACTAGTTTAGGATACTTTTGGGGTAGTTAGAGAAAAGAAAACAAAGTTTTACTTTGTTACGGTGGTAGACGAGTTTGAGAAAAAATAGATCTCTAAATACTCGTTAAAAACAACCCCTTAAAGTCTAAGCAAATGATTCTTAAAAACAAACCGAATATTTGTAACGAAAATACGGTTATTATTTTAGTCGTATGATATGTAAATGTTGTCGTCGTACTACTACTAAATGTTCAATTACTAATTATTTGAAATGTAAATATGGATGTTGGTTTAGGTACTATGAAAAATTTAGTAGTGTACTATGGGGACGTCTTACGCGACGGTCCTTTCGGGGTGGATGTGTCCTTGTGTGGGTCGACTACAGTTGTAGTGAGAGACATGGTGAACGTGGGTTACGCAGCAGTCAGAAGGTGCATCCGAGCGATGTTTGGCCTAGGGATGCAGGGGGGAAATGACAATGGAGGCCTTCGTTGTTGACGGAGGAAATGATGGGACAGTTGCCCGTTGGGGTTTGCGGCCTATCACAGGTGGTCAGTCGTGGGGGTCGTACAAGAGGTTTGCAAGCAATCCCAATAACTCAATGTTTGGTCAGCCGATGGTGTATGTGGAGTTCATTTCAGTCACCGATGTTGCGGATCACGATGCGAGGGTGGTGGAGGTCGAGTTGGCCATCACATCAGCCCCTAGCATCGCCCATCGGAACCGACGGCGGCCAGCCTGTGTATGACACAGGATATTGGTCTGCGGCCGTTGACATGAGCGAACATGTGGAGGGATTGCCGGAGGCGCTAGATGATGACGATCATTCTTCCGCGTCTTCGTACTCAAGCGAAGAAGAAGATGTTCCTCCTCAGAGGGCAGTCGCGGCGGCACTGCAACCTGGGTTTTTACAGGATATGAGCATCACCAATGAATTTCACTCTGTTTCTGGCCTAGAAGCGGGGAGCCTTGAGATTGGGCAGGTTTTGCCAGACAAGAAGTCTGCTTACCATGCAATAGGTAGCTATGCAATCGCCCTCCACCGCCAGCATAGAGTGAAGCAGTCTGATAAAAAAGAGTTGGAGGTCATATGCATCCACTCCGCGAATGGTTGTCGCGGAAGAGTTCTCGCTAGGCTAAAGCCTGGGGTATGTCAGTCATGGCATATCACAAAAATAGTGGAGCATAGCTGTGAGCAAACTGGGAGTCTTTCAAATTACTGCAATGTGACTGCAAGATATGTGGCACACCAGATGGAAACGATTATGCAGGAAAGTCTCAGCATTAGTATTATGGCTTTGCAAAAAGCTGTAGAAGATCAAATTGGCTTCCCTGTCAGCTACAGCAAGGCTAGGCGTGCGAAGGAAAAGATATTCCATAACTTGTATGGAACCTATGAGGAGGCCTATTCTTATGCCCCCGGAATGCTTCATCAGATAGTAAGTGCTAATAGGGGGACTCAAGTTTGGCGGAGAGAACGTCCAAACCCAATGAACTCGGGTGAGCTAATCCTGGACCGCTTATTTTGGGCATTCGCCCAGACTATATAAGCCTTGAGCCTTGTCGCCCAGATTATCGATTGATGGTACCTTTCTCCTTTGGAAAGTACAAGGGCACACTATTGGTGGCGATTGTAGCAGATGCAAATAATCAGCTTCTTCCTATTGAATATGCACTGGTCGAGAGTGAGAACAAAGATAGCTGGTTGTGGTTCCTGAGCTGCTGAAGATGGGTGTCGTGAAAGAGCGTGAAGGTGTTTGCATCATCTCTGATCGCAATACTGGATTATTAAGTGCTCTTGACATAATTAAGGCGTCGGAAGAAGAGTGGGGGTGGCCGGATCTAGAGGGAAGGTGGTGCATGAGGCATTTGGCAGCAAAGTTTTACTACAATTCGAAAACAAGGACTGGTTCAAGTTATTCAAGAGGATGTGCATGTAGAAAACTGAAGCCAAAATGAATGCGATCTGGGCAGTTATTGCTACGTCTTGAGCTTGCGTTGGTTTCCCCCGAAGAGGAGAGGATGATGCAGCACAGTAGCGCAAGTATTTCCCTCAGTTTTTGAGAACCAAGGTATCAATCCAGTAGGAGGCCACACACAAGTCCCTCGTACCTGCACAAAACGATAGCTACTCGCAACCAACGCGATTAGGGGTTGTCAATCCCTTCACGGTCACTTACGAGAGTGAGATCTGATAGAGATAATATTTTTGGTATAAAGATGCAAAGTGAAAAGTAAAAAAGCAAAGTAAAAACAAAGCAAGTATAAAAGTGATGGAGATTGATATGATGAGAATAGACCCGGGGCCATAGGTTTCACTAGTGGCTTCTCTCAAGAGCATAAATATTCTACGGTGGGTGAACAAATTCTGTTGAGCAATTGATGAATTGAGCATAGTTATGAGTATATATAGGTATGATCATGTATATAGGCATCATGTCCGAGACAAGTAGACCAAAACGATTCTGCATCTACTACTATTACTCCACTCATCGACCGCTATCCAGCATGCATCTAGAGTATTAAGTTAAAAACAGAGTAACGCCTTAAGCAAGATGACATGATGTAGAGGAATAAATTCATGCAATATGATAAATACCCCATCTTGTTATCCTCGATGGCAACAATACAATACGTGCCTTGCAACCCTTTCTGTCACTGGGTAAGGACACCGCAAGATTGAACCCAAAGCCATGCACTTCTCCCATTGCAAGAACTACCAATCTAGTTGTCCAAACCAAACGGATAATCCGAAAAGACTTGCAAAGATAACTTAAAAGAATTCAGAGAAGATTCAAATATTATTCATAGATAAGTTAGATCATAAACCCACAATTCATCGGTCTCAACAAACACACCGCAAAAAGAAGATTACATCGAATAGATCTCCACGAGAGAGGGGGAGAACATTGTATTGAGATCCAAAAAGAGAGAAGAAGCCATCTAGCTACTAGCTATGGACCCGAAGGTCTGAAGTAAACTACTCACACTTCATCGGAGAGGCTATGGTGTTCATGTAGAAGCCCTCCGTGGTGGATGCCCCTCCGACGGAGCTCGAACAGCCCCAAGATGGGATCTCGTGGATCTGAGGAAGTTGCGGCGGTGGAATTAGGTTTTGGCTCTGCTCGATCGTTTGGGGTGCGTGAGGTATATATAGGAGGAAGGATGCGTCGCTGGAGCTCGAGGGCCCATGAGGCGGGGCGCCCTTGGGGGCGCCCCACCTCGTGACCGCCTCTCTGGTTCCTTGGCGAGGGTCCAAGTCTCTGGATCACGTTCGTGAGAAAATCACGTTCCAAAGGTTTCATTCCGTTTGGACTCCGTTTGATATTTTGTTCCTTCGAAATACTGAAAAAGGCAAAAAACAACAATTCTGGGCTGGGCCTCCGGTTAATAGGTTAGTCTCAAAACTAATATAAAAATGGAAAATAAAGCCCATTATAGTCCAAAACAATAGATAAAGTAGCATGGAGCAATAAAAAATTATAGATACGTTGGAGAGCTAATTTTTTTAAAATAATACATATTTTTTTATTAAATTTCAGAAATATTACACCGTAATATATTTTTCAAAAATAATACCCAGTCAGCCTACTGCTGGCCGATTGGGCCCCAGTCGGCCTGCTGCTAGCCGATAGGCCCCAGTCGGCCCACTGCTGACTGATTGGCGCCCAATCTGCTTCCTCTAGGCCGACAGATGCATGCACCCATTTATCTTTGAAATGAATATTTGAAAAATATTGAAGAAGTATTTAAAAAAATGTTGATCATGCATATAAAAATGTTAATCAAGCATTTGAAAAAACAATATTTAACAAGTATTTAAAAAATATTGAAACAATATTTGAAACTGTTGAATAGGTATTTGAAAAATGTTGAAGAAGTATTTAAAAAATGATGATCATGTATAAAAAATGTTAATCTAGCATTTGCAAAAATATTAAACTATTATTTGAAAAAAGGCGAAACAAGTATTTGAAAAATATTGACCATGTATATAAAAATGTTGAAAAGTATTTGTAAAAATGTTGATCATGTATAGAAAAATGTTAATCTAGCATTTGCAAAAATTTAAACAATTATTTGAAAAAAAGACTAAACAAGTATTTGAAAAATATTGATCATGTATATAAAATGTTGAAAAAGTATTTGTAAAATGTTGATCATGTATATAAAAATGTTGATCAATATAAAATATTGGTCATGTATATTATACACATGTTAAACATTTTTCAAATACTTGTTCAATTTTTAAAATACTTGTTTAACATTTTCTCAAATACTTGTTCAACATTTTATATACATGATCAACATTTTTAAAATACTTCTTTAACATTTTATATACATGATCAACATTTTTAAAATACTTGTTTAACATTTTATATACATGATCAACATTTTTTAAAATAATTCTTTAACATTTTCAAATACCTATTCAACAGTTTTCAAATATTTTTTCAACATTTTTAAATACTTGTTCAACATTTTTTCAAATGCTTGACTAACATTTTATATGCATGATCAACATTTCTTAAAATACTTCTTCAACATTTTCAAATACTCATTCCAAAGATAAATGAGTGCATGCACTGTCGGTCTAGAGGAAGCAAACGGCGCCAATCGGCCAGCAGTGGGCCGATCAGGGGCCTATCGTTCAAGCAGTGGTAATCGACTGGATCCAATCGACCCTACAGCAATGATTGGGTCCAATCGCCAGCAGCAGGCTGACTGGATCCAATCGGCCAACAATAGGCCGACTGAGTATTATTTTTGAAAAATATAATTACGGTGTAATATTTCTGAAATTTAATAAAAAATATGTATTATTTAAAAATAATTAGCCGTTGGAGACGTATCAGGCATCCCCAAGCTTAATTCCTGCTCGTCCTCGAGTAGGTAAATGATAAAAAAGAGAATTTTTGATGCGGAGTGATACTTTGGCATAATTTCAATGTAAATCTTCTTAATCATGGTATGAATATTCAGATCCGAAAGATTCAAGACAAAAGTTCATATTGACATAAAAATAATAATACTTCAAGCATACTAACTAAGCAATTATGTTTTCTCAAAATAACATGGCCAAAGAAAGTTATCCCTACAAAATCATATAGTCTGGTTATGCTCCATCTTCCCCACACAAAGTATTTAAATCATGCACAACCCCGATGACAAGGCAAGCAATTGTTTCATACTTTAACATTTTCAAAACTTTTTCAATCTTCACGCAATACATGAGCGTGAGCCATAGATCTAGCACTATATGTGGAATAGAACGGTGGTTGTGGAGAAGATAAAAGGAGGGAAGATTGTCTCACATCAACTAGGAGTATCAACGGGCTATGGAGATGCCCATCAATAGATATCAATGTGAGTGAGTAGGGATTTCCATGCAGCGGATGCACTAGAGCTATAAGTATATGAAAGCTCAACAAAAGAAACTAAGTGGGTGTGCATCCAACTCGCTTGCTCACGAAGACCTAGGGGATTTGAGGAAGCCCATCATTGGAATATACAAGCCAAGTTCTATAATGAAAAATTCTCACTAGTATATGAAAGTGACAAAATGAGAGACTCTCTATCATGAATATCATGGTGCTACTTTGAAGCACAAGTGTGGTAAAAGGATAGTAACATTGTCCCTTCTCTCTTTTTCTCTCATTTTTTTATTTGGGCCTTTTCTCTGTTTTTTTATGGCCTGTTTTTTTTTATTTGTCGTCCGGAGTCTCATCCCGACTTGTGGGGGAATCATAGTCTCCATGATCCTTTCCTCACTTGGGACAATGCTCTAATAATGATGATCATCACACTTTTATTTTTCTTACAACTCAACAATTACAACTTGATACTTAGAACAAAATATGACTATATGAATGGCTCCGGCAGTGTACCGGGATATGCAATGAAACATGACTGACATGTATGAAAGAATTATGAAAGGTGGCTTTGCCACAAATACGATGTCAACTACATGATTATGCTAGCAATATGACAATGATGGAGCGTGTCATAATAAACGGAACGGTGGAAAGTTGCATGGCAATATATCTCGGAATGGTTATGGAAATGCCATGATAGGTAGGTATGGTTGCTGTTTTGAGGAAGGTATATGGTGGGTGTATGATACCGGCGAAAGGTGCGGGGTATTAGAGAGGCTAGCAATGGTGGAAGGATGGGAAAAAGTGCGTATAATCCATCGACTCAACATTAGTCATAAAGAACTCATATACTTATTGCAAAAATCTAGAAGTTATCAAAGCAAAGTATTATGCGCATGCTCCTAGGGGGATAGATTGGTAGGAAAAGACCATCGCTCGTCCCCGACCGCCACTCATAATGAAGACAATCAATAAATAAATCATGCTCCGAGTTCATCACATAACGGTTCACCATACGTGCATATGCTACGGGAATCACAAACTTCAACACAAGTATTTTTCATATTCACAACTACTCAACTAGCATGACTCTAATATCATCATCTTCATATCTCAAAACAATTATCAAGCATCAAACTTATCTTAGTATTCAACGCACTCAAAAGAAAGTTTCACATATCTTGAATACCCAGTATATTAACATTAAGCAAATTACCATGCTATTAACGACTCTCAAAATAATCTAAGTGAAGCATGAGAGATCAAGTTTCTTTAAAACAAATCCACCACCGTGCTCTAAAAGATCTAAGTGAAGCACTAGAGCAAAAATTATCACGCTCAAAAGATATAAGTGAAGCACTATGAGCAAAACTATCAAGCTCAAAAGATATAAGTGAAGCGCATAGAGTATTCTATCAAATTCCAATTCATGTATGGCTCTCTCAAAAGGTGTGTACATCAAGGATGATTGTTGTAAACTAACAAGCAAAGACGCAAATAATACAAGACGCTCCAAGCAAAACACATATCATGTGGTGAATAAAAATATAGCTCCAAGTAAATTACCGATGGAAGTGGACGAAAGAGGGGATGTCTTCCGGGGCATCCCCAAGCTTTGACTTTTTGGTGTCCTTGGATTATCTTGGGAATGCCATGGGCATCCCCAAGCTTAGGCTCTTGCCACTCCTTGTTCCATAATCCATCAAAAGAATTCACCCAAAACTTGAAAACTTCACAACACAAAACTCAATAGAAATCTCGTGAGCTCCGTTAGAGAAAGAAAACAAAATACTACTTTAATGTACTGTAATGAACTCATTCTTTATTTATATTGGTGTTAAACCTGCTGTATTTCAACTTCCCTATGGATCATAAACTATTTTACTAACCATAGATTCATCAAAATAAGCAAACAACACACGCAAAACAGAATCTGTCAAAAACAGAACAGTCTGTAGTAATCTGTAACTAACGCAAACTTCTGGAACTCAAAAAATTCTACCAAAATTATACGACCTAGAAAATTTGTTTATTGATCAGAAGCAATTGGAATCAGTATTTTATCACGTTCTGGTGATTTTTAACAATTCGTGCACTGAGCACAAAGTTTCTGGAAATTACAGCAAGATCAAATAACTATCATCCAAGAAGATCCAATAGGTTTAACTTGGCACAAACACTAATTAAAAGATAAAACCACATCTAAAAAGAGGCTAGATGGATTATTTATTCCTAAACAGAAGCAAAAACAAAAAAAACTAAAAATAAAATTGGGTTGCCTCCCAACAAGCGCTATCGTTTAACGACCCTAGCTAGGCATAAAAGCAAGGATAGATATAGGTAGTGCCGTAGTAATAAGATAGATCGGTGAAACTCATTTCATATTCTCTACGTTCGGCAGCAGTTTTTATTTGAGGCAAGCAAAAGTAATCAAAAGGGCTAAATTTAATAGGACAAAAGTCCCCAAGATCAATTTTTGGAGGTATAGGTTCCTCTTTCGGCCCTTCATATTGCACAACCAATTCATCGTTATAAGCATTCTTTTGACAGAACTTTGTGAGCCTATACTCAAGAGAGCATCCTAGCTCATTATTTCGAATAGCCAAATCATCATTAAGCTCGGAGATCCTATCAATTAAAATATTGGTAGGCACTTTTTTTCTAAGATTTTCATTGAAAGCAACATAGTCGATAGATTGAAAGCGCATTATTTCTTCTTGATAAAAAAGGATAGATTCTATGGGAGGACGGCCAGCATCTACCCTATAATGCCCAAAGATTTCTTTGGCTTCTTTTATTATAAATCTGAATTCATGAGCCAAAAAGATAGTAGCGGCACGCTTAACAGAGGAGTGTTCAATATTAGAAAATTCTAGGAAAATTCTTTGTATAGAAGGGTGCATATGCATAAATTGCCTTTCAAGTTCAACGATAAGCATGGCAATAGCGTCCGCAAGACTACTAGTTCTATGGAGAATAGAACCACCCATAGAGGGTAAAGCACCAGCACAAGTAAAGAAATCTTGAATAACTCCTTTTCCAATAATATTACCACTACCGATTTGAAATCTTTTTGTGTGATAGGTAGGGGATTCTTTAGCAGGAGCTTCAGAATTTTCCATATTATTATCGCCCATATTGGCGATAATTTCCCCAATTTCAGACATAGCGACAAGCAAGAAAACTAACACACGAGCAAATAAACGGACGAGGAAAAATGCAAAGGAAAAAGAGGAGGAGATTGGGAAAGAGAGGGCGAATAAAACAGCAAGGGTGAAGTGGGGGAGAGGAAAACGAGAGGCAAATGGCAAATAATGTAATGCGAGAGATAGGGATTGTGATGGGTACTTGGTATGTTGACTTTGCGTAGACTCCCGACAACGGCGCCAGAAATCCTTCTTGCTACGTCTTGAGCTTGCGTTGGTTTTCCCCAAGAGGAGAGGATGATGCAACACAAGATGGCGTAAGTATTTCCCTCAGTTTTGAGAACCAAGATATCAGTCCAAGAGGAGGCCACGCACAAGTCCCTCGTACTGCACAAAGCGATAGCTACTCGCAACCAACGTGATTAGGGGTTGTCAATCCTTCACGGTCACTTACTTAGAGTGAGATCGATAGAGATAATATTTTTGGTATAAAGATGCAAAGTGAAAAGTAAAAGCAAAGTAAAAACAAAGCAAGTATAAAAGTGATGGAGATTGATATGATGAGAATAGACCGGGGCCATAGGTTTCACTAGTGGCTTCTCTCAAGAGCATAAATATTCTACGATGGGTGAACAAATTCTTGTTGAGCAATTGATGTAATTGAGCATAGTTATGAGTATATCTAGGTATGATCATGTATATAGGCATAACGTCCGAGACATGTAGACCAAACGATTACGCATCTACTACTATTACTCCACTCATCGACCGCTATCCAAAGATGCATCTAGAGTATTAAGTTAAAAACAGAGTAACGCCTTAAGCAAGATGACATGATGTAGAGGAATAAATTCATGCAATATGATAAATACCCCATCTTGTTATCCTCGATGGCAACAATACAATACGTGCCTTGCAACCCTTTACATCCTTTGGGTAAGGACACCGCAAGATTGAACCCAAAGCCATGCACTTCTCCCATTGCAAGAACTACCAATCTAGTTGGCCAAACCAAACGGATAATCCGAAGAGAATTGCAAAGATAACTCAATCATACATAAAAGAATTCAGAGAAGATTCAAATATTATTCATAGATAAGCTGGATCCGTGGTGGCAGGGCCCGCCGCCTCCTGGCGTGGCGGCAGGTGCCATGTGTCACCTGCCACGCCTGCCGCCACGGATGAGGGGGTCCTTTTTGTCAATCGCGTCCGGAGGGGGTCTTTTTTGGCAATTCCACTGGGCAGAGGGTCTCTTTCGACAAAAAATCCATAACTCTGTGCCTTTGGCATTGAGCGCGATACGCATGATATGTTGCTGAAGGAGACACGTTAAGAGCCAAAAGCTCGTCGGGACATGATATGCAAAACACGCCGATAAGGTCTCTTGGAGACCCAAAACCCCACGCATCCAGGAGAGACACCGTCAAGGGGTGTAGCATCTATCGGCTACCCTAGGTTGGCCTGGCCGCCCTAGAGTCCAGCAGTCCATTGGTGTCAAAGACAAAGAACAACGAAGAATGAGAAGGAAGAAAACTAGGGCATGAGAAAATGGTAGATGAAAAAGTAGTAATTTATTTGGTTGATGTGTTGTGTGTTCTCAATCGGTGGAAAAAGGATTAGGTGGCAAATGGTAAAACCAAAGTTGGGCCTTGCTGGAGGAGTCTTATTCAAAGCGAACTGTCAAGGGGGTCCCATAAATCACCCAACCGTGTAAGGAACGCGAAATCAAGGAACATAACACCGGTATGACGGAAACTAGGGTGGCAAGAGTGGAACAAAACACCAGGCATAAGGCCGAGCCTTCCACCCTTTACCAAGTATATAGATGCATTAATTATAACAGATATATATTGTGATATCCCCAACAAGTAAACATGTTCCAACAAGGAACAACATCTCCCTGTTCCAACAAGGAACAAACTTCATCTTCACCTACAACTAGCAACGCTATAAGAGGGGCTGAGCCAAGCGGTAACATAGCCAAACAACGGTTTGCTAGGAAAGGATGGTTAGGGGCTGACATGGCAATGTGGGTGGCATGATAAAGCAAGTGATAGGCATCATGGCATAGGCATAGCAAAAGAGCGAGCAACTAGCATAGCAAAGATAGAAGTGATTTCGAGGGTATGGTCATCTTGCCTGCAATGTTCTCAGAGTTGTCGAAAGCTTGATCCTCGAAAGCGTTCTCAACAGGTTCCTCGTTCACGTACTCGTCTCCCGGCTCTACCCAAAACAAGAACACAAACAAAGGAACCACAATAAATCACGGTGCAATGCACAAGCAACATGATGCAAAACATGACATGATATGCGGGATGTGATATGCAATGCGTATGCGCGCTCCGGAAGGTAAATGATGAACCAGGCATCAACTTGGCAAACCAAGTATGCCACTGGAAAGATGAGATGATTTCGGTTGAAATCGATATAAAGATCACCGGAATCGGATGCACGGTTTGCAAATAACAAGCAAAACAAGAATGGCACAAATCTGCCATTAACAGCATGATGCCACTTAGCAAGCAACAAGAAATTAAGCTACTGCACTCAAACGTACCAACAAAGTATATGGAAGTGATCTACTCAAGATGCTTGACAAAAGATAACACTGAGCTACTGCTAAATCACATCATAACAGGTTCAAACAAGCATGTCAAAAGTGCACAAAATATCAGGCTGGACATGACAAAAACAGCATCAGGTAGCAATGTTCAGAGCAAGAAAACAACATGCTACAGGAACTTATAATAGCAAAACATGGCATGGCATGAATCTACTCAAAGCATAGAACAAAAGTCCCTTACTGACCATAAGCCAAAAAGGATCAGAAAATATAGTAACACCCATGTCAATATCGCAAGTTTCGTTAACAGATTCAGCAACATGGCATGTCAAAAACTGATAACAAGTAGGCATGTTTAAGAGCTCGATGCACTCACTACAGAGCCTTTCATGATAAACTAAGCATACATAGATCAAGAAGACATGGCATAGAAGACATACATGGCAAGAAAAACATCATAGCATACATGGATAAACCACAACAACCTTGGCAAAATTGAATAACATGTAACCAATCTGCCAGGAAATATTTGATAGCAAAAGTAGAGCTCGATTGACTCAAGCTATGGCACTCCATAATTGAAAACAAAGGCATGGATGGATAGAGCATAACCATATGTCCAAAACATCCTTACTGAAGTATCTCAAAATATGCATGGATCTCTCGGTAGCATCAAGTTAACATGGCATCAAAATATCAGCTAAACAGGGCTGAAAACAGCAACATCAGGACACCTACTTTGCATGCTTGTGCTAGTCACCACATAGATCACAAAAATACATGGAATACACACCTGTAAAGATGGCATGGCATATTACAAAACACATGTAGGACTCAAATTCATAGGGTGCACACATCAATCATAGCAAAAATAACAAAAGTGCATGTTACATTAAGAAATGTAAACTAACATCACATAGCTCTCTTCCAACAGCATTTCGGGCATCAAGATGAGCTCAAATGAAAATGATGCAATGAGGTGGAATGATCTACTCTTCGAGACGAACATTTTGACATATTATACGCACGAAATGGAGCTGCAGATGCAAAGTTATGATGCCTTGAAAATGCCACAAAATATCACCGGATCTAAAAACTTGGATGAAAATAGAGGGGGGAGAAGTCAACTGGAGATAGATCGGGATCGGGCGGATCCGATCGAGGCGGCGGCGCTGGCGCGATCCTCCGGTGGCGGTCCGGCGAGGGCACCGTGGCCAAGCGGCGGGCGCGCCGACGAGGGAGAGAGGCGGGGCGGGGCGGCGAGGGTTGTGGCGCCGACGAGGTCGGTGGTGGTGGGCGCCGGTGGGAGGCGGCCAGCAGCGGGCGGCGGGCGACGGGGCCGACTGGCAAGGTCCGGCGGCGGGGGGCCGACCGGTGCGGCGGCGGGAGCCGGCCGGCGGGCGGAGGATGGGCACTGGGGCGGGCGCGTCCGGATGGCGCGCGGGAGGGCGGCCGTGGGTCTCGAACCATGTGTGTGGCATGTGGCGGCGGCGGACAGGTGGCGCGCTGATTCGCCGGGCGGCGGCGGCGCTGGTGGGCGGACGTGTCCGGACGGCGGGAGTTTCGTCCGGCGCGAGGTAGGGAAGGCTAGGGTTGGACCCGGATTTGGACGGGGGAGGTGTTTAAATAGGCATAGAGGGAGCTAGGAGAGTCCAAATGAGGTGTAGTTTTCGCCCACACGATCGTGATCGAACAACGGAGAGCATGGAAGTGACTTAGATGGGTTATTGGACTATTTTGGAGGGGTGTTGGGCTGCAACTTAAAAGAGGCCTTTGCGAGAGTGCGTTTAACCGTTGGAGTACCAAACGAGCTCCAAATGACCCGAAACTTGACCGGTGGTCTAACGGCGGTATACCAAGGCCACTTGACAAACGTCGGTTCATTCCGAGAAGGTTAGTACCCGCTCACGGAAAAACGTAAAAGGGGCCGCCGGGGGAGATAGGAGTGTCGGATTGCAAAACGGACAACGGGAAAAATGCTCGGAATCATGAGACGAACACGTATGCAAATGCGATGCACATGATGACATGATATAATATGCATGACATGGACAAAATGCAAAATGAAGAAAAACCCAACCACGGAGGGAATATCATATCACAATGCCGAAAATGGCAAGAGTTGGAGTTACAAATATGGAAAGTTACGTCCGGGGTGTTACACCCACTACCTATTGATGATAGCTTTTGTTAAGGCATATCTCTCTCGATGTGGTTTTGGTGATTGATGACAACATGTTTGCGGACTAATCGTGTGCCTTGAGCATTTCAGAGATCCATCTTTGGCACGAGACGATTTCTTTCCCTCGGAGTGTCATTTAAGACGCTGTAGCTCTTTCATTTCTTCTTCGGTGGACTAGTTTCGTAGAGGGCACCGTACTATCAAGAGGGGGTCCGCTTTGGTAAGGCTAGGGTGGAATCAACACGTACACATCCTTTTCACACCCTCTGAGCCTTTCCGCTCGATGGAGAGCTCTTCCTCCTTCTTTGGGCTTTGTCGGTCCCAGTGTAGTATCATAGATCGAGCGGTAGTACCGCTTAGGGGTCACAGACGGCAGTACCACTCCGCAGCGGTAGTACCGTCGGTGGGTCCTCAACCGTAGTACCGCTGCGGTACCAGGCCCCTACCGCGTCGATTTGAGGGGGTCGATTCTTGTGTCGGATTGTGCGGTACTATGCAGCGGCAGTAGAGCGGCAGCACCGCTCATGAGCGGTAGTACCGCCCTACCACCGCGGCAGTACCTCTTGGGTCCCTTTCTCCCCAGCCTTCCAGACTGCGCGGCAGTACCGCCAGGGGGAGCGGTAGTACCGCCCTCTGCGGGGCTGCTTTGGAGGGTAACGGTTGGATTGTCCCCCCCCCACTATATAAGGGGGTCTTCTTCCCCAAAGTTGACTCACCTCTTCCCCCAAAAGCTCCATTGTTGCTCCAAGCTCCATTTTCTCCCGATCTCTCTCCCTAGCCAATCAAACTTGTTGATTTGCTAGGGATTGGTTGAGAAGGCCCCGATCTACACTTGCACAAAGAGAAATTTGATTCCCCCCACTAATCCCTAGCGGATCTTGTTACTCTTGGGTGTTTGAGCACCCTAGACGGTTGAGGTCACCGCGGAGCCATAGTCCATTGTGGTGAAGCTTCGTGGTGTTGTTGGGAGCCTCCAATTAAGTTGTGGAGATTGCCCCAACCTTGTTTGTAAAGGTCCGGTCGCCGCCTTAAAGGGCACCAATAGTGGAATCATGGCATCTCGCATTGTGTGAGGGCGTGAGGAGAATACGGTGGCCCTAGTGGCTTCTTGGGGAGCATTGTGCCTCCACACCGCTCTAACGGAGACGTACTTCCCCTCAAAAGGAAGGAACTTCGGTAACACATCCTCGTCTCCACCGGCTCCGCTCTTGGTTATCTCTTCCCTTTACTTGTGCAAGCCTATTTGTGTTATATCCATTGCTTTCTTGCGTGCTTATGGTTGTTGCATCATATAGGTTGTCCACCTAGTTGCATATCTAGACAACCTACTTTGATGCAAACTTTAATTTGGTAAAGAAAAGCTAAAAATTGTTAGTTGCCTATTCACCCCCCCTCTAGTCAACTATATCGATCCTTTCAATTGGTACCAGAGCCTCGTCTCTTTATTAAGAACTTTGCCGTCCGAAGAGTATGGTTGACACCTCAGATGGAGCGGAGGGGCACTCCGGTGTGAATCCAATCTCGTCTACGGCCGATGGGGATACCGCGATCTCTCGTGAGGAATTCAATGTGGCTTTGGACACATTGAAGACCTCCATGACGACCGAGGTTGAAAGCATGTTTAATAAATTCATAGAAGGTCTTAAACTTTCCACCGCACCGTTGAAAGTGGGTGATCCGCTAACAAGGTGACGGATGCTAACCCCAACAAGGGGGAAGATACTAGTGAGAAAGTTCCTTCTTCTAGCGGTAAGAATGGCACCGGCATCTTTGCCCATGTGGAACCTCCACCTGTCTATGGTGGACCGATTCCTTCTACTCACTTGAATCATGCCGGTCCTCCCCCCAAGATTGATAAAAGGGAGGACTTTGATTCTTGGGTCTATCGTTTTAAGCGTCATTTAAATCATGTGAATACTAATCTTTGGAGAATCATTGAAGAAGGTTTTTATCCGCACGACCGAAGCAACTTCACTCCTAGAGAAGCTGCGGATAATCAATTCAATGAGAATGCTCTCTTCATCATCCAAGATGCAATTCCACCCGAAGATCTTCCTCACCTCCGGCCCTATGCCATGGCCAAAGATGGATGGCTCCAAGTTGTGTCCCTCTACCGAGGAAGCGCAAGCATTCAACGCTCCAACTATGAAGTGGTGCACGATGAAGCCGACGAGTTTGCAATGAAAGAGGATGAAGAAACTCGCGAGCTTTATCGGAGAGTAAACAAACTCGCGGTTTCACTCTGAGATCATGGGAGCAAGGACACGGATGAAAATTGGATCAAGCGCAAATTCCTCAAGGCAATGATGCCTTACCACAAGGCCATGTCCTCCGTCATTCGTCAAAGGCCAGACTTCCACACCTTGACCTCAAGTGAGGTGTTGGATGAGTTTGTGGCTATGAGCATATTGGACAAGACCGCCGACAATGTGGTACTTCACTCTCAAAGGGCAAAGAAACCCAACCTTGCATTGAAGGCCAATGTTTGTGTTGAAGAAGAGGAAGAAGATGAAGAAGAGGAGAGCAACCCCGAAGATACAAAGTATGACTATCATGAACACATGGCCCTTGCGTCTAGGCAATTTTGGAACAAGAAGAACTCAAGGCCCAACTTCAACAAAAGCAACTCAAGTGGCGCTAAGGTCAAGCAACGTGTGAGAACTTGCTATAATTGTGGCAATGTGAGTCACTTTGTTGCGGAGTGCCCATATGAGAAGAGGGAAGACAACGGTGGCAAGCTCATCCGAAAGTACAAGGCCAAGTCTTTCCCCAACAAGAGCAACTTCACCAAGAAGACTCCTCACAAGGTGTTGGTGGTACAAGAAGAGTACAATGAAGATGATGATGATGATGATGAAGATGGTGGGTCGGTTCTCATGGCCTCCGTTGCCATTGCGACGGCTCCACGGGTGTCTCTCTTCGATTCTCCTAATGAGAGCATCATCGCCAAGTGCCTCATGGCTAAGGCCACCAACAAGGTAACCCCCAACATCAAAACTACCTTCATTGATCATCCTTCTTTGACGGATTGCATTGATGAACATGAGAGATCTAAGGTGGAGGAGAATGAGTTTGAATCCTTTATGGGTAAAATCAAGGGTAAATCCAAGAAGCACTTTGTTGCTCTCTTGGAACAACTTGGTGAAGCCAATGACATGATCGAGGCTCACGAAGATACCATCTCTAAGATGGAGGGGCATAGTCGAGACTATGCCGATGAGATTTCGGATCTTTCCAATGCTCTTGAGGAAGAGCATGGTCTTCGTTTGGCTCTTGAGGAGTCACACAACGATGATCATGCTAAATTAAAGAAAGATCTTGATCATGCTCTTGTTGTTTCTCGTGTGCTAAATTCCGAGAAGGTCAAACTTGGGGTTGATCTTGCTAGACTCAAGGAGGAGTTTGATATACTTGACAAGGCTCACAAGGCCTTGAAAGGTATTCATGCTAGCCTCAAGGAGTCTCATGATCAACTCCAAGTGAAGCTAACTGAAAGTGCGTTATATCGACTAGAGGGGGTGAATAGGCGATTTTATGAATTCTTCACGAGGAATTTGTTGATGAGGAAATTCCTTAGCGAAGAACTACTTGCAATGAATAAGTACTCGAAGTAAGCATAACAGAATACGCATGGTCATCATGATGAAATGAAGACTAGCTCAGAGTACGAAAGCGTAATCACAGGATAACTCAAGATGAAGACAAACAGATCAAGAAATTGAGCGAGGAAATTGAGAAAGTCTTGATCAAAGTCTTCAAACACAGATATGAACAAACACTCAACACAAGAATGAGGAAATGAAAGGGTTGAGGAAATAGAACCAGTTAGGTTGGTGAAGACAATGATTTGGTAGACCAGTTCCAACTGCTGTCTCGGTTATGCGTCTGGTTGGAGCGGTGAGTATTTAAACTCGAGGACACACAGTCCGGACACCCGATCGCTGAGCACGCAGCTCGGGACACCAAGTCCTCACCGTATTCTCCTTGAACTAAGGTCACATGAGACCTCGTCCAATCACTCGTGGTAAGTCTTGAGCGACTTCCAAACCTTCACAGACTTGGTCACTCGGTGATCCACAATTCCTCTTGGATGCTCTAGACCATGACGCCTAACCGTCTGGAAGAAGCACAGTCTTCAAAGGTAACAAGCGTCGGATCCACGCAGGATCAATTTCTTCAGTGATGCTCAATCACTTTGGGTTTGTAGGGGTTTGGTTCTGGGGTTTTTCCTCACTCGATGATTTTCGCTCAAAGTCCTCAGAGGATGGGTTGCTCTCAAATGACAAGTGTCAAGTTCTCTCGGAGCAGCCAACCAGCTTGTGGTTGTAGGGGGCGGCTATTTATAGCCTAGGGAGCAGCCCGACATGATAAGACATAAATGCCCTTCAATGATATGACCGTTAGGTGGATAAGATATTTTGGGACAAGCTGGCAAGAACACAAGAACGGTCGAAATTTGAATCTCAAATTCCTCGGGCTATCATGTTCCTCCTTGTGTAGGCAATCCAGACTTTGGCGAATTCCTAACTCCTCGGTCGAACAAATTCTCGTGACGGAAGAACTTCGTCTCATCCTTGAAGAAATTGACTAAACTGTATGAGATTTCCAAAGGCTTCACTCGAAGGGATTGGTAGGTGTAGGATTTTGAGTTGAGCATCACATGGAAATTTTTTCTTAGTATTTCCTTGACCCCCTTTAATAGTACGGTGTTTCCTATGACTCAAGAAGGAGAAAATGAAACTACGAAAACAAAAGTCTTCATGCTTCATGTTCCTCAAATGAATACCAAGTCTTCAAGGTCACACCAATTTCTTCACTTTCAAAGTCTTCAGAATATCAAAGTCTTCAGTCGAAGAACTTCATTTTTAGGGGTCGACTTTCTTTGTAAATATCAAACTCCTCATAGACTTATAGACCTGTGTACACTCACAAACGCATTAGTTCCTTAACATATAAGTCTTCAATACACTAAAATCACTAAGGGGCACTAGATGCACTTACAATCTCCCCCTTTTTGATGATTGATGACAATATAGGTTAAGTTTTCAACGGGGATAAACATATGAAGTGTAAATACTGATAATGAGGAATTTGATTACAAGATATAGAAGAACTCCCCCTGAAGATGTGCATGGTGAGGAATTTGCTTTTGAGGCAATGCACATTTGAAGAGTTGAATCATGGAGATCTCCCCCTATATCTTGTAATTCATACACGCATTTGACATATAATATGAATAATTTGAAATGCATGATGAAATATGGTGCTTGATGTAATTCAGCATGCGTGCGATAACATTAGTGAGGAACAAGCATGCAAAATAACGCATCAAGAGTATCAGAGCTCAAATAGACTTGCTTTGAAGATTTTCAAGGAGCTCAAGAGAATCAGAGCATAGTGCAAGAGCATAATGCATCAAAAGTATCAAAGCACCATCGGGTTCAAGATTACAACTCGATCCAATAAAAGTTTCAGAAGAACGAGAATTGTAACTTAACAAAAATAAATTATTGTTTATGGGCAATAAAATAGACCCGCTTGAAGACTAACTCAAATTTCTCCCCCTTTGTCATCGAATGACCAAAAGGATCGAAACTAAGGACTAACGCTCCTGAAGAATTTCAAGTTGAAGAAGGAGCGCCAGCGTTGTTGGGGTCGGTTGTTGTAGTAGGACCTGCCACGTTGTCGCCCAAGTCTTCATTTTCATCGATGTCGCGCGATGAAGAATAGGAGCTGTTCACCAAGGAAGGAACTTTGACCTTCTTGTATTTCTTGGAGGAGGTGCAGACCAGTCAAATTCTTCCTTGAGTCCCATTGACGTCAGTTCTTTCAAGACTTGTAGACATGTGAAAGAACAGCCCAGTGCGCTTGAAGGTTTCATGGAGGTAGTAGTGGTTTTCTTCACCGCATTGTGTGTTGAGGTCATGTTGTGAAGAATTGAACCAAACCGACGCTTGACCCATTTATGATTGCGATCAACCTTCCGATGAAGACCGAGGAGTAACTCACGATCAGTCATCACCACAGGTGCGAGAGCTTGAGGACTTTGCTTGACCGAGGTATTTATGGCGAGTCATGTGTGGCGAGTCATCATTGGTGGAGTAGGATGTCGCTGCTAAACTGTCCATCCAATGGACGAATGCCTTCATCTATCACAGCAGCATACCCTTGCCCTTGTCATCATCTCGAGGTAAATGTCCGCTTGAGGACTTCAATCGGGGCAAGTAGCTGCAGTGGTTCGAGTATCGGCTTTGTAATTGAGTGAAGACCTTGTCTGATGAATCTCATTATCCAAGGCGCATAAGGCTTCAGCTCAAATGGTGACATAGCAATGTTTGCGAGTCCTCATGAAGAAATCATGGAAGTTGACGGAACGCCATGGATGATGTTGAAAAGCATATTCTTCATGATGCCAACGACTTCTTCATCATTCGAGTCGTGGCCTTTGATAGGACTCATTGTTTTCGCTGAATCCGATAGACAGTCCGAGGCACATACAATAATTCCTTGACGAGGAATTTGGTTCTTGGGGCCTGCCTTGGCTTCAAAGGCTTCATCAAGACTTGCATATAGTGATTTGAAAGTTCGGTTCGTTGTAGATACAACGAGCACCATCAAGTGGAGGATCGAGTGGTAGAGCACGAAGCAATTCATTGTTGGTGCCTTGTAGTGAGTATTTTCGACATCGATCTAATACCCATGAGTTCACGTCTTGATGTCTCCGGTGATGTGCAGCGTTGCATAGAATTGAAGAATGAGTTCTTCATTCCGATCCACAGATATCGGCAGCAGAAATTGAAGTCTGCGTCGTGAAGAACACCGAGGACTGGCTCAAAGCTGGCAGAGACTCCATGTCCACATGAGGAATATGAGCATGATCAAGACTTTGTCTTTGTTGAAGAGCACCGAGGAATAGAAGTTGGCTTGGTGGCAGTCCGTAAACGCCTCTTCCTTATGCGAGCGTAATCATATGGATTATAGTTAGTGAAGAATACGTGCTCGGCAAAGAAATCTTCAGCCTTGAACTTTTGTTTGCTTGAGAACGGATTCTTTTGCTTGGGCAGAGGGTGTCGGTGAGTTGCATCACCACCTCGTGAATCGCGAGTTCAGTTCTTCAGTGTGGGATTTCTTGTTCCTCAACAAAAGACCGAGGATCAAGAAGAAGAGAGTTCATCAGACTAGTGGCTGGAATTTCTTCATGCACAAAGCAAGTGGGTTGAGTTTCTTGAGTCCATTTGGACTGTTTGTGCAGGGACCGAGAAATCTGTTGGAGCGGGGTGAAGAGAGGAGTATTGGGATGCGGACTTTCCCAAAAGTCATCATTCATCACCGTGTGGTGCACCCAATATCCACATCTTCATCTTCACTTCTCAACACCACCTCTTCACCGTGAACCGAGGCATAGGTGAGGAAATGACTGGGGTTGAAGGGATTGTGTCCACTTCAATTTCTTCATCAATCTGCTCGACGAAGCGGCGCAGAATGATGTTCTTCATCGATCCGATTGGGATCTCATAGTCTTCTCAAAAGGAACAAGGTCCTTTGATGGCATGGAGGAAATCGGAACAACATCAACTGGATTTTCAAAGGAGCTGGTCATTGGCTTCATTTTCTTAGCAGCCAAGAATTTGACACGGTGATGCCTTCCTTTTCTTCACTGCAGCTCGCTTCGCAGCCTTGGTTTTCTTCACATCGAGGCGATGGAAGAATTGGAGTTGGTGTTGGCGCAGGAGGAGCCGAGGAATCTGGTTGAATTTCTTCAGCGCAATCGATGCAGATTGCCTGACTTGTTCGATTTCTTCAGCGCACCACTAGTGGATGCCCCGGCAATTTCTTCGGCGGCCGGAATGGGATCATCAGCCACGAACTAGCATTTTCATCAGAGCTCTGAACTTCATCGGTGGTCTTGGCATGTTCTTCAGTTATTGAGCCGAGGCTTCACTGAGGAATTTCATGTTGCGTTGGGGCAGCAACATTGGTGAATTTCTTCGCCGATTGACGAATCGACCTTGGCTCCTTGCCAATCAGCATAATAAGAATCGAAGTTTTTGCTGAGGTCTTGAATTTCAGTCTAGACCTTGAGAAGTTCCTCAGGTGTCATTTTGACAATGTTTTTCTTCAGGAACTTCTCGTTTCTGTATTGAGCCTTCTTGATCTCTCTTGCCTTTTCAAACTTCCATTTCTCTTCAGCGATGAAATGGGTCAGCATATGACTTTGTCCAGGGGTCAGATGAAAATCAGGCATAGGGGTGTTTGGATCCTTGTGCCAGAGATCAATATAATCGAGGATTTTCTTCGGATCCAACAACAGTGGCACAAATGTGCCTTTGGCTCTAGCGGCCCTTTCTTGGCGATCTCTGATGATTTCCACAAGTTCATCATCAGAAGCTTCATCATTAGAAGGCACATGGAATGCAACCTGTTTCTTCTTTGGACTTGGCCGAGGACCTCGTCCAGCTGTTGCTTTGGTCTTCAGCAGAGTCGGGCCAGATGATGAAATTGGTGCTGCTGAGGAACTTGCAGAAACTCCAGAGGCAATCGAGAAACCAGCTGTCCTTTGACATGTAGCTAGATGCACAGGAACTGAGGATTTTGACGGAGCTGTTGAGGACTTTGGTGGAGCTGTAGCAGTGCGAGGAATTTGCCTTGAGGGCACTACTGAGGAACTTGGCCGTGAGGGCGCTGATGGTGAAGCACTTGGCTTATGAGCAGGCTTCTTTGGCATGGATTTCCTCGGTTTGACCGAGGCCTCAGTAGCAGTAGCAGTGGCAGAATCCTCATTGAATTTCTTCACTGCCTCTTTGGCTTGTCTTGCCAATTTAGCTTGGCGCTTAGCCCATTCTTCAGGAAAGTCCTCACCACGTTTGATGCTTGTGGGATCAGCTACTTGGCAGTGCCAATGGAGCTCTTGGGCATGGAGGATTGAGAGCGAATTTCTTCATGTAGTTTGGAGTCACATATCTCAGATTCCTCCATTCCCTTGCCCATCTCTGCTCAATCTTCCGAATACGCACCTTGCGCTGATTTTTGTTTTCTTCATCGTGTGCAATAGTGAGCATAAATTTCCTCGTGGATCTCAAACGCTGTCATAACCTCAGGTTTCTTTCCTCCTTTTTGTGGCTTCTTACCGTCTGCCATATTCTTCAGTTGAGGAATTTGAACAATTGAGTTCTCTGAAGAAGTATGCAGTTTTTCTTCGAGGAACGCTGCAAATGAGTTAAGTAGATGAGAACCTAGTGATTCAGCAGCGGACATGTGTACCTGTGAACAGAGTATAGTTGCGAGGAATTTGGAGAGGTCATATGCGTTCTCAGAAGGTTTTTCAAAAAGAACAAGTTTTGAGGATTTTGACCAGATGAGCCTTGAAGAATTTCACTAAGCGTTCTTTGACTTAGGTTCCAGAGTTGTACAGATCGAGGATCCACACAATTGAGGAATCTTGAAGAAAATGATTGCTTAGAGAAATGAATCAAGAGCATATAACTTGTGAGGTGTTTGTGTGTGGGGATTTGAAGAATAAAACACCTTTGAAGATTTTGTAGTGTAAGATTTGGATCAACGAGGGTAGTAAAAGTAACTTTTATTTACCCTAAATGAAGAACACGACGAACTGGGTGTTGTAGATGTGAAGCTCGTCATTCAGATCTTCCAAGCCCTAACTTGGCGGAGGAAGACAGCTACGGGCGGCGGAGTGAGGATTTCCATGATCGGCGCGAAGCGAGTACGTCGGCGACGAGGTCGAGGCAGTGAAGCTCTTCCTCACCGGTGACGATGGAGTAGCGGCGGCGCTAGGGTTTGAGGAGCTCGAGCGGGAGAGGGAGGCCGAGTGGAGTAAAAGAAGTGAGGAAGGGGAGAGGGGTATTTATAGACACGGTGAAAAACGGTTCGCCCGAAGATTTAGGACGAACGTGCCCCTGACCATTCTCCTTCTCACGACATGTGTCACCCACGTACTGTGTAGTGGAGATCGTGTACGATCGTGGGTGAATAAAATAATGCATCATGGGATGCGGAACGGTTTGAGCGGCAAAACCGAAAATTTGGATAAGATCAGTTTTAAAGTTCCGCTCGCAATTTCTTGGTGACAAGGACAGTGAAGATTTTGAACGAGTTTCAAATAGAACGCACATGAAGAATTTGTGAGTAGATTGGGTTGAGTATAGCATAGAGGGGAAGGGTCCGATCACATTCACTTAGCGTAAAAAGCGACTTGAAGAAATGGCCATAAGTGAATGTGTAGAGGACATAAACCCATATATATATATATATATATATATATATATATATATATATATATATATATATATATATATATATAGCCAATGAAGAAAAACAACGGAAACAGTGAAGATTTTGCAAAGTTGAAGAATTTGAAAAACTGAAGAATTTCAAAAGCGAGGAAAACTCAAATTGAAGATTTTCAACTTTGGTGGTGGCGTGACCCATCAGATAAGAATGATGATTTCAGACACCGCATACAATTGTCGAGGGTTACGAGAATCAAATTCTTCATTAATTTCTTCACACTTAGAGTGTTATTCTTCATTGATTGAAGAAAACGTTTCTTCATGTGTTGCACATCTAAGTCATCAATTTTGCATAAGTGTCGGATGTGTGTCCTTTTCAAAGAACGTTCAAGATTCTAAGATATTTAGCTCACACCGCAACTTGCTAAATCTCTTCTCATCCAAGGGCTTAGTGAAGATATCAGCTAGCTGTTCTTGATCTTCACATGCTCGATGGAGATGTCGCCTTCAACACATGATCACGGAGAAAATGATGACGAATTTGAATGTGCTTTGTCTTCGAGTGCTGAACTGGGTTGTGAGCAATCTTGATGGCACTCTCATTGTCACAGTAGAGAGGCACATTCTTCACTTTGATGCCGTAGTCCTTGAGAGTTTGCTTCATCCACACAATTGAGCACAACACGAGCCAGCAGCAATGTATTCATCTTCCGCAGAGAGCGGTGATACGCAGTTCGCTTTCTTCGAGGACCAATGGACCAAAGATCGTCCGAGGAAATGACAAGTACCAGATGTTGACTTGCGGTCCACACGATCACCAGCATAATCAGAGTTAGAATATCCAATGAGATCAAAAGTAGAGCCCTTGGGGTACCATAATCCTAGTGTTGGTGTGTGAGCTAGATATCAAGAATATGCTTCTGACCTTATGGTGTGATTCCTTCGTGTAGCTTGAAATCGGGCACACATGCAAACACTAAGCATTATATCTGGCCTAGATGCACATAAGTACAATAAAGAACCAATCATGGAGCGGTATACCTTGTGATCAAGTCAATACCATTTTCATCGATTGCATAGATGGCCATTTGTGGGCATAGAAATTTTGACGCCTTTGCAATCTTGCATGCAATTTCTTGAGGACATCTTTGAGGTATTTCTCCGAGATATGAATATGCCATTGTGTTGTTGATTTAATTTGAAGACCTAAGAAGAATTTCAACTCTCCCATCATAGACATTTGATATTATTCACTCATCATATAGGCAAATTCATCACTATAACGTTGGTCAGTACAGCCAAAGATAATATCATCAACATATATTTGGCACACAAACAGTTCACCATCATAAGATTTAGTAAAGAGAGTAGGGTCGAGTGAACCGGGTGTGAAGCCATTCTTCACGAAGAATTCCTTCAATGTATCATACCATGCCCGTGGGGCCTGTTTGAGACCACAGAGGGCCTTGTTGAGTCTGAAGACTTTGTCGGGATTCTTTGGATCTTCAAAACCTGGGGGCTGAGCAACATATACTTCTTCCTCAAGCTTACCATTGAGGAATGCACTTTTCACATCCATTTGATATAAGGTGATATTGTGATGGTTAGCATAGGCGAGTAATATGGGAATAGACTCAAGTCTAGCAACAGGTGCAAAAGTTTCATCGAAATCAATTCCTTCAACCTGGGTGTAGCCTTGAGCTACTAGTCGTGCCTTATTCCTCACCACAAGGCCATTTTCATCTTGCTTGTTGCGGTAGATCCACTTTGTGCCAATGATATTATGCTTGCGAGGATCTGGACGTTTGACCAGTTCCCAGACATTGTTGAGCTCGAACTGATGTAATTCTTCTTGCATAGCCTGAATCCACTCCGGCTCCAGAAATGCTTCATCTACCTTAGTGGGCTCTGTCGCTTTAATGTCATCGATGATCTTGTCAACTTGCACTTCTTTTGCAACGCGAGGATGAGCTGGTTGTCCTCGAGGAATTTGATCATTTTCCTCAGGACCATTGTCTTCAAAGATTATCTTCAGTGCATCACTCGACGTTCTTCGCGTCTGTGAATGAATTCTTCAGCAGATTCTTCAATAGGAATGACATCCTCGGTTGCCTTGAACTTGATAGATTCCTCGGTGTTGGTTCATCTAACACGAAGGTAGGTGCTCTCTTTGCGAGCCATTAGTTTCATCGAACCGCACATCTACGGTGTCAACAATCTTGTGAAGAGCGATGTTGAAGACTCAGAGGTGTGCGAGTCCTTTCCGTAACCAAGCATAAAACCTTCATGTGCTTTGGTGCAAATTTAGAATTGTGGTGAGGATCTCTAATCCAGCATTTAGCAATCAAGACTTTGAAATAACTTACATTGGGTTTCTTGTCAGTGAGGAGTTCATAGGCAGTCTTCTTGAAGAATTTGTGAAGATATACTCTGTTGATGATGTGGCACGCAGTATCAAGCATAGTGCGAGCCATCTCAACAAGAGTTCTGTTCTTGCGCTCCACGACGCCATTTTGCTGAGGAGTATAAGGAGCAGATAACTCATGAGTAATACCAAGTTCATCAAGATAGGCATCAAGACCGGAATTCTTGAACTCAGTTCCATTGTCACTCCTGATGTGTTTGATCTTCACACCAAAGTTAGTTGAAGCCCTCAAGGAAAATCGTTTGAAGACTTCCTGCACTTGATTTTTGTAAGTAACAATGTGTACCCATGTGTAACGAGAGTAATCATCAACAATAACAAAGCCATATAGAGATGCATCATTAACGACAAATTGAGTAATGATTGGGACCAAAGAGGTCCATGTGAAGCAATTCAAGGATGAGTAGTGGTCATGATAGTCTTATTTGGATGCTTGGCCTTGGTCATTTTTCCAGCTTCACAGCTCCGCACAAGTGATCCTTGAGGAATTTGACATTTTCAATGCCAATGACATGCTTCTTCTTTGCAAGCGTATGCAAATTCCTCATGCCTGCGTGACCAAGTCGCCGATGCCATAACCAGCCTTCTGAAGCTTTTGCAAGTAAACACACGGCTGGTTGTGGTCCTGTAGAGAAGTCAATAATATACAAGTCTCCTCTCCTAAAGCCTTCAAGACTTTGGAATTGTCGCTTCCATAATCACAACACAATGATACTTGCCAAAGATAACAACCATATCAAGATCACAAAGCATTGATATCGACATGAGGTTGTATCCTAAGGACTCAACAAGCATGACTTTGTCCATGTGTATGTCCTTAGAGATCGCAACCTTACCAAGACCAAATACGACTTTTTCCTTTGTCAAGAAAGATGATATGCTTCAGATGTGACGGTGATAAGGAGCATCCATCAATAGATTCTTGTCACCGGTCATGTGATTTGTACATCCACTATCGAGAACCCACTCGGTGGCTTTGGGTTGATCATCCTGCAGATGAATTAGTACAACTTACGATCTCATATACTTCATCGGTGAAGAATATGATATCAAGTTCATCGATGAATTTCATCACCAAGATAACAGATAAGCAAGATGAGGACGTGTGAAATGAAAGTTCATTTCATCATGATTAGCCCGCATCCTTTCAGCAATTTTGTCGGGTCCCCAAGAAATTCTTCAGACGTTAAGGCACGCCCGAGACCTGACCCTGCAGAAGAGATTAGTTCTTTTCTTCACCACCCACATCGAAGGGGTGGCAAAGAGTTCATCACTCTGCGAGCACCATACGAGAATGGTGGCATAGAGGCCAATCCATTTCGCTTCACATAAGAGGGGTTAGGGTAAGCATATGAATAAGCGGAGAAATTCTTCGAGGACTTATGAACATATTGGTTTGAAGAATAATGCACATATTCATAGCCCTTAGCTCTACCTTGTAAACAGAGTTGTTAGCACGATGATAATCATATGAGGACTTTGATCCTTTTGAGGAATTTGATCCACGTGAGGAATTTGATCCGTATGAGGACTTGGATCCATATGAAGAATTTGGTCCATATGAAGAATTTGATCTGGGGTTCCTATTCTTCACGTGTGGTGTCATGAGGACATTCACCGAAGACTTTCAAGGCACTTCTTGGGAACCCAGATTTTCTTCATAGGGGAACCGTTCTGCAGATTAGTGCCAACATATCTAGCAAATACTTCACCATTCTGATTTTTGAACAGTTTATAGTTGGAGTCAAATGACTCATCAGAAGAATGAGGAGATTCACATGTAAAGCCAGATAAGTTAGATGGATCAACTGGAGGTCCATTTGCAGCAACCCATGAGGTTTTGGGGTACTACTCAGGCTTCCAATATGTTCCATCAGCATTGAGTTTCCTCTCAAATGCAATACCCTCTTTCCTAGGGTTCCTGTTGAGGATCTGCTTTTTAAGCACATCACAAAGAGTCTGATGCCCTTTGAGGCTTTTGTACATGCCTGTCATATACAATTCCTTCAGCCCTGCATCGTCAGTGATACTAGCAATGTCCTCAGATGAGGAATTAGTGATAGCAGAGGCAAGTGAAGAATTTGTAACAGTTGAAACATTTGAACATTCGGTGAAGAATTAGCGATTCACGCTCAATGCACTTTAAGCATGGAGGAACAAATTCTTCCTGAGAAGCGCTGATTTGTTGAGCGAGTAATGAATCGCGCTCCTTCTGAAGATCTTCATAACTCACTCTTAGCTTCTCAAGGTCTTGCTTTCTTTGAAGAAATTCATAAGAAAGTTTCTCATGATCGATAAGAGAGTGTTATGATGACCTTGAAGGTTATCAAACCTAGACCAAGTCTCAAGATTTTCGATCGTGGCTTTAGTGCGATCCATTTCTTCACCTAACATATCATCACTCTTATCTAGCATGTTTTGAACCTTTTCTAAAGCCCGTTGTTGTTTTACAGCAATCTTAGCAAGTTTTGAGTAACTGGGATTTAGATCATCATCAGATTCATTTTCACTAGATTCAGAGGAGGTATATTTGAGTACCTTGGCACCCTTTGCCATGAAGCAATAGGTGGGAGCGTAGTCATCACTGTCTTCATCAGCTTTGTTGGTGAGGTCATTTTCTTCAGAATTGAAGATGGACTTGTCGATTTAAATGAGCGAGAGCTAGACTCGCCACACCGGACTCAGATTCTTCGATGCCTCCTCTTCCTCATGTTCCTCATATTCAGCTTGAGTCCATTTCCTTGCCAATGAATGCCCGAGCCTTTTTGGAGCTGCTCTTCTTGTGAGAAGAAGGCTTTGAGGATTTTGATGATGAAGATTTCGATGCTTTCTTCTTCTTCTTGGCGCCATCGTAACTGTAATCCTTGTGTTTCTTCTTCTTTAATTCTTTTTCCCATCGAGGACAATCTTGGATGTAGTGACCAGGTTTCTTACATTTGTGACAAAGTCTTCTTATAGTCACTAGATGAGGAATCACCGCTTCTTGAGGATTTTCCAAAGCGACCACGTCTAGAGAATTTCTGGAATTTCTTCACGAGCGATGCTAGCTCCTGTTCTAATTCTTCAGATCTCCAAGGCTACTACCGAGTCTTCACACTCAGATTGAGACACAGCCTTGGCCTTGAGGCACGTGTTTTTCCATAGCTAGAACCATAGAGATCTCTCTTTCAAAGAAGTGGAACTCATGAGTATTTAGCCTCTCGAGGATATCGGTGGATCAAGTGACTTGTAGTCAGACGCTCTTGTATCATCGGTGTGAGTATCAAATGAGGAATCAAGCGATCTCAACAATTTCTTCACCACCTCATGGTCGGTGATGTCGATGGCGCCAAGTGCTTGAAGCTCATTTGAGATGTCGATGAGGCGATCGAAGGTTTGTTGAACATTTTCATTGTCGAGTCTTTTGAAGCGGTTGAAGAGATTCGAAGAACATCAACTCGGAGTCACGCTGAGTTGAGACTCCTTCATTCACTTTGGACAGCCTATCCCGGATAAGCTTAGCAGTTTCAAAGCACTCACTCTTCCATACCGATCTTTGCTCGATGGCCACATATGATATTCTTCGCTTGAGAATCGAGTTGCTTGAATCTCTTCACATCAGCAGCATTCGAGAGAAGGTGTGGTGAGGGAACACCATTTTCCACAACATACCGTAGATCGTTGTCAATTGCTTCAAGATGCATTCGCATCTATTTCTTCCAGTATGTGTAGTCCGTCCCATCAAAGGTAGGACACCATGCTTTGAGACCTTGATCATACTGCGAGTCGACATAACTAAAACTCCGGTGGTTAAACCAAAATCACACGTAACAAGGAGTACCTTGCTCGATACCAATTGAAAGTGCGTTATATCGACTAGAGGGGGGGTGAATAGGCGATTTTTATGAATTCTTCACTGAGGAATTTGTCGATGAGGAAATTCCTTAGCGAAGAACTACTTGCAGCGGAATAAGTACTCAGAAGTAAGCATAACAGAATACACGCATGGTCATCATGATGAAATGAAGACTAGCTCAGAGTACGTAAAGCGTAATCACAGGATAACTCAAGATGAAGACAAACAGATCAAGAAATTGAGCGAGGAAATTGAGAAAGTCTTGATCAAAGTCTTCAAACACAGATATGAACAAACACTCAACACAAGAATGAGGAAATGAAAGGGTTGAGGAAATAGAACCAGTTAGGTTGGTGAAGACAATGATTTGGTAGACCAGTTCCAACTGCTGTCTCGGTTATACGTCTGGTTGAGCGGTGAGTATTTAAACTCGAGGACACACAGTCCGGACACCCGATCGCTGAGCACGCAGCTCGGGACACCAAGTCCTCATCAGATTCTCCTTGAACTAAGGTCACACAGACCTCGCCCAATCACTGTGGTAAGTCTTGAGCGACTTCCAAACCTTCACAGACTTGGTCACTCGGCGATCCACAATTCCTCTTGGATGCTCTAGACCATGACGCCTAACCGTCTGGAAGAAGCACAGTCTTCAAAGGTAACAAGCGCCGGATCCACGCAGGATCAATTTCTTGATGATCCTCAATCACTTTGGGTTTGTAGGGGTTTGGTTTTGGGGTTTTCCTCACTCGATGATTTTCGCCAAAGTCCTCGGAGGATGGGTTGCTCTCAAATGACAAGTGTCAAGTTCTCTCGGAGCAGCCAACCAGCTAGTGGTTGTAGGGGCGGCTATTTATAGCCTAGGGAGCAGCCCGACATGATAAGACATAAATGCCCTTCAATGATATGACCGTTAGGTGGATAAGATATTTTGGGACAGTCTGGCAAGAAGATAAAGAACGGTCGGAAATTTGAATCTCAAATTCCTCGGGGCTATCATGTTCCTCTTGTGTAGGCAATCCGACTGGCGAATTCCTAACTCCTCGGTCAGAACAAATTCTCGTGACGGAAGAACTTCATCTCTCACATCAAGAAATTGACTGAAGCTGTATGAGATTTCAAAGGCTTCACTCAAGGGATTGGTAGGTGTAGGATTTTGAGTTGAGCATCACATGGAAATTTTTCCTTAGTATTTCCTCTACCCCTTTAACAGTACGGTGTTTCCTATGACTCAAGAAGGAGAAAATGAAACTACGAAAACAAAAGTCTTCACGCTTCATGTTCCTCAAATGAATACCAAGTCTTCAAGGTCACACCAATTTCTTCACTTTCAAAGTCTTCAGAATATCAAAGTCTTCAGTCGAAGAACTTCATTTTTAGGGGTCGACTTTCTCTGTAAATATCAAACTCCTCATAGACTTATAGACCTGTGTACACTCACAAACGCATTAGTTCCTTAACCTATAAGTCTTCAATACACCAAAATCACTAAGGGGCACTAGATGCACTTACACTAACTAAGGAGAAAGCCACTTTTCCTCATATGGTTTTAATTGATAATGCAAATGCTACTAACCCGTGTTGTGAGCATGTGCATCTTGTTGAGGAAAATGCTAAGTTGAAGGAGCAACTTGAGAAAGGCCTTGTGTCATGCATACAAGGTGATAAGAACCACAACAACCTTTTGAGCAATCAAAAGGAAGTTGAGGATAAGGAGGGGATTGGGTTCACACCCAAGCACAAGGAAAAGAATAAGAATGACAAGACCAACGACCTCCTTCCCTCAAGCAAACTTTTGTGAAAGAGGGAGAGGGTGCTTCCAAGGAGAAGAAGAACAATACGAAGGGTGGTGGTGTCAAGAAGGGCAATGCCACCCCTCCCTACAAAGCCGGCAACTTTAACCCTTCTTATGTATTATGTCGTGCTAGTGATGGACATGTTTATGCCAAATTTGTTGGTTCTCCTTATGAGTACATTGAATGGTCTATTTGGGTTCCTAAGACCCTTACTACTAACATCAAAGGACCCATTACAAAATGGGTACCTAAAACCAAGCATTGATCTCTTGTAGGTGTTTGCTTCCGGTGGGGGATCATGGTTGCTCGATAGTGGAGCTATGAATCATATGACCGAAAGCAAGGACTTGGTGGTGGACGTACTAAAGACTCCATCTATGCCCAACAATGTCGAGTGGGGTGATGCCTCATCTTCTAAGGTATTGGAACGCGGCAAGGTTGTCATTTCTCATGATCTCACGATCGAGAAGGTCATGCTTGTTGAGTCCCTCGCATACAATTTACTTTCCGTTCGTCAACTTGCAATCATGGGTTTTGCCACTTTCTTTGATATTGATACCGTGGCCCTCTTGGGGAGCAAGACTCTTAAAGTAGCCTTTGTTGGGCATGTCGAGAATGGTCTCTATGTGATTAAATTTTCGGAGCGACCCACTAAGACCGCGACATGCCTAATGGCTAAAGTTGACGTGGGATGGCTTTGGCATCGCCGCCTTGCCCATGTCAATATGAGATATTTGCAAAGTCTTCTCAAGGGGGACCATGTCCGTGCACTAACAAATGTTAGCTTTGCTAAAGATCGTGCTTGCAGTGCTTGTATCGATGGGAAACTACATGAGAAGGCTCACCCGCCCACGACTATCATTTACTCGAAGAGGCCTTTGGAGCTCCTTCATTTGGATCTCTTTGGGACTCCATCCTTTGATAGTCTTGGGGGTAGGAAGTATTGCTTGGTGATTGTGGATGACTATTCAAGATACACTTGGGTGTATTTCTTCAAGAAGAAGAGAGAGACCCAACAAACCATCATTAACTTTGCAAATGAAGCCCAACGTCAACACAATGCAAAGATCTTGACAATAAGAAGTGACAACGGCACCGAGTCCAAGAACTACACCTTGGATGAGTATCTTAGTGATGAGGGTATCAAGCATCAATATTCCGCACCTTACACCCTTCAACAAAACGGTGTTGCGGAGAGGAAGAACCGGACGTTGATGGATGCGGCAAGGACCATGATGGCGGAGTTCAAGTCTCCATACAACTTTTGGGCCGAAGCCATCAACACCGTGTGTCATGCATCAAATCGGATCTACCTCCGCAAGGGTTTGAACAAGACTCCATATGAGATACTCACCGGTAACAAGCCCAACCTCAAGTATTTTCGGGTGTTCTGGTGTAAGTGTTTCATTCTCAAGAAAGGTGTTCGGTTGTCTAAATTTGAGGCTAGAGCTTATGAGGGCATATTTGTTGGTTATGTTACAAACTCTCATACTTACCATGTCCTCAATAAATCCACGGGACTTATTGAGGAGACGTGTAACGTGGAGTTTGATGAGAATAACGGCTCCCAAGTGGAGCAAAGTGGCACTTGTGATGTAGGTGATGAAATTCCTCCTCAAGCCATAAGAAGAATGGGTGTTGGTTTTATCCTACCCATTCAGGAACCCCTTGTGGCCGAAGGAGAAGGACAATTCTCCACTCAAGTGGAGCCATCACCAACCCAAGGCCCACACGCTTCCGAAGAACATAGTGAAGGCCCTCAACCTAGTGAACAAGATCAAGGGCAAGATCACTCTCAAGATGGTGGTCAACCACCACATGATTCCCAAGGTCAAGTTCTCACCTCCGAGCAAGCTCAAGATCAAGAGCAAGCTCACGATCAAGAACAATCTCAAGACGACATTCAAGATGATCAAGTTTCCTCTCCTCATCTCACTTCCGAGGAGGAATTGGAGCGTCGTGCCGCCAAGATTGCTTCCAAGCTCACCACCAAAGGGCACATCATGAAGAATGTGCTTGGAAGCTTAAACAAGGGGGTAAGCACTCGTAGACAATTAGCAAACTATTGTGAACATCATGCGTTTGTCTCTTGTGTGGAACCCGAAAAGGTTTATGAAGCTCTCGAAGATCCGGATTGGCTCAATGCGATGCATAAAGAACTCAACAACTTCGAGCACAACAAGGTGTGGAGATTGGTGCCAAGGCCAACCGGGAACCATAATGTCATTGGAACCAAGTGGATATTCAAGAACAAGCAAGATGCTCATGGAACTATCATTCGCAACAAGACTCGTTTGGTGGCACAAGGCTACTCCCAAGTCGAGGGTACCGACTACGATGAAACCTTTGCTCCCGTTGCTTGCCTTGAGTCCATTCGCATGTTAATTGCATATGCTTCTCATCATAACTTTAAGTTGCAACAAATGGATGTGAAGAGTGCTTTTCTTAATGGTCCCATTAATGAGTTGGTTTACGTCAAACAACCCCCCGGGTTCAAGGATCCCTACTTTCTCAATCATGTGTATCAACTCGATAAGGCACTCTATGGCCTTAAACAAGCCCCACGTGTGTGGTATGACCACCTTACCGAGTTGCTACAAGATCGTGGATTTGAAGTTGGGCTAATCGACCCCACTCTTTTTACTAAGAAGGTCAAAGGGGAGTTGTTTGTGTGCAAACTATATGATGATGATATTATCTTTGGTTCCCCTAACAAAGCTTTCAATGAGGAATTTGCCAATCTCATGACTTCAAAGTTCAAGATGTCTTCCATGGGAGAGTTGAAGTTCTTCCTCGGATTCGAAGTAAAGCAAAGAAAAGAAGGAACCTTCATCAACCAAGCCAAATACACTCAAGACATGCTCAAGAGATTCAAGCTAAGTGATGTCAAGCCGGCTCCCACACCAATGCCCACCAAGTGCCAACTTGACATTGATCCCAATGGTAAAGCGGTGGATCAAAAGGTATATCGCTCCATGATCGGCTCCTTGCTTTACCTTTGTGCATCTAGACCGGATATCATGTTGAGTGTGGGGATTTGTGCACGGTTTCAAGCCGCACCTAAGGAAATCCACTTTGTGGCGGTTAAGAGAATCTTTTGATATTTGGCTCATACCCCAAACTTTGGCATATGGTACCCAAGAGGAGCAAACTTCAAGCTTGTCGGATATTCGGACTCCGATTGGGCGAGAGACAAAGTGGGTAGGAAGTCCACTTCCGGAGGGTGCCAATTTCTTGGTTGCTGTTTGGTGAGTTGGTCTTCCAAGAAGCAAAGTTGTGTGTCTCTCTCGTCCACCGAAGCGGAGTATGTGGCGGCCGGTAGTTGTTGTGCACAACTCTTATGGATGAGGCAAACTTTAAAGGATTACGGTGTCAATTGTGACAAAGTGCCTCTTTGGTGTGACAATGAAAGTGCCATCAAGATTTCTCTTAACCCGGTGCAACAATTCAAGACGAAGCATATTGAGATTCGGTATCACTTCATCCGGGATCATATTAGGCGAGGGGAGATCGAGCTCAACTATGTCAACACTCATGATAACCTTGCAGATATCTTCATGAAGCCTTTGGATGAAGCAAGATTTCATGAGTTAAGGCATGAGCTAAATATCATTGATTCGAGCAATGTGACTTGAACCCTTGCACACCCCACCACACTCAACTTGTTGTCTAGTTTAGATGTAGGCATGGACATAGGGGGAGTATTGTTCTCTCAATGAACTTTCCCTCCCCCCATAATGCATAAACTGATCAAATCTTTCACATTAGCTATTTTTGATGGTACTTGTGTTTCAAAGATGAGTGTTGGTCATGGGCCCAAGGATAAAATCTTTACGGCGCCATACCAATAAACTCAAACATAGGTGGCCTCGGCCACCGCCCTCTCTTGGAGAAGTGTGTGTTCTCGTTCCCTTTTTGTTGGTTTTGTGTGTGTGTCGGTTCTTTGTTTTCGTCTCGGTTTCCTTTCTTGAGCTAAGCCCTTTTGGCCTAGTCCTTCTTGCGGCTGAGTGGTACTACATGCTGTGTAGCTGGCAGTACTACCGCCAGAGCATCAAGCGGTACTACCACCCACACCAGCGGTACTACCGCTGCGGGGCGGGCGATGGGGGTTATATCGGGGCAGGGGGAGTTATTTTCTTCCCCATACCCATTCGCCCCCACTCGCTCGTCCTCCTCGTCGCTCCAGCGATGTCTCGCCGCGGGAGGGCTCCGGCCGGCCGCCGTTTTCGGGCTGTTCCTCTCCATTTCCTCAGGTGGAGTCGTTCCCCACCACGTCCTCCAGCCATGGATGCCGGTATTGCCCCCGTTCCCGTTTTCTCTTTGCCTAGATCTTGCATCTAGTTCTTAGGGGCTATAGGCATTGTTTTCTCGTTTTTGGCTATGAAGAGGCTTGAGTAGGATGGAGATAGCTTCTAGGCCCTTTGAATTGATGTTTGGTAGGATTAATTTTTGAATTTGGCCTCCCGGTAGTGCCGGATCTGTCCACGGCAGTAGGGAACCGCCGTTCCCCATCTTGAGCGGTACTACCGCTCACCTTGAGCGGTACTACCGCTCACCTTGAGCAATCTTGCCATGAGCTGCATCTTGCCATGGTAGGTTCTTGATACTACCGCCGGATGCCCAGTTCCATCATTTCCTACCACACCTTGATCCATGTTGTTTCGTTTGGTGTCTTATGCTCTTTCTTTCGTGTTGTTTCTGTTGCTCGTGTGTTTGGTTCCAGGTGATGATCTTCCTGAGCAGCAGGCCCGCCGTATCAACCCCGGTCGTGCACCTTCAAAGCGCTACCGCACTTCTGAGTCAGCAGGTGGTTCCTCTAGTGCTCCACCACCGCCTGCGGGTGCTTCCTCCAGTGCACTACCTCCGCCTCAACTCCAGAAGAAACCTGCCAACAGGCCGAAGCCAAGGGGCAAGAATATGACTGAGATGACTGCTAAGGAGTTCTAGGAAAGGCGTCGCCGTAACCCCTATGAGGAAGCCCAAGAACCTAATTTGGTCAACCGCCCGTTCTGGAACCGCTTTCAGTTTGCCATTTTCTTTGATGTGATCAAAGCCAACAAGAATCTCTATGTTGATGTTCGCTCCATCGACACAGATGCCATGGAAAAGGATCCTGAGTACTTTGGTGAAGCTCTTCAGATGTGTTCTCAGCTGAACATTCTCAGGATCGTGCAGTTCAACAAGGATTTCAATGCTGATTTGGTGGCTCAATTCTATGCCAATGTCCAACTTGGGACTGATGCAGAAAGGACTCTGACTTGGATGACAAATGGCAAGTTGCTTTCTGTCAAGTGGAAGGCCTTCATGGAGTTACTTGAGGTGGAAGATCACGGGCTTGAGACTCCTGTCGGCTTTCGCCCTCACCGCAATGCAAACTCCACTCACAAGCAAGCCCTCTGGCCTTACTGTTCTGTGAAGGTTAACCCTGTGACTCAGAAGGAAACCTATGAGCTGTCTACCTTTCTGGACATTCTTCATCGTGTCTTTCGAGAGACCCTCTTCCCTCGCATCGGGAATCTGGATATGGTCCACTCCTATCTCGTGGACATGCTTCTCTTCTGCCAGCATGAGAAGGAAGCAAACACTGGCGAGTCCCTGGACATTTCTCATGTTATGTGGTCTGAGCTTCTTACTGCCATTTCTGAGCGCAAGTGCCCGATCTATGGTCCGTTCATCATGCTGCTCATTGAGAAGGCTTGGGCACGTGTCTATCCCAAGGTTGTGCTGGAAACTGGAGATTTGGTTTCTCATGAGATCAAGTGTCTGAGGAAGAAGGACAATTGGGGCACCCCCACTCCTAAATCCGGGGGTCCATCTACTGCTGCTGACATGGAGACTGAGGGCGGGGCTGAGGCCGATGATGACGATGAGGACTATGAGCCTTCTGGGACAGAGCCCTCTTGGGCAAAGAAGCTCAAGCACAAGATGAAGAAGCTCTTCTGCATGGAGTCTCATGGTCGGTACATGACTCATGTGGCGGAGAAGAAGGCCAGGGGGCGTCACTAAGAGCTTATGCGTCAGCTGGGTGCGACCGTTGTCAGTGGGTCAGAGGGTCAGATCACTGAGGAAGAGGAGTGGATTCAGCAGCATTGCCCGTGGACCGATTCAGACGCCGAGCAGTTCCCGACCGATGACGGTGGTGGAGACGATACCGCAGGGATGTGATGCTCGTGATCCTCCGCTTGCTATCACCTGGAGCCGTAGCTTCGCTCTTTGCCCTTTTGGTGTCTCGATGCCAAATGGGGAGAGAGTTTTAGGGATTTGTGTCGTTGCCGTGTTGCGAGAGTGTCTTTGTGTTTTGTGTTCGCCGTTTGCTTTGCTTTGTTTGGTTTCATGCCTGTGAGACCTAAGTTCTAGACATATGGTGTGAGACATATGCTACCTTATCTTTATCTTTTCTATGTCTATCTAGTACCTTGGTATCTAATGAGTTGCATGCTTATCTTGTTATACTTATCCTTTGCTTAGGTTGTTGGACTATAAAATATAGGGGGAGTGTTGATCCTAATGTGTGCTTCGTGCATTCCAAAGGCACTTCTTTCTAGGTGCACACATTCAAGGGGAGACCGTCTATATTTTGTAGTCCTAAGTATTTTTACTTTCATGTCATATCCTTGTGCAAATCCCTGGTTGTCATCAACCCACCAAAAAGGGGGAGATTGTTAAGGCATATCTCTCTCGATGTGGTTTTGGTGATTGATGACAACATGTTTGCGGACTAATCGTGTGCCTTAAGCATTTCAGAGATCCATCTTTGGCACGAGACGATTTCTTTCCCTCGGAGTGTCATTCAAGACGGTGTAGCTCTTTCGTTTCTTTTTCGGTGGACTAGTTTCGTATAGGGCACCGTACTATCAAGAGGGGGTCCGCTTTGGTAAGGCTAGGGTGGAATCAACACGTACACATCCTTTTCACACCCTCTGAGCCTTTTCGCTTCGATGGAGAGCTCTTCTCTACTTCTTTGGGCTTTGTCTGGTCCCAGCGGTAGTACCGCGGTACTGAGCGGTAGTACCGCTTAGGGGTCACAGACGGCAATACCGCTCCCCAGCGGTAGTACCGCCGGTGGGTCCTCAGCCGTAGTACCGCTGCGGTACCAGGCCCCTACCGCGTCAATTCGAGGGGGTCGATTCTTGTGTCGAATTGTGCGGTACTATGCAGCGGCAGTACCGCTCATGAGCGGTAGTACCGCCCTACCACCGCGGCAGTACCGCTCGGGTCCCTTTATCCCCTGCCTTCCAGACTGCGCGGCAGTACCACCAGGGGGAGCGGTAGTACCGCTGAGCCTAGCGGTAGTACCGCTGCCTCCTGTGGTAGTACCGCCCTCTGCGGGGCTGCTTTGGAGGGTAATGGTTGGATTGTTCCCCCCCACTATATAAGGGGGTCTTCTTCCCCAAAGTTGACTCACCTCTTCCCCCAAAAGCTCCATTGTTTCTCCAAGCTCCATTTTCGACCGATCTCTCTCCCTAGCCAATCAAACTTGTTGATTTGCTCGGGATTGGTTGAGAAGGCCCCAATCTACACTTCCACCAAGAGAAATTTGATTCCCCCCACTAATCCCTAGCGGATCTTGTTACTCTTGGGTGTTTGAGCACCCTAGACGGTTGAGGTCACCGCGGAGCCATAGTCCATTGTGGTGAAGCTTCGTGGTGTCGTTGGGAGCCTCCAATTAAGTTGTGGAGATTGCGCCAACCTTGTTTGTAAAGGTCCGGCCGCCGCCTTCAAGGGCACCAATAGTGGAATCATGGCATCTCGCATTGTGTGAGGGCGTGAGGAGAATCCGGTGGCCCTAGTGGCTTCTTGGGGAGCATTGTGCCTCCACACCGGTCTAACGGAGACGTACTTCCCCTCAAAAGGAAGGAACTTCGGTAACACATCCTCGTCTCCACCGGCTCCGCTCTTGGTTATCTCTCCCCTTTACTTGTGCAAGCCTATTTGTGTTATATCCATTGCTTGCTTGTGTGCTTATGGTTGTTGCATTATATAGGTTGTCCACCTAGTTGCATATCTAGACAACCTACTTTGATGCAAACTTTAATTTGGTAAAGAAAAGCTAAAAATTGTTAGTTGCCTATTCGCCCCCCTTTAGTCAACTATATCGATCCTTTCAGCTTTCTTGATGAACAATTAGCTGTCATAAATGCTTCTCGTAGTGCTCCATGGTATGATGATTATGCTAATTACATTGTTGCTAAATTTATACCACCTAGTTTCACATACCAGCAAAATAGAAGGGTTTTTCTATGATTTAATACATCACTTCTGGGATGACCCACACCTTTATAAAGAAGGAGTAGATGGTGTCATTAGACATTGTGTACCTGAGCATGAACAGGAATAGATCCTACGCAAGTGTCACTCCGAGGCCTATGGAGCACACCATGCTGGCGATAGAACTGCACACAAGGTATTGCAATCCGGTTTTTATTGGCCTACTCTCTTCAAAGATGCCCGTAAGTTTGTCTTGTCTTGTGATGAATGTCAAATAATTGGTAATATTAGTAGATGTCAAGAAATGCCTATGAATTATTCACTTGTTATTGAACCATTTGATGTTTGGGGCTTTGATTATATGGGACCGTTTCCTTCCTCTAATGGGTATACACATATTTTAGTTGTTGTTGATTACGTTACTAAGTGGGTAGAAGCTATTCCAACTAGTAGTGCTGATCATAAGACCTCTATTAAGATGCTTAAATAAGTTATTTTTCTGAGGTTTGGAGTCCCTAGATACTTAATGACTGATGGTGGTTCACATTTTATTCATGGTGATTTTTGTAAAATGCTTGCTAAGTACGATGTTAATCATAGAATTGCATCTCCGTATCACCCACAGTCTAGTGGTCAAGTAGAACTTAGTAATAGACCCTTACAGGAAAACTTCTCTCTAGATGGGAAGGCCCTTACGTTATCAAGGAGGTCTATCGTTCCGGTGCCATAAAAATCAACAACTTCGAAGGCACAAATCCGAAGGTGCTGAACGGTCAAAGAATCAAACATTATATCTCAGGTAATCCCATAAATATTGAAACCAATGTTATTGAAACCGTAACCCGGAGGAATACATAAGGGACACTTTCGAACGCTTGAGACTCAAAAGGAATAAGTATGTGGTACGGTAAGTAAACCGACTCCAAAACAGTTCTAATAGCAATTTTTCTCCGTTTTGGAATATTTAAGAAAATAGGAAAATAAGAAGTAGTCCGGGAAGGACACGAGGCGTCCACGAGGGTGGAGGGCGCGCCCTACCCCCCTGGGCGTGCCCCCTGCCTTGTGGGCACCTCGTGTGCTCTCCGGACTCCGTTTTCTTGCACGATACTTCTTTTGGTCGGTAAAAGTTAATTATATAATCTCCCGAAGGTTTTGACCACCGTACCATGCAAATATCCTCTATTTTTGTTTCGAGCTGTTTTCTGCCAGAGTTGTCAAGGCCAGGCATCATGTCGTCCCCCTCCTCCAACAACGAGGGCAACAATGCTTGGTCTAATGAAGATAGAGCAACCCCGGGAGACCAACAAGGATGATGGGATCAAGAGGGCCATGGAGGACCAAGCTCCGGCAGTAGAAGACGAAGACATCCTCCAACCTCATCACAATCTTCTTACCCCAACGGAGATTGAAGCTTTCAAGATGATTGAGTTAGCTCGCATACAAAATAAGTATCTCACACGTGAAAATATTTTGTTGAAGGAGCATATCACCGCACTCAAGGGCATTATCCGCAAATTGGAGGATCTCCTGCGCTCGATGTGCGACTATCCATCATCACCACCATCTTCTTCATCAGCAAAGGAGAACTGAGTATCTGGTATGGGCACTCCCCTTGGCAACTGCCAAGCTTGGGGGAGGTGCCCCGGTATCGTATCACCATCACACTCCTATCTTTACCGTTTTTCTTAGTTCGATCCTTTTAGTAATATCTTGATCTAGTAGAATAAAGTTTTAGTATGATTTAGTTCAGAGTTTTGCTTTATGATCCTTCTATGTAATTGAGTCCGTGAGCTATATATAATAAAGATTAGTGTTGAGTCAAGGGCCTGATTATCTTGCTATGATCTTGAGGGAAGAAAAGGAAAGAACAAAAAGAAATAAAAGAGATCATATTGATCTTATGGAGAGTAATGACTTCACATATAAAGAGTATGATGAATAAAAGTTGTTGAGAGTTGACAAACATAGTTTTGGTCATCGTTGCACTTAATAGGAAGTAATAAAGAAAGAGAGGTTTACACATATAAATACACTATCTTGGATATCTTTTATGATTGTGAGCACTCATTAAAGTATGACATGCTAAAGAGTTGATGTTGGACAAGGAAGACAACGTAATGGGTTATGTTTTCTTATATTCGAAATAAAGTATATTGTCATGGATCATCCAACATGTTGAGCTTGCCTTTCCCCCTCATGCTAGCCAAATTCTTTGCACCAAGTAGAGATACTACTTGTGCTTCCAAATATCCTTAAACCTGGTTTTGCCATGAGAGTCCATCATACCTACCTATGGATTGAGTAAGATCCTTAAAGTAAGTTGTCATTGTTCTATGCAATAAAAATTGCTCTCTAAATATGTATGATTTATTAGTGTGGAGAAAATAAGCTTTATACGATCTTGTGATACAGAAGCAATAAAAGCGAGGGACTGCATAATAAAGGTCCATATCACAAGTGGCAATATAAAGTTACATTCTTTTGCATTAAGATTTCGTGCATCCAACCATAAAAGCACATGACAAACTCTGCTTCCCTCTGCGAAGGGCCTATCTTTTACTTTTGTCTTATACCTTATACAAGAGTCATGGTGATCTTCACCTTTCCTTTTTGCATTTTATCCTTTGGCAAGCACATTGTGTTGGAAAGATCTTGATATATATATATATATATATATATATATATATATATATATATATATATATATATATATATATATATATATATATATATATAGCTGAATTATTATTGTTGACATTACCCTTGAGGTAAAAGGTTGGGAGGCAACACTATAAGCCCCTATCTTTCTCTGTGTCTGATTTAAAACTCCATACCCGTAAGTATTGCGTGAGTGTTAGCAATTATGAAAGACTAAATGATATTTGAGTGTGTGGACTTGCTGAAAAGCTCTTATATTGGCTCTTTCCGATGTTATGATAAATTGCGATTGCTTCAATGACTAAGGTTATAGTTTGTTGGTTCTCAATGAAGTTTCGATTCATACTTTACATTGTGAATAGATTGTTACTTGAGCATAAGAAATCATATGACAATTTATATATATATATATATATATATATATATATATATATATATATATATATATATATGTATGTATGTATGTTGCTGTTATAAGAATAATCATGATGCCCTCATGTCCATATTTTATTTTATCGACACCTCTATCTCTAAACATGTGGACATATTTTTCGTTATCGGCTTCCGCTTGAGGACAAGCGAGGTCTAAGCTTGGGGGAGTTGATACGTCCTTTTTGCATCATGCTTTTATATCGATATTTATTGCATTATGGGCTGTTATTACACGTTATGTCACAATACTCATGCCTTTTCTCTCTTATTTTACAAGGTTTACATGAAGAGGGAGAATGCCGGCAGCTGGAATTCTGGGCTGGAAAAGGAGCAAATATTAGAGACCTATTTTGCACAGCTCCAAAAGTCCAGAAACTTCATGGAGGCAGTTTTTGGAATTAATAAAAAATACTGGCAAAAGAATCCACCAGAGGGGGCCCACACCCTGGCCACGAGGGTGGGGGCGCGCCCCCTGCCTCGTGGGCCCCCTGGCAGGCCTCCAGTGCCCATCTTCTGCTATATGAAGTTGTTTACCCTGGAAAAAATCATAAGCAAGCTTTCGGGACGAAACACCACCGCCACAAGGCGGAACCTTGGCAAAACCAATCTAGGGCTCCGGCAGAGCTGTTCTACCGGAGAAACATCCCTTTGGGAGGGGAAAATCATCGCCATCGTCATCACCAACGATCCTCTCATCAGGAGGGGGTCAATGTCCATCAAGATCTTCACCAGCACCATCTCCTCTAAAACCCTAGTTCTTCTCTTGTATCCAATCTTTGTCCCAAAACCTCATATTGGTACCTGTGGGTTGCTAGTAGTGTTGATTACTCCTTGTAGTTGATGCTAGTTGGTTTACTTGGTGGAAGATCATATGTTCAGATCCTTTATGCATATTGATACCCCTCTGATTATGAACATGAATATGATTTGTGATTAGTTACGTTTGTTCCTGAGGACATGGGAGAAGTCTTGCTATAAGTAGTCATGTGAATTTGGTATTCGTTCGATATTTTGATGAGATGTATGTTGTCTTTCCTCTAGTGGTGTTATGTGAACGTCGACTACACGACACTTCACCATTGTTTGGGCCTAGAGGAAGGCATTGGGAAGTAATAAGTAGATGATGGTTGCTAGAGTGACAGAAGCTTAAACCCTAGTTTAACCCTAGTTTATGAGTTGCTTGGTAAGGGGCTGATTTGGATCCATATGTTTCATGCTATGGTTAGGTTTACCTTAATACTTCTTTTGTAGTTGCGGATGCTTGCAATAGGGGTTAATCATAAGTGGGATATTTGTGTAAGAAAGGGCAGCACCCAAGCACCGGTCCACCCACATACCAAATTATCAAAGTAACAAACGCAAATCATATGAGCGTGATGAAAACTAGCTTGACGATAATTCCCATGTGTCCTCGGGAGCATTTTCCTTCATATAAGAGTTTTTCCAGGCTTTTCCTTTGTTGCACCTTATACTTTCATTATTTGTTACCCGTTACAAATTACCTTATCACAAAACTACCTGTTACCTATAATTTCAGTGCTTGCAGAGAATACCTAACTGGAAACCGCTTGTCATTTCCTTCTGCTCCTCATTGGGTTCGACGCTCTTACTTATCGAAAGGACTACGATAGATCCTTTATGCCATGTGGTTCGTTGGGTTCGACACTCTTACTTATCGAAAGGACTACTCGTTCGGTTCTGACTTGTGGGTCATCAGTGTGTTCCTACAGTTCCCATGCCATTTTCTGCCAAGATCGCACAAAGTGATTGTTGGCTAATCCAAACCTTGGCTATCTTCAGTGCCAATGAGGAGGGTAGCGGCCTTCGCAAGATTTGTTATCTATTTTCCCATTCTTAGGTGCTTGTAATGGTTGTTGTGTAGTTAGCTTTCTTGTAAGCTCCCTTGTATCGGTTACAACTGTTGTTGCTTGTGGATGCATTATTATTCCTTGTCGATTGATGGCTTTGTTATTTGAAAGTCAGACTCCTCTAGATCATTCTTTCTTAAAAACAGGTCGACGACACAAGCAGGAGTAGTTGAAGCAGAGGAATAACTGGGAACCAAGGTTACAACCACGCCCCCACCATCCCATTAGTGCCAGAGTAGAGGCAACTAAGGCGGAGCAGCAATAGTGGACCCGCAATCACCAATTCCACGCGGACGTGTGGGGGACCCGACTGATGAACCAGGGACGCGGAACCACATCACCGTCGCACTGAAGAGTCTAGGAGGCTAGGGTTAGATGGGGCCGCTTGAGAAGGAGAGAAATACCAAATTTATGTGATGGATAAGGAGGAGAGTCTAGGAGGCTCGAGGTGGTGCTTCGTGGCAGGAAAAATGGCTGGGGCTGGCCAAAATAGGCCAGCGATAGTAGCTGGGAATAGCGTCGCAGGCCACGGCGATGCATGGCTAGGGAGCAATATTGATGGAAATTGGGGGCATGAATACAATATTGGAGATAGCAAAGACACACAAAGTAGGGAAATGCCCTTACAATCTCCCCTTTTTGCTGGATGATGACAACAACACGATTTGCAAGAGAGAGGTCTAAAAAATATAGACGGGACTCCCCTTAGATGTGTGCCCTAGTTAGATATTGCTATTGGAATGCAAGTGCACACATTAGGGGCAAGACTCCCCCTAGATTTTATAGACCACCCACTCCTACTAGACATGCGAGGATAAGCGATAAGCACATAATAGGAGAGTAAATACTATACCGGATAAATAAACGACATTAACGATAATAAAGATAAATAGAGGAGCGCATGTCTCACACCATGCAAGATGAGATAAGCAACAAGGTCCACGAACTAAAGTTCAACACGATGCACGAAAGAACAAACACAAACCCAAGCAAAGCAAATCCCATGCAAATCCCGAGACCTAATAGAACTCTCTCCCCCTTTGGCATCAAGACACCAAAAAGGAAAAGAGCGGGTTAGCGCCCTGAGCTCGGGTCGTCCTCCTCCTCTGACTCCTCGGTCGCATCTGGATCCTCATCCTCAGCAGACTCCTCATCATCGTCCCGATCCGTGTCCTCCATGACATCATCAGCAGTAGCAAGGAGGTGGAGGGCTGGCGAGGAGCCTCATCATCAGACCTAGTGCTGTGCGCAGAGATCCATCGCTCCTCCGGTGTGATGCGCTTCTCAGAGCCACTCTGAACATGCATGTTGAGGTGCTTCATCATAACAATCTGACGACGCCTGACATGCTTCTCTTTGACATGGGCCTCATACATCTTCTTCTAAATGTCAGTCTGGAGGCAGAAAGTCTTCTTCACCTTGGCAGTGAGCTTCGTCACCCAAGAGGGCTTGGCCCCTGGCTCTATCTCAAAGTCCTCATCCTCAGAAGTGGCATAGACATCCTTGGGAGCATGAGCAGGAAAGCGAGGCTCGGCATGCTTCTTCTTCTTGAGTAGCTTGACCTCATGCACGGTGAGATTATCTGGAGATGTAAGAAGCTCTCCGGGATAGCGAACATCCCAAACTGAGTTCAGAAAGCACATGGCAAACGGAGCATAAATAGGGACCTTTCTGTAGACGACCATGTTGTACATCTCTTGCCACAACCAGTTGGACACATCAAACATTGCACCAGAGCCCACCTTGGTCTTCATCGCAACCATCAAGTCAAAAAGGTAGCCATGAATTTCATCTTGATTGCCCACCATTGTCTTCCCTCTTCTCATATGGGCACTCCGCAACAAAGTGGCTCACATTGCCACAATTATAGCAAGTCCTCACTCGTTGCTTGCCCTTCGCGCCACTTGAGTTGTTCTTGTTGTAGTCGGGCCTTGAGTTCTTCTTGCTCCAAAATTGCCTTGAAGCGAGAGGCATGTGCTCATGATAAGCATATTTTGTATCTTCGGGGTTGCTCTCCTCTTTTTCCTCTTCATCCTCCACACTAACCTTGGCCTTCAAAGCAAGGTTGGGCTTCTTAGCTCTTTGAGAACGCAACACCGCATTGTCGGTGGTCTTGTCCAAGATCCTCATTGCCACAAACTCATCCAACACTTCACTTTAGGACAAGGTGTGGAAGTCCGGTATTTTACGGATGACGGAGGACATGGCCTTGTGGTAAGGCATCATGGCCTTGAGGAACTTGCGCTTGATCCAATTGTCATCCGTATCCTTGCTCCCATGATCTCAGAGTGAGACCGCGAGAGTGGTTAACCTCCGGTAAAGCTCACGAGGTTCTTCATCTTCATTCATTGCAAACTCATCGGCTTCATCTTGCACCACTTCATAGTTGGAGCGTTGAATGCTTGCGCTTCCCTTGTAAAGGGAAACAACATGGTGCCATGCTTCCTTGGCCATGGTGAAAGGTCGGAGATGTGCAAGATCATCGGATGGAATTGCATCTTGGATGATGAAGAGAACATTCTCGTTGAATTGATGATCTGCGGCTTCTCTAGGGGTGAAGTTGCTAGGGTCTTCCGGATAAAAACCTTACTCAATGATTCTCCAAAGGTTAGTATTAACATGGTTTAAATGACGTTTAAAGCGATATACCCAAGCATCAAAATCCTCATTTTTCACAATCTTTGGAGGAGAGCCGACATGATTTAAATGAGTGGAGGTAATAGGTCCTCCATAAGTAATGGGAGGTTCCACATGGGCAAAGATGCCACTACCATTTCTACCACTAGACAAAGGAACTTTCTCACTAGTAGCTTCCCCCATGTCGGAGTTCGCATCCGTCACCTTGTTCGTGGGATCGACCACTTTCATTGGTGCGGTGGATAATTTGAGACCATCAAGAAAATTCTTAAGCATGCTTTTGACCTCGGCCGTCATGGAGGTTTTCAATGTGTCCAAAGCCACATTGAACTCCTCCCATGAGACCGAGGTTCCCCCATCGGCCGTAGACGAGGACGGAATCACACCGGGGTGCTCCTCGTCACCGTCTATGGTGTCGATCATACTCTTCGGACGGCAAAGTCCTTAATAAAGAGACGAGGCTCTGATACCAATTGAAAGGATCGATATAGTTGACTAGAGGGGGGTGAATAGGCAACTAACAATTTTTAGTGTTTCTTTACCAATTTAAACTTCGCATCAAAGTAGGTTGTCTAGATATGCAACTAGGTGAGCAACCTATATGATGGAACAACAACGAGCACACAAGCAAGCAAGAGATACAACACAAAATAAGCTTGCACAAGTAAAGGGACAAGATAACCAAGAGTGGGGGCCAGTGAAGACGAGGATGTGTTACCGAAGTTCCTTCCTTTGAGGGGAAGTACGTCTCCGTTGGAGCGGTGTGGAGGCACAATGCTCCCCAAGAAGCCACTAGGGCCACCATATTCTCCTCGCGCCCTCACACAATGCGAGATGTCGTGATTCCACTATTGGTGCCCTTGGAGGCAGCGACCGGATCTTTACAAACAAGGTCAGGGCTCTCTACACAACTGAATTGGAGGCTCCCAACGAAACCACGGAGCTTCACCACGATGGAATGTGGCTCCGAGGTGACCTCAACCGTCTAGGGTGCTCAAACACCCAAGAATAACAAAATCCACACAAGAAAGTATGGGGGAAGCAAATATCCTTTGGTGGAAGTGTAGATCTAGGTCTCCTCCTTCAATCCCTAGCAAATCAACACGTTTGAGTGTCTAGAGAGAGAGAGAGATCAGGCAAGAGAGCTTGAGTGGCATTAATGGTGGAGTGAGAGAGGTAAGAGGTAAATGTGGTAGGTGGAAGAACCACCCTTATATAGCAAACCCTAAAATCCAATCATATCGCGAAAAACAAGATCGCAGCGGTACAACCGCTCCTTGTCCCAGTACAATCGGGACTCACGGTCTACCTGTAGAACCCTACCAAGCGGCACAACCGGGCGAGCAGGCGGTAGTACCGGTCGGTGTGAACAACCGGAACAACCGCCAAGCCACCGCTTTGAAACAGTAGGGTGTCACCCCTGTGTGCGGCAATTGAGCGGTATAGCACCGGTGCAACCGCCTGGCCTTGGACACTTGGGTGGCTAGGTCCCAAGCGCACTACTAGAAAAATGCCTACTAATGGCGCACCTGTTTTGCCTACTAATGGCGCACTACCGGTGCGCCATTAGTACCACGCCACTATTATTTTTTACTAATGGCGCACCTGTGGTGCGCCATTAGAATAGCCCACTGATGCGCCATTAGTATCAGATACTAATGGCGCACACAGAAGGCGCCATTAGTAACAATATTTTTCAGAATTTTTTTCAATTTTTTTTCAAATTTTTTCGTTTTTTCTTAATCTCAGTTCACTATGGCTTAATCTCGGTCAATATGCTTAATCTCAGGTCAAATAGCACTCCGTGGTCAAACTTCCGAAAGGTCACCCATCCTCACACTACTCCAGCCCAAGCACGCTTAACTTCGAGTTCTATCCAACAATGAACAACGACTCACTTCACATGCACTTGTTGATATATCTAGCATATCAATCCTATTATACCTTGTTGATGTCTAGGACTTTGTTCATGTTCATGACTATGATGAAATTTTGAAAAATATTTCAAACTTCCCGGTCATATTACGTATCATTTTTTGAAAAAAAATTCAAAAAAGAAATTTTCAAAACCAATTTTTTTTCTGTTACTAGCGGCGCACCACATCCACGGTGCGCCACTAGTAAGTTTGAAATTATTTGAATTTTTTTGCCTCTAGATCTAGAAAGCCCCGTATCTTTTTTTCTGTTAGGTTTTTGGGGATTTTGAAAATTTGGGGGGTGCATTCGTGTTGGGGCAAGTTAGTAATGGCGCACCGTGGGGTGGTGCGCTATTTTTTTTACTCTTTTTTCAAAACTACTAATGGCGCACGGCGGACATGGTGCGCCATTAGTAATAAATTTTTTTTATGTTTTTTTTTCAAAACTACTAATGGCGCACCACACATCAGATGCGCCATTAGTAATATATTACTAATGGCGCACCGAGGCATGGTGCGCCATTAGAACATAGTAATGGTGCACCACATGACAGGTACGCCATTAGTGGCCATTCCATCTATAGCCCTTTTTGTAGTAGTGGCGGTAGAAACGCTCGGGGCACCGGTGGTACCGGTGTGCGGGGCACAACCGGACCATCTGCGCCACCACCGCCCAAGTACCGCATCAAAACAGAAACCTGACCGGTTGTTGAGCGGTACTTGGCCAGACAACCGCCAAAGGATGCATCGCGATCAATGTTGAGCTTGGTGGCGGTACTACGCCCGGGAGCAGTGGTACAACCGCTCGGTCATGACTAGGTTGTTCAACCCCAGGGTATCACCCCTGGGGTGGTGGTTGCGTAAGTGCCAAGAGCCAGCGGTACAAACGCTCGCACGAGCGGTACAACCGCTGGGAGAACACAGTAAGCAGTTGAACACGAAGGGGATCTCTCTCTCTCACACAAAACAAAGAAGGCAAGGAGGGTGTGGGAGAAGTGTACGTGCAATGATTCCCCCAACTCCTTCCAATGTGGATTCCCTCTTAATAGTACGGGTTCCCTACGACCAAAGAGATAAACACGTAGAAAAACACCGCCTTCGATCTTTTCCTTTCAGAGAAAATGGCAAACCGATGCGAGCCTAATCACCGAGAACCTGAAGCACTTAGCACAAGATTAGACCAACAAAGGGTTGTCATCATCATCCAAAACACAAAGTAGGGAAATGCCCTTACACCTCCGCCTCGGCGACAACGACACCCGAGGGCGTCACTTTCCTCCTTGGAAGCACCGACGAGCCCCCTCCACCTTGACCCCAATCTTGGGTGAAAGCCTAAAATCTAACTCGAATAGGGCGGCGGCAGCACCATGTCCGTCTCACCCTTCTAGGAGACACAACTTGGGGAGGTATAGGTTCTACGATGGTTGTCCGTGGTCTACGATGGTGCAATCGGAAAGGTGTGTCCTGATTCTACGTGCTCACTTAGTGGCTGCGACGTGCATTGAGGTCGTCATCCTTCTAGCTTTCAGGTGAACATTTATGTAGTTTGATGGTTTGGTGCCTTTCGAGCCAAGGCAAGGGTGCAGGGGCCCCTTCAGTGCTAGAGAACGAAGGTGGTGTGTTCCTACAGTTCCCATGCCATTTCCTGCCAAGATCGCACAAAGTGATTGTTGGCTAATCCTCACCTTGTTGCATTTATTTGGCTATCTTCAATGCCAATGAGGAGGACAGCGGCCTTCGCAAGCTTCGTTATCTAATTTCCCATTCTTAGGTGCTTGTAATGGTTGTTGTGTAGTTTGCTTTCTTGTAAGCTCCCTTGTATCGGTTACGACTATTGTTGCTTGTGGATGCAATATTATTCCTTGCCGGTTGATGGCTTTGTTAATTGAAAGTCAGACTCCTCTAGATCATTCTTTCTTAAAAACAGGTTGGCGACACAAGCAGGAGTAGCTGAAGCAGACAAATAACTCGGAACCAAGGTTACAACCACGCCCCCACCATCGCATTAGTGCCAGAGTAGAGGCAGCTAAGGCGGAGCAGCAACAGTGGACCCGCAATAACCAATTCCACGCGGACGTGTGGGGAACCCGGCCGATGAACCAGGGATGCGGAACCACGTCACCGTCGCACTGAAGAGTCTAGGCGGCTAGGGTTAGATGGGCCGCTTGAGAAGGAGAGAAATACCAAATTTACGTGATGGAGAAGGAGGAGAGTCTTGGAGGCTCGGGGTGGTGCTTCGTGGCAGGAAAAATGGCCGGGGTTGGCCAAAATAGGCCAGCGACAATAGCTGAGAGTAGCGTCGCAGGCCACGGCGATGCATGGCTAGGGAGCAACATTGATGTAAACTGGGGGCATGAATACGAGATTGGAGATAGCAAAGACACACAAAGTAGGGAAATGCCCTTACAATCTCCCCTTTTTTGGTGGATGATGACAACAACACGATTTGCAAGAGAGAGGTCTAAAGAATATAGATGGGACTCCCCTTAGATGCGTGCCCTAGTTAGATATTGCTATTGGAATGCAAGTGCACACATTAGGGGCAAGACTCCCCCTAGATTTAATATACCCACCACTCCTACTAGACATGCGAGGATAAGCGATAAGCACATAATAGGAGAGTAAAGACTATACCGGATAAATAAACGACATTAATGATAATAAAGATAAATAGAGGAGCGCATGTCTCACACCATGCAAGATGAGATAAGCAACAAGGTCCACGAACTAAAGTTCAACACGACGCACGAAAGAACGAAACACAAACCCAAGCAAAGCAAATCCCATGCAAATCCCGAGACCTAATAGAACTCTCTCCCCCTTTGGCATCAAGACACCAAAAAGGAAAAGAGCTAAGCTAGCGCCCCAGAGCTTAGTCGTCCTCCTCTGACTCCTCGGTCGCATCTGATCCTCATCCTCAGCAGACTCCTCATCATCGTCCCGATCTGTGTCCTCCATGACATCATCAGCAGTAGAAAAGGAGGTGGAGGGCTGGCGAGGAGCCTCATCATCAGACCAAGTGTTGTGCACAGAGATCCATCGCTCCTCCGGTGTGATGCTCTTCTCAGAGCCACTCTGAACAGGCATGTTGAGGTGCTCCATAATAACAATCTGACGACGCCGACATGCTTCTCATTGACATGGGCCTCATACATCTTCTTCTAAATGTCAGTCTGGAGGCAGAAAGTCTTCTTCACCTTGGCAGTGAGCTTGGTCACCCAAGAGGGCTTGGCCCTTGGCTCCATCTCAAAGTCCTCATCCTCAGAAGTGGCATAGACATCCTCAGGAGCATGAGCAGGAAAGCGAGGCTCGACATGCTTCTTCTTCTTGAGTAGCTTGACCTCATGCACGGTGAGATTATCTGGAGATGTGAGAAGCTCTCCGGGATAGCGAACAGCCCAAACTGAGTTCAGAAAGCACATGGCAAACGGAGCATAAATAGGGACCTTTTTGTAGATGACCATGTTGTACATCTCTTGCCACAGCCAGCTAGACACATCAAACATTGCACCAGAGCCCACCTTGGTCTTCATCGCAACCATCAAGTCAACAAGGTAGTCATGAATTTCATCTTGATTGCCCACCTTGGGCAAAAGTACATTGCGAAACACTCGATGTATGATGTCATAGACCTTCTCAAGATCCTTGGATTCTCCAATAATACCACGGCCCCGAATGTACATAGGAGCAAGCTTTTCTCTAGGCATGGATTTAGGAAAGTCGTGAGGACGTATGACACCATTCCCTTCAAGACCGGTATTGTCATACCCAATAGCATTGCAAAAGGCCCTCCAGGGAACTTGAAAGAGCTCATCACGACACATGAATGTGAGTGTGCAAGCGTCATCTTCTCCGGAATGAACAGTGGCATAAAACTGATGGATAAGCTGAACATCAAAGTCACAGTTGACTGACATGAGCTTGACTAGATCAAACTCCTCACAGAGAGCCAAAGCCTCACAAAAATACTCCAAGTTGCTCCTCCGATGGTCAAGATCAATGGTCCACTACTTGGCATCCTATTCTTGTTCTGCTCAGAGAGTTCATGAACAATCCGCACTTGCATCTCATTCCGGAACTGAACGGTAGTCCAACAAGGCGCAGTGGGAACCTCGTAAGGATTATTTGAATGGAAGGCTTCCCAATCCTTGGCTTTCGACCGGTGCAAGGGCATAACCACACGTTGCTTGGCAGAGGAAAACTTCTCACGGTGAGTGGGCTTGGTGGGAATCAGAACCTCTTGTTCTTCATCAGACTCAGCTGGGCGCTTGCATCTCCTAGCCCTCTTCTTGGTCTTGCGAGGAGCAGAGCGAGAACTAGAGCCACCTGTACACACACGCGAGAAGAACACAGGAAACCCAGCAAAGATGAGAGGATTGCACACACGAGCAGAGGAATAGATAGATTGCAAAATAGAGAAGACAGAACAGTGCTATGTGGTTCAGATACTGCGGTTGTACTGGTTCTTCAACCGGTAGTACCTCTCCCGCGGTTGTACCAGCCTCTCGAGGCAGTAGAACCGCTGAAAAGTGGCACTACCAGTTGGAGAAGGTCTAGCAACGAGATTTGAATCACACTAACCATATTATAACTTCTAAGAAATGCAAACTAAGCAGGAGGCATATATAGATCTCTTCCACCCAATAGTTTGAACAATAAACGTGGAATGTCAAGTAATGCCCTAGAAGAAGGGAAATAACCCTAGAGTGAAGAACGAAGGAAACGGGGCATTACCGACATCCATGGGAAGAGATCGGGAAGGAGGGGGCCTCCACGGAGCGGATCCACGGGGAGCCCACGGATCCGGAGCACGACGAGTACCCCGGGGCAATGGTAATGGTGACCGGCGGCTAGGGCAGGAGATAGAGGAGGGAAGGGGAGGGGAAAGATAAGCCCTTCGGCCCCGACCCTATATATAAGCCCGCAGACGCGAAGCGGTTGTACCGCTTCCTGGTACTAGCCAGTGGTTGCGGGCGGTAGTTCCGTCGCCTGGAAGGCAGCGGTAGTACCGCCTGGAACCAACCGGTAGTACCGGCCAGAAGCCCAGCTTGGGGTCAATCGGTGGAACCGCTTACACCCCTGGGAGTTCTCATGGGACAGTACAAACTGAGTGCACCAGCGGTTGAACCGCTCGTGACACCGGTTGTACTGCCCGGACAGCATTACCAATACCAAGAACAAAATGTGTGCAATTGGATTGGATGGGTTTTAGGAGATGGAGAAAGGCTTGGAATAGAGCACGACACTACAATATGGTGTGAGGATCTCCAAGAGAACACAAAGAAACCAACGAGAGAAAACCCAACTTGGAGACCACAACACCTAGGGCCAAAAAAACGACGAAGGCAAAAACAACAAGGACAAAACACGAAGCACAACCTCTCCCAAGAGAGGGCGGTGGCCGGAGCCACCTATGTTTGAGTTAATTGGTATGGCACCGCGAAGAATTATCCTTGGGCCCATGACCAAAACTCATCTTTGAAGCACACGTACCATAAAAAATGGCTAATGTGAAAGAGTTGATCAATTTATGCATAATGGGGGAGGAAGAGTTCATTGAGAGAAGAACACTCCCCCTATGTCCATGCCTACACCTAGAACAAGACATCATGATGAGTATGGTGGGGTGTGCAAAGGTTCAAGCCACATTGCTCGAATCAATGATATTTAGCTCATGCCTTAACTCACGAAATCTAGCTTCATCCAAGGGCTTCGTGAAGATATCTGCAAGGTTATCATGAGGTGTTGACATAGTTGAGCTCGATCTCCCCTCGCCTAATATGATCCCGGATGAAGTGATACCGAATCTCAGTATGCTTCGTCTTGAAGTGTTACACCGGGTTGAGATAAATCTTGATGGCACTTTCATTGTCACACCAAAGAGGCACTTTGTCACAAATGACACCGTAATCCTTCAAAGTTGGCCTCATCCATAGAAGTTGTGCACAACAACTACCCGCCGCCACATACTCCGCTTCGGTGGATGAGAGAGAAACACAACTTTGCTTCTTAGAAGAACAACTCACCAAAGAGCAACCAAGAAATTGGCACCTTCCGGAAGTGGACTTCCTATCCACTTTGTCTCCCTCCCAATCAGAGTCCGAGTAGCCTACAAGCTTGAAGTTTGCTCCTCTTGGGTACCATAAGCCAAAGTTTGGGGTATCAGCCAAATATCGAAAGATTCGCTTGGCCGCCACAAAGTGGCTTTCCTTAGGTGTGGCTTGAAACCATGCACAAATTCCCACACTCAACATGATATCCGGTCTAGATGCACAAAGGTAAAGCAAGGAGACAATCATGGAGCGATATACTGGAGTGGAAGCCGGCTTGACATCACTTAGCTTGAATCTCTTGAGCATGTCTTGAGTGTATTTGGCTTGGTTGATGAAAGTTCCTTCTCTTCTTTGTTTGACTTCGAATCCGAGAAAGAACTTCAACTCTCCCATCGAGGACATCTTGAACTTTGAGGTCATGAGAGCGGCAAATTCCTCATTGAAAGCTTTGCTAGGGAAACCAAAGATAATATCATCAACATATAGTTGGCACACAAACAACTCCCCTTTGACCTTCTTAGTAAAAAGAGTGGGGTCGATTTTCCCAACTTCAAACCCACGATCTTGCAACAACTCGATAAGGTGGTCATACCATGCACGTGGGGCTTGTTTAAGGCCATAGAGTGCCTTATCGAGTTGGTACACATGATCGGGGAAGTAGGGATCCTCGAACCCGGGGGGTTGTTTGACATACTGATGTCTACTACACAACCTTCTTCTTGTAGACGTTGTTGGGCCTCCAAGTGCAGAGGTTTGTAGGACAGTAGCAAATTTCCCTCAAGTGGATGACCTAAGGTTTATCAATCCGCGGGAGGCATAGGATGAAGATGGTCTCTCTCAAACAACCCTGCAACCAAATAGCAAAGAGTCTCTTGTGTCCCCAACACACCCAATACAATGGTAAATTGTATAGGTGCACTAGTTCGGCGAAGAGATGGTGATACAAGTGCAATATGGATGGTAGATATAGGTTTTTGTAATCTGAAAATATAAAAACAGCAAGGTAACAAGTGGTAAAAGTGAGCGTAAACGGTATTGCAATGCTAGGAAACAAGGCCTAGGGTTCATACTTTCACTAGTGCAAGTTCTCTCAACAATAATAACATAATTGGATCATATAACTATCCCTCAACATGCAACAAAGAGTCACTCCAAAGTCACTAATAGCGGAGAAAAAACGAAGAGATTATGGTAGGATACGAAACCACCTCAAAGTTACTCTTTCCAATCAATCCGTTGGGCTATTCCTATAAGTGTCACAAACAACCCTAGAGTTCCTACTAGAATAACACCTTAAGATACAAATCAACCAAAACCGTAATGTCACCTAGATACTCCAATGTCACCTCAAGTATCCGTGTGCATGATTATACGATATGCATCACACAATCTCAATTCATCTATTCAACCAACACATAGAACCTCAAAGAGTGCCCCAAAGTTTCTACCAGAGAATCACGACGAAAACGTGTGCCAACCCCTATGCATAGGTTCATGGGCAGAACCCGCAAGTTGATCACCAAAACATACATCAAGTGGCACGTGATATCCCATTGTCACCACAGATACGCACGACAAGACATACATCAAGTGTTCTCAAGTCTTTAAAGACTCAATCCGATAAGATAACTCCAAAGGGAAAACTCAATCCATTACAAGAGGGTAGAGGGGGAGAAGAAACATAAGATCCAACTATAATAGCAAAGCTCGCGATACATCAAGATCGTGCCAAATCAAGAACACGAGAGAGAGAGAGAGAGAGAGAGATCAAACACATAGCTACTGGTACATACCCTCAGCCCCGAGGGTGAACTATTCCCTCCTCGTCATGGAGAGCGTCGGGATGATGAAGATGGCCGCCGGTGAGGGTTCCCCCCTCCGGCAGGGTGCCGGAACAGGGTCCCGATTGGTTTTTGGTGGCTCTGGAGGTTTTGCGGTGGCGGAACTCCCGGGCTATCTTCTGTTCTGGAAGTTTTACGATACATAGGTATATATATGGGTGCAGGGGGTACGTCGGTGGAGCTTCGGGGGCCCCACGAGGCAGGGGGCGCGCCCGAGGGGGGTGGGCGCGCCCCCTACCCTCGTGAGCACCTCCCGTATCTTCTGACGTGGAGTCCAAGTCCATCAGGTGGGTTTCCTTCCAAAAATAACTTCTCTAGTTGATTTCGTTCCGTTTTGACTCCGTTTGATATTCCTTTTCCTCGTAACACTGAAATAGGCATGAAACAACAAATCTGGGCTCGGCCTCTGGTTAATTGGTTAGTCCCAAAAATAATATAAAAGTGGATAATAAAGCCCAATATTGCCTAAAACAGTAGATAATATAGCATGGAGCAATCAAAAATTATAGATACGTTGGAGACGTATCAAGCACCCCCAAGCTTAATTCCTGCTCGTCCTCGAGTAGGTAAATGATAAAAAAGATAATTTTTGATGCGGAGTGCTACTTGGCATAATTTCAATGTAAATCTTCTTAATTGTGGTATGAATATTCAGATCCATAAGATTCAAGACAAAATTTCATATTGACATAAAAATAATATTACTTCAAGCATACTAACAAAGCAATTATGTCTTCTCAAAATAACATGGCCAAAGAAAGTTATCCTTACAAAATCATATAGTCTGGCTATGCTCCATCTTCCCCACACAAAATATTTAAATCATGCACAACCCCGATGACAAGCCAAACAATTGTTTCATAATTTTGACATTCTCAAAACTTTTTCAATCTTCACGCAATACATGAGCATGAGCCATGGATATAGCACTATATGTGGAATAGAATGGGGGTTGTGGAGAAGACAAAAGGAGGGAAGATTGTCTCACATCAACTAGGCGTATCAACGGGCTATGGAGATGCCCATCAATAGATATCAATGTGAGTGAGTAGGGATTGCCATGCAACGGATGCACTAGAGCTATAAGTATATGAAAGCTCAACAAAAGAAACTAAGTGGGTGTGCATCCAAATCGCTTGCTCACGAAGACCTAGGGCATTTTGAGGAAGCCCATCATTGGAATATACAAGCCAAGTTCTATAATGAGAAACGCCCACTAGTATATGAAAGTGACAACATAGGAGACTCTCTATCATGAAGATCATGGTGCTACTTTGAAGCACAAGTGTGGTAAAAGGATAGTAACATTGTCCCTTCTCTCTTTTTCTCTCATTTTTTTTATTTGGGCCTTTTCTCTTTTTTTATGGCCTCTTTTTTTCTTTTTTTTTCTTTTTTGTCCGGAGTCTCATCCCGACTTGTGGGGGAATCATAGTCTCCATCATCCTTTCCTCACTTGAGACAATGCTCTAATAATGATGATCATCACACTTTTATTTTTCTTACAACTCAACAATTACAACTCGATTTTTAGAACAAAGTATGACTCTATATGAATGCCTCCGGCGGTGTACCGGGATATGCAATGATTCATGAGTGACATGTATGAAAGAATTATGAATGGTGGCTTTGCCACAAATACGATGTCAACTACATGATCATGCTAGCAATATGACAATGATGGAGCGTGTCATAATAAACGGAACGGTGGAAAGTTGCATGGCAATATATCTCAGAATGGCTACGGAAATGCCATGATAGGTAGGTATGGTGGCTGTTTTGAGGAAGATATGTGGTGGGTGTATGATACTGGTGAAAAGTGTGCGGTATTAGAGAGGCTAGCAATGGTGGAAGGATGGGAAAAAGTGTGTATAATCCATGGACTCAACATTAGTCATAAAGAACTCATATACTTATTGCAAAAATCTAGAAGTTATCAAAGCAAAGTATTACGCGCATGCTCCTAGGGGGATAGATTGGTAGGAAAATACCATCGCTCGTCCCCGACCGCCACTCATAAGGAAGACAATCAATAAATAAATCATGCTCCGACTTCATCACATAACGGTTCACCATACGTGCATGCTATGGGAATCACAAACTTTAACACAAATATTTCTCAAATCCACAACTACTCAACTAGCATGACTCTAATATCACCATCTTTATATCTCAAAACAATTATAAGGAATCAAACTTCTCTTAGTATTCAACGCACTCAAAAGAAAGTTTTTACTATTCTTGAATACCTAGCATATTAGATTAAGCACATTACTATGATATTTAAGACTCTCAAAATAATATAAGTGAAGCATGAGAGTTCATCTATTTCTTAAAACTAAAACTACCACCATGCTCTAACAGATATAAGTGAAGCAGTAGAGCAAACAACAAACTACTCCAAAAGATACAAGTGAAGATCAATGAGTAGTCGAATAATTATACAACTATGTGAAGACTCTCCCATTTAATAATTTCAGATCTTGGTATTTTATTCAAACAGCAAGCAAAGCTAAATAAAACTACATTGCAAGGATAGCACAACTCATGTGAAGAAGCAAAAACTTAGGTTCAACCGATACTAAACGATAGTTGTTGAAGAAGAAAGGTGGAATGCCAACGGGGGCATCCCCAAGCTTAGATGCTTGAGACTTCTTGAAATAATGTCTTGGGGTGACTTGAGCATCCCCAAGCTTGAACTTTTGTGTCTCCTTAATTCCTCTCATATCATGGTTTCTCTTTTTATCAAAAGCTTCATTCACAACAAACTCAACAAGAACTCGTGAGATAGGTTAGTATAAACCAATGCAAAACCTTATCATTTCCTACTGTAACAAATCACTAAAATTATTATTCAACATTGCATACTAAATGCCTCTGCATATTTAATACTCCTATCCTCAAATATAATCATTAAACAAGCAAACATATGCAAACAATGCAAACATAACAGCAATCTGCCAAAACAGTATAGTCTGTGAAGAATGCAGGAGTATCAATACTTCCCTAACTCCAAAAATTAAGAACTAAAATTCCCACTGTAATAAATTTATCAGAGCTCAATATGCAAAAATATTCAACATTATACCACTCTCTGACTTTTCTAGGGAATTTTTGCAACATCGGTAAACTTTCTGTTTTCAAACAGCAACATGTATACTTGCAAAATAAGCATGGCAAAGGACATCCTTGACTTTTTATTGAAACTAAAGATGCAAAAAAATATTCTAAATAACAGCAAGCAAAACTAAAGAAAATAAAATGACGCTCCAAGCAAAACACATATCATGTGGTGAATAAAAATATAGCTCCAAGTAAAGTTACCGATGGAAGTAGACGAAAGAGGGGATGCCTTCCGGGGCATCCCCAAGCTTAGACGCTTGGTTATCCTTGAATATTACCTTGGGGTTCCTTGGGAATCCCCAAGCTTAGGCTCTTACCACTCCTTATTCCATAATCCATCGAATCTTTACCCAAAACCTGAAAACTTCACAACACAAAACTTAACAGAAAACTCGTGACTCCGTTAGCGAAAGAAAACAAAACACCACTTCAAGGTACTGTAATGAACTCATTATTTATTTATATTGGTGTTAAACCTACTTTATTCCAACTTCTATATGGTTTATAAACTATTTTACTAGCCATAGATTCATCAAAAAAAGCAAACAACACAATGAAAACAGAATCTGTCAAAAACAGAACAGTCTGTAGTAATCTGTAACTAACGCAAACTTCTGGAACTCCAAAAATTCTAAAATAAATTGGTGGACCTGAGGAATTTTACTAGTAATCATCTGCAAAAAGAATCAACTAAATATCACTCTCCAGTAAAAAGTTGAAGCTAATCTCGTGAGCGCTAAAGTTTCTGTTTTTTACAGCATGATCATAAAGACTTTACCCAAGTCTTCCCAAAGGTTCTACTTGGCACAAACACTAATTAAAAAATGAAAACACATCTAACCAGAGGCTAGATGGATTATTTATTCCTAAACATAACCAAAAAGCAAGAAACTAAAATAAAATTGGGTTGCCTCCCAACAAGCGCTAACATTTAACGCCCCTAGCTAGGCATGATGATTTCAATGATGCTCACATAAAAGATAAGAATTGAAACATAAAGAGAGCGTCATGAAGAATATGACTAGCACATTTAAGCCTAACCCACTTCCTATGCATAGGGATTTTGTGAGAAAACAACTTATGGGAACAATAATCAACTAGCATAGGAAGGCAAAACAAGCATAACTTCAAAACTTTAAGCACATAGAGAGGGAACTTGATATTACTGCAATTCCTACAAGCATATATTCCTCCCTCATAATAGTTTTCAGTAGCATCATGAATGAATTCAACAATATAACCAGCACCTAAAGCATTTTTTTCATGATCTACTTGCATAGAATATTTATTACTCTCCACGTAAGCAAATTTCTTCTCATGAATAATAGTGGGAGCAAACTCAACAAAATAACTATCATGTGATCGAAAATTAAGATCAACATGACAAGTTTCATGGTTATCATTATTCTTTAAAGCATACGTGTCATCACAATAATCATCATAGATAGGAGTCATGCTTTCATCATAGTAAATTTGCTCATCAAAACTTGGGGGGCAAAAAATATCATCTTCATCAAACATAGCTTCCCCAAGCTTGTGGCTTTGCATATCATTAGCATCATGGATATTCAAGGAATTCATACTAACAACATTACAATCATGCTCATCATTCAAAGATTTAGTGCCAAACATTCTAATGCATTCTTCCTCTAGCAATTGAGCACAATTATCGGAATCCTTATTTTCATGGAAGACATTAAAAAGATGAAGCGTATGAGACAAACTTAACTCCATTTTTTGTATTTTTTTTATAAACTAAACTAGTGCTAAAACAAGAAACAAAAAGATTCGATTGCAAGATCTAAAGATATAATTTCAAGCACTAACCTCCCCGGAAACGGCGCTAGAAAAGAGCTTGATGTCTACTACAAAACCTTCTTCTTGTAGACGTTGTTGGGCCTCCAAGTGCAGAGGTTTGTAGGACAGTAGCAAATTTCCCTCAAGTGGATGACCTAAGGTTTATCAATCCGTGGGAGGCGTAGGATGAAGATGGTCTCTCTCAAACAACCCTGCAACCAAATAGCAAAGAGTCTCTTGTGTCTCCAACACACCCAATACAATGGTAAATTGTATAGGTGCACTAGTTCGGCGAAGAGATGGTGATACAAGTGCAATATCGATGGTAGATATAGGTTTTTGTAATCTGAAAATATAAAAACAGCAAGGTAACAAGTGGTAAAAGTGAGCGTAAACGGTATTGCAATGCTAGGAAACAAGGCCTAGGGTTCATACTTTCACTAGTGCAAGTTCTCTCAACAATAATAACATAATTGGATCATATAACTATCCCTCAACATGCAACAAAGAGTCACTCCAAAGTCAGTAATAGCGGAGAACAAACGAAGAGATTATGGTAGGGAACGGAACCACCTCAAAGTTACTCTTTCCAATCAATCCGTTGGGCTATTCCTATAAGTGTCACAAACAGCCCCAGAGTTCGTACTAGAATAACACCTTAAGATACAAATCAACCAAAACCCTAATGTCACCTAGATACTCCAATGTCACCTCAAGTATCCGTGGGCATGATTATACGATATGCATCACACAATCTCAATTCATCTATTCAACCAACACATAGAACCTCAAAGAGTGCCCCAAAGTTTCTACCGGAGAATCACGACGAAAACGTGTGCCAACCCCTATGCATAGGTTCATGGGCGGAACCCGCAAGTTGATCACCAAAACATACATCAAGTGGCACGTGATATCCCATTGTCACCACAGATATGCACGGCAAGACATACATCAAGTGTTCTCAAGTTTTTAAAGACTCAATCCGATAAGATAACTCCAAAGGGAAAACTCAATCCATTACAAGAGAGAAGAGGGGGAGAAGAAACATAAGATCCAACTATAATAGCAAAGCTCGTGATACATCAAGATCATGCCAAATCAAGAACACGAGAGAGAGAGAGATCAAACACATAGCTACTGGTACATACCCTCAGCCCCGAGGGTGAACTACTCTCTCCTCGTCATGGAGAGCGCCGGGATGATGAAGATGGCCACCTGTGAGGGTTCCCCCCTCCGGCAGGGTGCCGGAACAGGGTCCCGATTGATTTTTGGTGGCTCTGGAGGTTTTGCGGCGGCGGAACTCCCGATCTATCTTCTGTTCTGGAAGTTTTACGATACGTAGGTATATATGGGTGCAGGGGGTACGTCGGTGGAGCTTCGGGGGCCCCACGAGGTAGGGGGGCGCGCCCCAGGGGGGTGGGCGCGCCACCCACCCTCGTGAGCACCTCCCGTATCTTCTGACATGGAGTCCAAGACCATCAGGTGGGTTTCCTTCCAAAAACAACTTCTCTAGTTGATTTCGTTCCGTTTTGACTCCGTTTGATATTCCTTTTCCTCGAAACACTGAAATAGGCATAAAACAGCAAATCTGGGCTGGGCCTCCAGTTAATAGGTTAGTCCCAAAAATAATATAAAAGTGGATAATAAAGCCCAATATTGCCTAAAACAGTAGATAATATAGCATGGAGTAATCAAAAATTATAGATACGTTGGAGACGTATCACATACACCAACTCATTAATAGGACCATTAAGAAAGGCACTCTTCACATCCATCTGTTGCAACTTAAAGTTATGATGAGAAGCATAAGCAATCAACAAACGAATGGATTCTAGGCGAGCAACAGGAGCAAAGGTTTCACTGTAGTCGATACCCTCGACTTGGGAGTAGCCTTGTGCTACCAATCTAGCCTTGTTGCGGACGATAATCCCATGAGCATCTTGCTTGTTCTTGAAAATCCACTTGGTTCCAATAACATTATGATTCCCCGATGGCTTTGGAACCAATCTCCACACCTTGTTGTACTCGAAGTTGTTGAGTTCTTCATGCATGGCATTAAGCCAATCCGTATCCTCGAGCACCTCATAAACCTTTTCGGGTTCAACACAAGAGACAAACGCGTGATGTTCACAATAGTTTGCTAATTGTCTACGAGTGCTTACCCCCTTTCGGATGCTCCCAAGCACATTCGTCATGAGATGACCCTTGGTAGAGAGCTTGGATGCAATCTTGGCGGCATGACGCTCCAATTCCTCCTCAGGAGTGAGTTGAGGAGCAGTAACTTGATCATCTTGAGCGTCGTCTTGAACTTGTTCTTGATCTTGAGGATGCTCTTGATCTTAAACTTGCTCGGAGGAGAGAACTTGACCTTGGTCATCACTTGGTGCTTCAACACCATCTTGAGGTCGATCTTGCCCTTGATCTTGTTCATGAGGTTGAGGGCCTTCACTTTGTTCTTCGGAAGCGTGTGGGTCTTGGGTTGGTGATGGTTCCACATGAGTGGAACATTGTCCTTCTCCTTTGGCCACAAGGGGTTCCTCAATGGGTAGGATAAAAACAACACCCATTCTTCTTATGGCTTGGGGAGGAATTTCATCACCTACATCACAAGTACCACTTTGCTCCACTTGGGAGCCGTTATTCTCATCAAACTCCATGTTACACGTTTCCTCAATAAGTCCCCTGGACTTATTATGGACACGGCAAGCATGAGAGTTTGTAGCATAACCAAGAAATATGCCCTCATGAGCTCTAGCCTCATATTTAGACAAACGAACACCTTTCTTGAGAATGAAACACTTACACCCGAACACCCGAAAGTACTTGAGGTTGGGCTTGTTACCTGTGAGTATCTCATAAGGAGTTTTGTTCAAGCCTTTGCGGAGATAGAGCCGATTGGATGCATGACACGTGGTGTTGATGGCTTCGGCCAAAAAGTTGTATGGAGACTTGAACTCCGCCATCATGGTCCTTGCCGCATCCATCAACGTCCGGTTCTTCCTCTCCGCTACACCATTTTGTTGCGGGGTGTATGGTGCGGAATATTGATGCTTGATCCCCACATCACTAAGGAACTCATCCAAGGTTTAGTTCTTGAACTTGGTGCCGTTGTCACTTCTTATCGTCAAGATCTTTGCATTGTGTCGGCATTGGGCTTCATTTGCAAAATCAATGACAGTTTGTTGGGTCTGACTCTTCCTCTTGAAGAAATATACCCACGTGTATCTTGAATAATCATCCACAATCACGAAGCAATACTTTCTACCCCCAAGACTATTAAAGGAGGGAGGCCCAAAGAGATCCAGGTGAAGGAGCTCCAAAGGCCTCTTTGAGTAAATGATAGTCGTGGGAGGGTGAGCCTTCTCATGTAGCTTTCCTTCGATACAAGCACGATTTTTGGCAAAACTAACATTTGTTTCTTCGTGCGAGAGTGAGACCACGAGAGTGGTTAACCTCCGGTAAATCTCACGAGGTTCTTCATCTTCATTCATTGCAAACTCATCGGCTTCATCTTGCACCACTTCATAGTTGGAGCGTTGAATGCTTGCGCTTCCCTTGTAAAGGGAAACAACATGGTGCCATGCTTCCTTGGCCATGGTGAAAGGTCGGAGATGTGCAAGATCTTCGGATGGAATTGCATCTTGGATGATGAAGAGAGCATTCTCTTTGAATTGATGATCTGCGGCTTCTCTAGGGGTGAAGTTGCTAGGGCCATGCGGATAAAAACCTTACTCAATGATTCTCCAAAGGTTAGTATTAACATGGTTTAAATGACGTTTAAAGCGATATACCCAAGCATCAAAATCCTCATTTTTCCCAATCTTAGGAGGAGAGCCGGCATGATTTAAATGAGTGGAGGGAATAGGTCCTCCATAAGTAATGGGAGGTTCCACATGGGCAAAGATGCCACTACCATTTCTACCACTAGACAAAGGAACTTTCTCACTAGTAGCTTCCCCCATGTCGGAGTTAGCATCTGTCACCTCGTTCGTGGGATCGACCACTTCCAATGGTGCGGTGGATAATTTGAGACCATCAAGAAAATTCTTAAGCATGCCTTTGACCTCGGCCGTCATGGAGGTTTTCAATATGTCCAAACCCACATTGAACTCCTCCCGTGAGAACGAGGTTCCCCCATCGTCTGTAGACGAGGACGGAATCACACCGGGGTGCTCCTCCTCACCGTCTATGGTGTCAACCATACTCTTCAGACGGCAAAGTCCTTAATAAAGAGACGAGGCTCTGATACCAATTGAAAGGATCGGTATAGTTGACTAGAGGGGGGGTGAATAGGCAACTAACAATTTTCAGCTTTTCTTTACCAATTTAAACTTCGCATCAAAGTAGGTTGTCTAGATATGCAACTAGGTGAGCAACCTATATGATGCAACAACAACGAGCACACTAGAAAGCAAGAGATACAACACAAAATAAGCTTGCACAAGTAAAGGGACGAGATAACCAAGAGTGGGTTCCGGTGAAGACGAGGATGTGTTACCGAACTTCCTTCCTTTGAGGGGAAGTACGTCTCCGTTGGAGCAGTGTGGAGGCACAATGCTCCCCAAGAAGCCACTAGGGCCACCCTATTCTCCTCATGCCCTCACACAATGCGAGATGTCGTGATTCCACTATTAGTGCCCTTGGAGGCGGCGACCGGATCTTTACAAACAAGGTCGGGGATCTCTACACAACTGAATTGGAGGCTCCCAACGAAACCACGGAGCTTCACTACAATGGAATGTGGCTCCGAGGTGACCTCCACCGTCTAGAGTGCTCAAACACCCAAGAGTAACAAAATCCACACAAGAAAGTATGGGGGAAGCAAATATCCTTTGGTGGAAGTGTAGATCTAGGTCTCCTCCTTCAATCCCTAGCAAATCAACACGTTTGAGTGGCTAGAGAGAGAGAGAATGGGCAAGAGAGCTTGAGTGGCATTAATGGTGGAGTGAGAGAGGTAAGAGGTAAATGTGGTAGGTAGAAGAACCACCCTTATATAGCAAACCCTAAAATCCAACCGTTACTGCGAAAACAGCACTGCAGCGGTACAACCGCTCCTTGTCCCTGTACAATCGGGACTCACGGTCTACCTGCAGAACCCTACCAAGCGGTACAACCGGGCGAGCAGGCGGTAGTACCGACCGCTATGAACAACCGGAACAACTGCCCAGCCACCGCTCAACCACCGCTTTGAAACAGTAGGGTGTCACCCCTGTGTGCGGTGATTGAGCGGTATAGCACCGGTGCAACCGCCTGGCCTTGGACACTTGGGTGGCTTAGTCCCAAGCGGTAGAACCGCTCGAGGCACCGATGGTACCGGTGTGCGGGGCACAACCGGACCATCTGCGCCACCACCGCCCAAGTACAACATCAAAACAGAAACCTGACCGGTTGTTGAGCGGTACTTGGCCGGTACAACCGCCCAGTGATAGACCACAGTCAATGTTGAGCTTGGTGGCGGTACTACCGCCCGGGAGCAGCGGTACAACCGCCCGGTCATGACTGAGCTATTCAACCCCGGGGTATCACCCCTGGGGTGGTGGTTGGGTATGTGCCAAGAGCAAGCGGTACAACCGCTCACACAAGCGGCAACCGTTGGGAGAACGCAGTAAGCAGTTGAACACGAAGGGGAGCTCTCTCTCTCTCTCACGCAAAACAAAGAAGGCAAGGAGGGTGTGGCAGAAGTGTACGTGCAATGATTCCCCCAACTCCTTCCAATGTGGATTCCCTCTTAATAGTACGGGTTCCCTACGACCAAAGAGATAAACACGTAGAAAAACACCGCCTTCGATCTTTTCCTTTCAGAGAAAATGGCAAACCGATGCGAGCCTAATCACCGAGAACCGGAAGCACTTAGCACAAGATTAGACCAACAAAGGGTTGTCATCATCATCCAAAACACAAAGTAGGGAAATTCCCTTACACCTCCACCTCGGCGACAACGACACCCAAGGGCGTCACTTTCCTCCTTGGAAGCACCGACGAGCCCCCTCCACCTTGACCCCAATCTTGGGTGAAAGCCTAAAATCTAACTCGGATAGGGCGGCGGCAGCACCATGTCCGTCTCACCCTTCTAGGAGACACAACTTGGGGAGGTATAGGTTCTTGGGTGTGAGGTTGTATGTGGTGGTTCTTGGTGGCTTGGGGTTCGAGTTGCTGTTGTGGTGCGGAGGGTTGCAGGTGTTAGCGCTCTTTGGTTGGTTTTCACCGGTGGCGGTTTGCGTTGCTCAGTTACGACGGTTCAGCAACTTCGAGCTTGGTGGCAGGGATTAGGGTTCCCCTCGTCGGTGGCAGTGTCGGTCATTCGTAGGCGGCCGATTGTCCCACTCTCTTGCAACTCATTGTTCTCGTCTCGGTGAACCATTGTCTCATTCTAATCCGATTGCTCTCGGAAGCTTCCCCGCTCCATTTGGTTGTCCGTGGTCTACGACGGTGCAATCGGAAAGGTGTGTCCCGATTCTACGTGCTCACTTAGTGGCAGCGACGTGCATTGAGGTCGTCATCCTTCTAGCTTTCGGGTGAACATTTATGTAGTTTGATGGTTTGGTGCCTTTCGAGCCAAGGCAAGGGTGCAGGGGCCCCTTCAGTGCTAGAGGACGAAGGTGGTGTGTTCCTACAGTTCCCATGCCATTTCCTGCCAAGATCGCACAAAGTGATTGTTGGCTAATCCTCACCTTGTTGCATTTATTTGGCTATCTTCAATGCCAATGAGGAGGACAGCGGCCTTCGCAAGCTTTGTTATCTATTTTCCCATTCTTAGGTGCTTGTAATGGTTGTTGTGTAGTTTGCTTTCTTGTAAGCTCCCTTGTATCGGTTAAGACTGTTGTTGCTTGTGGATGCATTATTATTCCTTGCCGGTTGATGGCTTTGTTAATTGAAAGTCAGACTCCTCTAGATCATTCTTTCTTAAAAACAGGTCGGCGACACAAGCAGGAGTAGCTGAAGCAGACAAATAACTCGGAACCAAGGTTACAACCACGCCCCCACCATCCCATTAGTGCCAGAGTAGAGGCAACTAAGGCGGAGCAGCAACAGTGGATCCGCAATCACCAATTCCACACGGACGTGTGGGGGACCCAACTGATGAACCAGGGACGCTGAACCACGTCACCGTCGCACTGAAGAGTCTAGGCGGCTAGGGTTAGATGGGGCCGCTTGAGAAGGAGAGAAATACCAAATTTACGTGATGGAGAAGGAGGAGAGTCTAGGAGGCTCGGGGTGGTGCTTCGTGGCAGGAAAAATGGCCGAGGTTGGCCAAAATAGGCCAGCGACAGTAGCTGGGAGTAGCGTCGCTGGCCACGGCGATGCATGGCTAGGGAGCAACATTGATGGAAACTGGGGGCATGAATACGAGATTGGAGATAGCAAAGACACAAAAAGTAGGGAAATGCCCTTACAATCTCCCCCTTTTTGGTGGATGATGACAACAACACGATTTGCAAGAGAGAGGTCTAAAAAATATAGACGGGACTCCCCTTAGATGTGTGCCCTAGTTAGATATTGCTATTGGAATGCAAGTGCACACATTAGGGGCAAGACTCCCCCTAGATTTTATATACCCACCACTCCTACTAGACATGCGAGGATAAGCGATAAGCACATAATAGGAGAGTAAAGACTATACCGGATAAATAAACGACATTAACGATAATAAAGATAAATAGAGGAGCGCATGTCTCGCACCATGCAAGATGAGATAGGAAACAAGGTCCACGAACTAAAGTTCAACACGACGCACGAAAGAACGAAACACAAACCCAAGCAAAGCAAATCCCATGCAAATCCCAAGACCTAATAGAACTCTCTCCCCCTTTGGCATCAAGACACCAAAAAGGAAAAGAGCGAAGCTAGCGCCCCAGAGCTCAGTCGTCCTCCTATGACTCCTCGGTCGCATCTGGATCCTCATACTCAGCAGACTCCTCATCATCGTCCCGATCCGTGTCCTCCATGACATCATCAGCAGCAGCAAAGGAGGTGGAGGGCTGGCGAGGGGCCTCATCATTAGACCAAGTGCTGTGCGCAGAGATCCATCGCTCATTCGGTGTGATGCTCTTCTCAGAGCCACTCTGATCAGGCATGTTGAGGTGCTTCATCATAATAATCTGACGACGCCTGACATGCTTCTCATTGACATGGGCCTCATGTCGTGGTTCTAAGTCTGACAATAGAATATGGGGGTAGGAATGTAGAGGCAAGATCCTAGCTATGGAGAAGTTGTACAGGCATGTTTTACGAGTTCAGGCCCTTCTCGGAGGAAGTAACAGCCCTACGTCTCGGTGCCCTGAGGCGGTCAACTGAATTGTATGCGTGTGTGTTACAGGGGGTGTGAACCCCTATCAGTGAGGAGGGGGGTGGCTTATATAGAGTTCGCCAGACCCCTCCGGCCCTCAGTTACACAGGGTTTAAAGTACATTAATAAGGGGCATTATTGGTAACGCTAAGAATAAAGTGACATAATGATCATTAAAGCTACATAATGACCGACCATTGCAGTGCGGAGTGGCTTTAGATCTTCTGGCGGTCGAGTGACAGTCTTCATGGTCGAGTGACTTCAAGTCTGTCGAGTGTAGCGCTTCATGGTCGATTGAATGATGATTCTTCTTCGAATGCTTCTAGTGGTAAAGTGATGTCCTTGGGGAGGGTATCTAGGTCAGGCCTGTGACCCTACCCTAGGTACATGTCTTCATCATTAGCCCCCGAATGGATCAGGGTTTGAGTGGAGAAGGAGTTGAAAATACTCCCGACTCATTTTTTTTTTTTTGCACTTCGGGTGTGTCTTGTTTTGGATCAACGAACCGAGACGGTGACACCAACTTCTTTTTCAGTCGCCTTGATCCATTCCTGTTTGTGTCGAGTGAACTTTTACTGGAAGAGGTCCAAGTGCCAATGTGGAGGATATCTTCCGTCTGACAAGTTGTTCTGATGTTTGCGGATTTCGCGGGATTCGAATTTTGGGAAGCGCGCGGGGCGGAGGAGGCCGCAGTAGTCGGGCTGGATAAGGCAGGGACGCCTCGATTTCTGCGCCACCTTTTTCGCCACGTATCGCGCCCTTGATATTATGGATTTGATAAGATTTCTGGGCCTCTGGTTAGTCACTCAGGCGACTCCATATAAGGCGCGGGTCGGGGTTTTTGAGCAGTCGTCTCCATTCTTCTCTTTTCCTCTCAGTTTTTTCCGCTGCATCTGCTCCTACACCAGCGCCACCGCCGTCCCTTTCGAGCTCTGCTCGCCACGATGGGGAAGGAGAAGACGGTGGCACTGGAGCGCGTGAAGAAGGCGACGGTGAAGGCGAAGGGGGAAAAGTCCAGCCGGGGTGGATCCTCGTCGCGGTCCGGTTTGCCGCGCGGCTGGATCCAGGGCGACTGGATCCGGTCGACGATCCGCCAGGATGACCTCGACGATCTGGCGGAGGAGGGGTTGATTCCTCATGGATTGGCACGGCTCCCAGAGGATGAGACCGAACCTCAACCATGGGAGGGTGAGTGTGTCCTCCTCCCCACCCACGTCGACCGTGGATTTTCCTTGCCTCCGCATCCTTTTTTTGGGCTTTCTTGAATTTCTTTGGAGCACAACTTCACCACTTTACCCCCAACACCATCATATATCTTGCTGCTTTCGTGTCTCTGTGCGAAAACTTCTTGGGTTGTCGACCGCACTGGGGTCTCTTCAAGCACATTTTCACGTGTCGCTCCCAATCGGTAAAAAAGGCTAACCCGAGTGACGAGAGGACCCAAGTGATCCAGATGTGTGGGGGTCTCGGGGTTCAGATGAGGGGTAAGAGCTCTTTCCCAGCCATAGTTCTCCCTGAGTCGGTCCGAGGGTGGCAGTCGACCTGGTTTTACTGCAAAGACCAGCCAACTCCAGGCCAGTCGACTGGACTTCCTCCTTTTTCTATGGCTCGTGTAGAGAAGCCCTCCGCCTTAAAAGTGACTCCAGGGGAAAAAGCGGAAGTGAAAGTGCTGGTCGAGCGAGTGGTTTATCTCATCCGTGAGGGCGTAACTGGAATGGATCTGCTAGAAGTCTTCCTCAGGCGACGCATTCAGCCACTTCAAGCTCGAGACCATCCGATGTGGATGTATTCTGGCATTGAAGATTCCACTCGGGTGCATCCAGAAGAAGTTGACGAGGATACGGTAGAGAAGTGGTTGAGGAGTATCACTGGAAACAAGGATAACCCCAGGGGGAAGGAGAATCCCTCCACTCGACCAATCCTACGAACCAGACAAGGTCCAACTCTGAATTACCGAGTGCTGTCTTGTTTTAACATGCAACTGTTTATGCTTCGCCGACTGACTTTGTCTTGCCTGTTTTCTTCTAGGCCTTTACTGAAATGTATTCGATGCCTAACGGAGAGCAAGAGCAAGACCCGGAGGGGGAGGCAAGCGGAGGTGAAAGCGGCGAGTGGCATTCCGACGGAGAGGGAGACGAGGAGAGCGACGACCAAAGTGATGAAGAAGAGGTCGACTCTCCTCCCCGTAGGGAAAGGCGATCCAAGCTTACTCACGACCCGGCGAGCGCCCGTGACAAAGCGACCGTTCCGGCCGGGCGGTCGTCAAAGCATCCTCGGACGTCCTCTCCAACACCAACCGAAAAGGCCCCAAAGCAGTCCAAGGTTGTCGTGCAGAAGACTCGGAAGGCGCTGCCGAGAATCAAAATTGACGTTCCCGTTGCTTCTGCGTGAGTGTTCTTCCTTCGCTTTTACTCGATGTTCTGTGCTGCTTATTTTTTCCTTGGTTTGACTGAATGAATCTTGAAACTGATAGTGCCGCTACCTCTGGGACCTCTGCCTATAAGAACGAGGATGAGGAAATGGAAGATGCGGTCACCTCCAATCCAGGTATAATCTTCATGATTTTGTCTTTGTTTTGTCGATTGAACTGTGATATATCCAATCGGGTGATGAAATTTTGGCGACTGATCTTTTTATAGCTCTCAATGTCATTGACCTCCCCGACGACGATGAGGACGAGCCACCGAGGCCCTTGGGGAGAAGAAACGGGAAAACGTCCTCTGGCAAGACGCTTCAGTCGATGCCGGTGGCGGAACCGGTAGTTCAAGACGCCGGTGATGCCAATCGGACTTCTGTCTCCTTCACCATACCACTGTCAAGTGCTCGGCCTTGTGCGTCAACTGCACAGGTTCCCGCCGATCCACCTTCACTTTTTGCTACACATCACGTCCCAGAGGACCAGGTGGGTGCTGCCAAAGAAGCTATACGCCAGGCAGGCATTATGATGGAGAAGATGAAGATGGTGCGGGAAGCCAGTCAAGCTGCCTATGATGCCAGCTCCGCTCTCCAAAGCAACGTCCAGGTTAGCAGATGGCCTACCGACTCTTTTGGCTTGTTCTGTTAGGATATGGTACCTAAAAACTTTCTTTCAAAGAATCTTTCATCTTTCTACGCTTCGCATCTGTACACCCACTGTGTGTTTTGATTTGTCACTGAACAAATTCGCACTTTGAGCTGATGATGTCGTTGTCGATTGGATCTTTTGACCGGTGGGGGCATGCTGAGTGCACCCACTGGGTGTAGTCCCCGAGACCATAATTGACTGCGGGCAGTCGACTATGGTCTGAGCGTCAGAATTTGAATTTCTTCACTCGGTCTGGTCTGGCCATGTCGAGTGGAATGTAAACTGAACCAGTGGGGGCACGCTGAGTGCCCAGTGGGTGTAGTCCCCGAGACCATAATTGACTGCGGGCAGTCGACTATGGTCTGAGCGTCAGAATTTGAATTTCTTCACTCGGTCTAGTCTGGCCATGTCGAGTGGAATGTAAACTGAACCAGTGGGGGCACGCTGAGTGCACCCACTGGGTGTAGTCCCCGAGACCGTGGTCGATCTCGGCGATCGACTATGGTGCGAAGACTGCTTGTTTCTCTCTTCTGTTTTTTTTTGCACTCGCGCTGGACAGGCCTTGTCGAGTGTAACCTGAACCAGTGGGGGCATGCTAAGTGCACACACTGGGTGTAGTCCCCGAGACTACTGGTGTATGTTTGATTCGGCAGTAGTCTTCGAATTTGTTAGCTTTATCCTTATACCTCTCCAAAATAACCAATCTTTTCACCAGTCGACTGACCTGTTCTTTGGTTGCAGAAATCTTGTGACCTTGGTGCTCGTTTTGCTGACCTGGAGAAGCAGCAGATTCAACTCAACCTCGATCTGGAGTTGGCCAAGACAGAACTGCAGAAAGCCAAGGATGACGCCACTGGTAAGGAAGGTCTGTCGACTAGGTTATCTTTGAACCAGATTTAATTCTGCTTTTTCTGAATCCAACATTCTTTCTTTCAGAGAAACTGAACCAAGCTCTGGCGAAAAAGGATCAAGATCTGGCAGCCGCGCAGAAAAAAGCTGATGAGAAAGCCGCGCTCGCTGAACAGAAGTTGGCTTCAGTCGGCAAATTGGAGGAAGAAAACTCCAGGCTGAAAACTGCCCTTGACGAAGCCAATAAGGAAGCGACTCGCCTGAAGAAGGACAATGAAAATCTGAACGAGAAGGTGGAAGGTATTGCCCATAGGAGGAACGATCTGGAGAGTTATCTGGGAAGCCTTGCTAAGAAGTTGTTCGTCATGCTTGAAGGTGTTTTCCTTGACCCGATTGGTTTGTTCTTGTCGGCTCGACATATGATCATTGACTTATCCTTGAATTGTGCATGCAGAATTTTGCCGGGACTTCGAGGAGGAGACCGGATGAATCGAACCAAGCTTGGACCCGATCAACTCTCCAGTGAAGGATGAAGCTGCCATGAATGTGCTCTGACTAGAATCCCGCATCACTGGTGTTGTTGATTATCTCGCCCGACTGAAAGTCGCGATGTCGCGGATTGACACAGCTCTCTGGCCTATGGCAACACTTCAAAATGACCTCGAGTCTATGATGGCCCGACCCAATGAAGTTCCCAGTCGAATTCAAGAATGGAAGAAGTCTTCTGCACGGTGCGGCGCTGATGTGGCTCTATCTCTAGTTCGCGTCCACTGTCGCGAAGCTCGGGAAGAGAAGCTAGCGGCAATTAAAGTTGCTAACACTAAGAGGCACGACTTTCAGTCTTTCATGGAGACCTTCATCGCTGCCGCCACTCGGATTGCTGACGGGATCGACCTGGATGAATTCGTCGAGCCTGCCAGTCCTCCTCCTGCGGAGTGAATAAACTTTTATGCCCTGCCTTAAATTTGCCTTGGAATGCCGAGTGGTTTTGTAACCGTTAAACTCCTTCGGGCTGAATGCCCGAGTACTTTGATCCGTGGTCTTGAACTTTAGAATTTATCTGAACTTGATTTATCTCTGAATATGCTTGCATCTGCCTTCGAGCGGAATTTGTTCTCCACACGGAATAATCTTTGTGCTTGAGATGCAGCTCTGGGGTGGATACTCCAGTCGACTCGCACCCCGTCGTCTTTGCGGATGGGGATGGAGCGCACATTGTATTTGTGGCGCGGCTCCGAAGGAGAAGGTTGTAGTCGACCTGCACCTCGTCGTCCCTGCGGATAGAGATGGAGCGCACATTGTACTTGTGGCGCAACTCCGAAGGAGAAGGTTGCAGTCGACCTGCACCTCGTCATCCTTGCGGATAGGGATGGAGCGTACATTGTATTTGTGGCGCAGCTCCGAAGGAGAAGGTTGCAGTCGACCTGCACCTCGTCGTCCTTGCGAATAGGGATGGACTCAAACTTAGGCGAGTACTGGATTGCAGCTAAGCCCCCGAGTGGGAGGATTGCTCACCACTCGGTAGGATTTTTCAAACTTAGGCGAGTACTAGACTGCAGCTAAGCCCCCGAGTGGGAGGATTGCTCACCACTCGGTATGATTTTTCAAACTTAGGCGAGTACTGGACTGCAGCTAAGCCCCCGAGTGGGAGGATTGCTCACCACTCGGTAGGATTTTTCAAACTTAGGCGAGTACTGGACTGCAGCTAAGCCCCCGAGTGGGAGGATTGCTCACCACTCGGTAGGATTTTTCAAACTTAGGCGAGTACTGGACTGCAGCTAAGCCCCCGAGTGGGAGGATTGCTCACCACTCGGTAGGATTTTTCAAACTTAGGCGAAACGGATTCGCAACTAAGCCCCCGAGTGAGAGGCTTGCTCACCACTCGGTAGGATTTTTCAAACTTCGGTGAAACGGATTCGCAGCAAAGTCACCCACTGGGGGATTTCAGACGCACATAAAAGCAGCAACAATCGTTTAAGGAGTCTGTAAAGCTCTTGTCTTTGATAAACAAACTACAAAGGTATTTCTTATTACATCTCATCCGAATGAGTACTCAGGTATAAAAGGGGCGGAGCAGCTCCGCATTCCAAGCCCGTGGCTCGTCTTTCTGATGCTCGACATTGTAAAGATGGTATGCTCCATTGTGGAGAACTCTAGTGATGATGAAGGGGTCCTCCCAAGCAGGGGCGAGCTTGTGCGGTTTCTACTGATCCACTCGAAGAACCAAGTCTCCCTATTGAAAGGCTCGACCCCTCACGTTTCTGGCATGGAATCGACGCAAGTCTTGCTGATAAATGGTCGATCGGATTAAGGCCATCTCTCTTTCCTCCTCTAAGAGATCGACTGCGTCCTGCCGGGCCTGTTCTGCTTCGTCTTCGGAGAAAAGCTCGACTCAGGGTGCATTGTGAAGCAGGTCACTCGGTAGAACAGCTTCAGCTCCATAGACCAAGAAGAATGGAGTTCGGCCAGTCGACCGGTTGGGAGTTGTCCTCAGTCCCCAAAGAACTGATGGAAGTTCATCGACCCAGGCGCCTGCTGCGTGCTTGAGATCACGCATCAGTCGGGGTTTCAGTCCTTTGAGAATCAAGCCATTTGCTCTTTCTGCTTGTCCATTCGACTGGGGGTGGGCGATTGAAGCATAGTCGACTCGTGTGCCTTGGGAAGCGCAGAAGGCTCTGAACTCATCAGAATCGAAGTTCGACCCGTTGTCAGTGATGATGGTGTGCGAAACCCCATATTTGAATGTCAACTTTCTGATGAAGCTGACAGCAATACTGGCTTCAAGATTCTTGATAGGTTTGGCTTCAATGCATTTAGTAAACTTGTCGACTGCTACTAGCACATGAGTGAAGCCGCTCCTGCCGGTCCTCAGTGGTCCAACCATATCTAATCCCCACATAGCAAAGGGCCAGACAAGTGGAATGGTCTTCAGGGATGACGCAGGCTTGTGGGACATATTGGAGTAAAACTGGCAGCCTTCACATTTATCAACTATATCCTCGCCATCTCATTTGCTCTTGGCCAATAAAATCCAGCTCGGTATGCTTTGGCCACAATGGTCCGAGAGGAGGCATGGTGGCCACAGGTCCCCGAATGGATATCGTTGAGGATCACTCTACCTTCTTCTGGCGTTATGCATTTCTGGCTGACTCCAGTCACACTTTCTCTGAACAGCTGTCCTCTTATCACAGTAAAGGCTTTGGACCGACGGACGATCTGTCGAGCCTCTTCTTCATCCTCTGGGAGTTCCTTCCTGAGGATATACGCAATATATGGCACTGTCCAGTCGGGAGTGATGACTAAAACCTCCATGATCAGGTCGACCACGGCTGGGACCTCGACTTCAGTCGGGTCCGTAGCACTCTTAGGCTGCGGGGGTTCTTTAGTGAAAGGATCTTCTCGAACTGAAGGTGTATGAATGTGTTCCAAAAAAACATTGCTGGGAATGGCTTCTCTCGTGGAACCTATCTTTGACAAATCATCGGCTGCTTGATTTTTCAGTCGGGGTATATGATGGAGCTCTAACCCCTCAAACTTCTTTTCCAACTTCCTCACCGCATTGCAGTAACTAGTCATAGCTGGGCTTGTGACGTCCCACTCCTTCATCACTTGATTGACCACCAAATCTGAATCACCGTAGACCATGACGCGACGGACGCCAAGTGAGATGGCCATACGCAATCCATATAAGAGTGCTTCATATTCTGCTTCGTTATTGGAGGAATCAAAGTGAATCTGGAGAACATATCCGAGTTTGTCTCCTCGGGGGGATATCAGTACCACTCCAGCACCAGAACCATTCAGCATCTTGGAGCCATCAAAGAACATGGTCCAGTGCTCCGAGTGGACTTAGTCGGCAATTGCTGCTCGATCCACTCGGCGAGGAAATCTGCTATTGCTTGGGACTTGATAGCTTTCTTTGCCTCAAACTTGATATCCAGGGGAAGGAGTTCAATCGCCCACTTTGCCACTCGACCAGTTGCATCTCTGTTGTTTAGAATCTCTGATAATGGAGCGTTGCTGATGACTGTAATGGAGTGGTCAGAGAAATAGTGTGCAACCTTCTTCGTGGTCATATAAATCCCATAAACAAGTTTCTGATAATGTGGATATCTTTGCTTTGATGGAGTCAGAACTTCAGAAACATAATATACTGGGCGCTGAACTTTATAGGCTTTCCCTTCTTCTTCCCGCTCGACCATAAGTATTGTACTGATGACTTGTCCAGTGGCTGCAATGTAAAGCAATAAAGGCTCTTTAATGATTGGGGCAGCAAGCACCGGCTGGGTGGAAAGCAGGGCTTTAAGCTCTGCAAATGTTGCATCAGCTTTAGGAGTCCACTCGAACTTATCTGACTTCTTCATCAGTCGGTAAAGAGGAAGTGCCTTTTCACCAAGGTGAGAAATGAATCGACTTAAGGCGGCCAAGCAACCAGTAAGCTTCTGGACATCATGCACACGCACAGGGAGTTTCATCCGGAGTATGGCACCCACTTTCTCTGGGTTAGCGTCGATCCCTCGTTCGGAAACGAGAAAACAGAGTAATTTTCCGCCCGGAACTCCGAATGTGCACTTTGATGGATTAAGCTTGATATCATACCTTCTGAGGTTGGCAAAAGTTTCAGCAAGGTCAGCCAGTAGGTCGGAACCTTGACGTGACTTGAACGCAATGTCATCCATGTATGCTTCCACATTTCGACTGATTTGAGTGAGTAAACACTTCTGAATCATCCTCATGAATGTGGCTCCAGCTTTCTTCAAGCCGAATGGCAAGGTGACATAACAGAAGCACCCAAATGGGGTGATGAAAGCTGTTTTTATCTCATCGGGTCCATACAGTCGGATCTGATGATACCCGGAATAAGCGTCCAAAAAGGAAAAGCGCTCACACCCCGCAGTCGAGTCGACTATTTGGTCGATGCGAGGGAGAGGAAAGTGATCTTTCGGGCAGGCCTGATTGATATGCTTGAAGTCAATGCACATGCGAAGCAAATCATCCTTCTTGGGGACCATGACAACATTAGCTAGCCACTCGGAGTGGTAAATCTCTCGGATAAACTCAGCCGCTAGGAGCCGAGCTACCTCTTTTCTGATTGCTTTTCTCTTCTGTACGGCGGACCGTCGAAGATGTTCTTTGACTGGTTTCACTTTTGGGTCGACCCGCAAATGGTGCTCAGCCAGCCCCCTGGGAACACCCGGCATGTCAGAAGGCTTTCATGCAAATATGTCCCAGTTCTCACGGAGGAACTGGATGAGCGCTTCTTCCTATTTGGAGTCGAGTGTTGTTGAAATGTGGGTCGGAGCAGCATTGGGATCGGTCGGGTGAATATGAATAAACCGCCTCCGAACGATCGAAATGCTGAATCTGTGGCAGGCTTCTTAGCTCGTAACAAATCACTCGGATCTGCATTCTTTTGGTACTCCTGCAATTCCACTACTGCCATTTGTGCATCGGCGATCTTTGAGCCCTTCTGGAAGCACTCTTCTGCCTTCTTCCGATTGCCAGTGATAGTGATCACTCCTTTAGAACCGGGCATTTTCAGTTTGAGATACACGTAACATGGTCGAGCCATAAAACATGCATAAGCCAGCCTGCCCAGAATAGCATGATAAGCACTCTAGAAATCCATGACTTCAAACGTCAACTTTTCTTTGCGGTAATTCTTGGAATCATTGAAAACCACATCAAGGGCGATCTGGCCGAGTGACTCAGCCTTCTTGCCAGGAATAACTCCATGGAAACTCATATTGCTTTCACTGAGTCTGGACATCGGAATGCCCATTCCTTTCAAGGTTTCTGCATACAGTATATTCAGGCCCACGCCACCATCCATCGGGACCTTAGTCAACCGAGTGCCCTCGACGGTCGGGTCGACCACCAATCTTGCCTCCTGGGGTGGCTATGTGTGTCGGGTGATCGGTGGTCGAATGTAATGGCAGTCTGAGACCACTTCAAATAACTGGGTGTCGCCGGAGCGACCATGTTCACTTCTCTGTTGATGACTTTCAGTCGACTCTTGCTCTCAACATTAGCAAAAATCTTCAGAGTGGAATTGACATGGGGGTAACTGTTGGGGATATAACTACTGAGTGTAAACCGCCCAGAAGGGGCCGGTTCACCCTCAACTATATTGAAGCCCACAAAGACTCAGAAGATGGCGCTTTACTATGAAACTTAGAGGCCCGGAGCCCAAAGGCGGATTAGGTCCCATAATGGTAAAACCGCCATAGTCATGTAACTTGTGTTGTAAGATCGGGGAAGGAGAGACCGGCGAACACTTATGCGTGTCGGCCTCGGGACTCATGAGACTAGCCAAGGCGTCAACCCATGTATATAAGGGGCGACCCGTGGCGGCTCAAAGCTAGAGAACAACTCGAGGCCTAGGCGAAGCTGTTTGCTCCCTAGTCATCGAGACCACATCAATCCCATCACAAACTAGACGTAGGCTTTTACCTTCATCGAAGGGGCCGAACTAGTATAACTCTCGTGTCTTTGCGTCCGCTTTAACCCCTCCAAGTTAACCCGTAGCGATGGCTCCGCGACTAAGTCCTTTCATGAGGACATCTGCCGTGACAAAACCACGACAGTTGGCGCCCACCGTGGGGCTATCGCATGATGGTTTGATGATCTTGGAGGGCAAGCTCGAAGGACTTGAAGGCTACGCTGTGGGCCGGATGACCAAGAGTTGTCGCGGCAAGCTCTACATCGGCGATGCAGTTTGGGGCCCGAGGCGGCTCGATTGAGTCTGGTGCGGGTCCCCTTTGGTGGCATACACGTTTTCATCGGCAAGATCGGTGAGCAGGGCTGGCCGGACATCTGCACCGACCTCGTCGAGGCGGCTCGGCGTCTGAAACCTGCCCGAGCTAAACCGGCCGTCAAGCGTGCCTTCGTGGGAGTCATCCACGGAGGAAGTTATGAGGACGGATCAGAATCTGGTGGCGGAACCGTCATCTACTCGATGACGAGTCATCGGCCGGGCGAGTCTCTATATCGGTGCAAGATGGCGGATTGGGGGCTGTTCCGGCGGTGATAGTATTCGGACCCCTCGATCTGCCCAACGGGTTGGGATATTCATGGCGGTACACAAGCAATACTTCACTCTTGACCGCTGCGACAATGGTTGCGGTTCAACAGCGGCGGCGGCGGCGGGGGAGGAGGCCTGTCGCCCGCCGGCTCAAGTTTTATCGAAATTATTGATGCATTGGCGTGCTCATGGCGAGAGGATAACCAGCGAACCAGGGCGTTCATAGCGGAGATTACGAAGGTGAAGGAGCAGATCCGCGAGCTAAGCGGATCGGCAGCAGCGACGCCAGATGGCGGCGAGCGCGGCCGCTTTGGATGCGCGAGCTTATAGGCTCATCTTTGGATCGAGAGCGTCGCATGAAGTCATGAAGAGGAAATCTGATCCCGTTTGCCTTCAGTTTTCGAGGAAGATCTCTTCAACACCCGGGGCGAGGACCAGTAATCCGCGGTGGTAAACCCGGCGGGAGCACTGGATGGGCGCGCGGTTCAGCCCGCATAATAGATCTACCTCGCCATAACGCCAGCACGCCTCAGGCTGTGCAAACACCTCCAAGTCACTACTCCAACCCGATGGATAACCTTGTTGTAGCTGCGGCACGGTTGGAGGCGATTCAATTGAAGGCGATTCACCACAGGCGGTAGAGGCGCGCGGGTCAAGGAACTCCTTAGGACAGCTCGGTCCAGCAGAAGCGTATTAAATGCGGCGCGACCGGATCCACTCTACCCCGCCCAAGCGAAGCTATAGCGGTAGCGTGGATGAACCGACCGTATCAAGTAATGCGGCGCGGTGCGCCCGTGGCAACAACCGGCGGTGGTTTCGACAACGCTCGGGAGGTGGTGGACGGGCCCGAACGCAGGAGGCGAGTTAGCAAGCCTGACATCAGGATTATCAGCTTCGCCGGTTCGTCAGACCATCTTTGAGCCTGGAGTTACCTCTAGCTCTTTGGGGTGCCTTGCCTCGTCCCGCTTTACGCAATGTACGCTTGCCCAAGGATTTCAAGGGGTCGCGCAAGGTGCCAAATTACACCGCCGATCGGCTCGAAGCATGGATAGAGAGTTATGAGATGACCATGGAGATCTTTGGATGTGGATGAAGCAGCGTGTGCAAAGTACTTCACCATGATGCTCGAGGGCACGGCCCGTGCTTGGTTGAAAAGCTTGCCACCCAATTCTATCGGTTCATGGGCCCGATTCGCGGACCGGTTCATTCAAATTTCAAAGATACCGTAAGCAGCCCATATGCGTGGTGGACTTGGCGGCTTGTGTCGAGAGCGAAGGGAGTCAACAACCCATTGGGTATGCAGCGTTTGAAATCTTACATTCTTGAGACGGATCAACGCTGATTCTGCGATCTTGACCCTAGAGGGCAAGCTGCGGTTTAAACCTTTAAAGTTGAAGCTGGGACGCATGAAGCGGTTTTGCAATGACATGGGCACTCTCATGGGCGCTTTAGTGAAGTATGCTGATTCTGATAGTACCAAGGATCCCGAGTCTGATGATGACGAGACAGGGAAGGGAAAGAAGAACAACAACTCCAAAGGCCAGCAGCATCACTCGGCGGGTAATGGTGGAAGTAAGCGTAAGGCGAACGGCAACATGGACTTCGTAGCCAACACCAACGCGCAGGACAAGGGCCAGCGGCGCAAGAGTAAACAGCCGAATCAAGGTGGAGCGCCTAATCCCAATCCGGACCGCTTGAACTATCTGTTGAATCAACCCTGTCTGAAGCATAGGACGAAGGAGGCGCCAGCAAATCACCTCTGGAAGGATTGTTACATTATGTAGGAGTTCAAAAGCTCTAATGCTTTCCGGTATGATCAAGGTTCGGCGGGTTCGTGGTCCGGGCAGATTACGGTGGAGAAATTCGGTTCGAGGGTTTAATGGTAATCCGGCGGACATAACAATCAGAACAATCAGAATAACCAGGGTGGTTACAATCAGCAGCAGCAGCAGTCGGGTTATCAAAGCAACCCAAAGCAGTTGAATAGTGGGCAGTACCACGTCTTCACCACCAGCTTAGACAAGCGAGACCGGAAGCTTCAGAAGCGGGCAGTCAACGTTGTTGAACCGGCCGTGCCTCATTACCTACGCTGGTCAGAGCAGCCCATTGTGTGGAGTAGAGAGGATCATCCTCCCTGGGTTGACAATCCGAGTCAGCTAGCCCTGGTGGTGGCACCTCAGGTGGGAGGTTATAAGTTCACCAAGGTGCTTATGGACAGAGGGAGCAGCATCAACATCCTGTACTACGAGACCTTCCGTCGTATGGGGTTAATAGATAAACATCTCAAACCGTCCAATACAGTGTTCCATGGTGTGGTGCCTGGCAAGTCAGCGTATCCGGTTGGTAAAATAGCTCTGGAGGTGGCCTTCAGGGATGAACATGACTCCAGATCAGAACCATTGACGTTTGAAGTGGTGAAAATTCAAAGTCCATATCACGCCCTGTTTGGGCGGCCGGCTTATGCCAGGTTCATGGCACGACCTTGTTATATCTATTTGCAGCTCAAGATGCCGGGTCACAAGGGGACAATAACGGTTCATGGGAGCCGCAAGATCGCTTTGGAGTGTGAGGAAGGTGATGCGGCTTCTGTGAGTCGGTTTGTGCCACCGAGGAGCTGAAGTATTATAAGGACAATGTTGATCCGCGGACATGACTCCATTGAAGAAGCCAACTTCTGAGCACGATCCGCCCTGAAGTTCAAGTCGGCAGTGAGACTAAGCTTGTTGACTTCGTACCTAGCGATTCGTCCAAGCAGTTCAGCATCGGTGCCAACTTGGATCCAAAATAGGAAAGCGCTCATCGAGTTCATCCGTGAGAATCGGGACATTTTGCATGGAAGCTTTCGACATGCGGGTGTCTGAGGAGCTCGCTGAGCACACTCTTAATGTTGATCCCAAGTACAAACCGGTAAAGCAGTTTCTCCGCCGGTTTAACGAGGAGAGGCGTAAGGCCATTGGAGAGGAGATTGCCAGGCTCTTAGCAGCAGGCTTTTTCGTTGAAGTTTTCCATCCAGAGTGGCTTGCTAATCCGGTGCTGGTCCTTAAGAAAAACGGCACTTGGCGCATGTGTGTGGATTACACAGATCTTAACAAGGCTTGTCCGGCAGATCCTTTTGCCCTCCCCCGCATTGACCAGATTATTGATGCCACTGCGGGTTGTGAGCATTTGAGCTTTTTGGATGCGTATTCTGGATATCATCAGATCAAGATGGCGGTTAAGGACCAGGAGAAGACAGCGTTTATCACTCCCTTTGGAGCCTTCTGCTATGTGTCTATGCCTTTTGGGCTCAAGAGCGCCCAAGCAACTTACCAGCGTTGTGTACAGAATTGCTTGCATGAACAGATCGGCCGTAATGTGCATGCCTATGTGGATGATATTGTGGTTAAGTCAAGGAAGAAGGAAACACTGATTGATGATTTGAAAGAAACCTTTGACAGCCTGAGGGTTTACAAGATGATGCTCAACCCGGCCAAATGTGTTTTTGGTGTTCCGGCAGGCAAGTTATTGGGTTTTCTCGTATCCAACAGGGGGATTGAAGCTAATCCGGAGAAGATTACGGCTATCACCTCCCTGGCTAAACCAAAGTGTATTAATGATGTCCAGCGTTTGGCGGGCGGATTGCCTTGTTGAGCGGTTTATCAGCCGCCTCGGAGAGAAGGCCATCCCTTTATACCAGATGATGAAGAAGACAGATCAGTTTGTCTGGAGTCCAGCCGCTAATGAAGCGTTGGAGGACTTAAAGCGGCAATTGGCCAACCCGCTTGTGCTCGCCGCTCCCATCGACAAGGAGCCGCTTCTACTATATGTTGCTGCTAACGCCAGGGCGGTTAGTGTGGCCATTGTGGTAGAGCGGAAGGAGGTAGGGAAGGAGCATCTGGTTCAACGTCCGGTTTATTATATCAGCGAGGTGCTTATTGAATCTAAGCAAAGATATCCGCATTGGCAGAAGCTGGTGTATGGAGTTTTTATGGCAAGCTGGAAGCTGAAGCAGTATTTCCAAGGGCACCCCATCACGGTGATCAGTTCAGCTCCCTTAGGTGATATCATCTGAAGCGGAGGCGGCGCGGATTGCCAAGTGGGCTATAGAGCTTGGGCATACGGTTTGAAGTACGTACCTCGGACGGCGGTGAAGTCTCAAGCACTTGTGGATTTCATTAATGATTGGACGGAGTTACAAGCGCTGAAGAAAAGCGGATCATACATATTGGACCATCCATTTTGGCGGATCCGAGGCGGTTGGAGGGCTCGGGGGCTGGAGTCGTATTAACTTCCCCACGAGGTGACAAGTTTTGTTACGTTCTCCGCTTAATGTTCCCTTGTACTAACAATGCAACTGAGTATGAAGCCTTGCTCCATGGTCTTCGGATGGCTAAGGAGATTAATCTAAGCCGAGTTAAGTGCTTCGGTGACTCGGACCTAGTGGCTCAACAGGTGTCTGGCACTTGGGATTCAAAGGACCCACTCATGGCTGCATATCGTCGTGAGGTGGATGTTGTCGCAGGACATTTCAAGGGCTATCAGGTGGACCACGTGGACCGTCGGAAGAATGAAGCAGCGGACGCTTTAAGCAGTTGGGCTCTCAATGCAAACGGTCCGCCCAATGTTTTTCTCGACGTCTTGCACAATCCGTCGGTCAAGCTCCCGGTGAAGCGGATTTGGCTGTTCTGATCCGGAGGCTCAATTGGTGGCAGCTCTGCGCGTCCTCCGGATTGGGCGCTCCCTTATCTGGTGTACATGAACCGGGCGAGTTACTAGAAGATGAGGCGTTGGCCCGACAGATAGTTCGGCGGTCTAAGTCTATGACCATTGTTAATGGCGAGTTGCATCATTGCGAGGTGTCGAGGCGTTTCAACGCTGTGTGTCCCCGAGGAAGGCTGTGAAATATTGCGTGAGATCCACAAAGGAGACTGTGGTCACCACGCGGTTCAAAATCCTTGGTGGCTAAAGCGTTCGCCACGGTTTCTATTGGTTGTTGCCCATCTTGATCACGGAAGATCTGGTCGAGACGATGTGATGGTTGCCAAAAGTTTTCGAGGCGTGCTCATGTACGGCCCAAGAATTGAGGATGATTCCAATTACTTGGCCGTTTGCGACTTGGGGCTGGATATAGTTGGACCTTTCAAAGGTCCAAGGACAAGAAAGACCCACTGTTGGTGGCGGTTGACAAATTTACAAAGTGGGTAGAGGCGAACACTGTTAGCAAGTGTGATGCGCCACGGCGGTTCAGTTCATCAAAAAGGTGATTTTCCGATTTGGTTTTCCACACGGTATCATTACAGATAATGGTACCAATTTGTCCAAAGGTGCCATGAAGGAGTTCTGCGAACGTGAGCACATCTGGCTTGAAGTTTCTTCATAGCTCACCCACAGTCCAATGGTCAAGCGGAAAGAGCCAATCAAGAGATCTTGAGAGGCATCAAGCCCGGCTTATGGTCCCTTTGCGAGAGGGCCGGGTTGTTGGGTAGAAGAGCTACCGTCGTGTTATGGAGTATAAATACTACACCTAACAGATCCACGGGATACACGCCGTTCTTTATGGTTTATGGAGCGGAGGCGGTTCTCCCCAGCGACATCCGTCATGACTCACCTCGTGTGGCAGCCTATGTTGAAGCGGATAACAAGACAGCACGACATGACGCTTTGGATCGGCTGGATGAAGAGCGTGACATGGCAGCTGCTCGCTCGGCGATTTAACAGCAGGATCTTCGTCGTTATCATAGTTGCCGGGTCAGAACCAGAACCTTTCAAGAAGGAGATTTGGTGCTTCGGCTCATCCAAGACCAGACGGATATGCACAAGCTATCCCCACCTTGGGAGGGACTTTTCGTGGTCGCAAGAATCTGCACTGTGGTCGTACTATCGATCGATGTTCGAGAGCATAAAGACTCACGACGTCGAAGAGGAGACCAACAGGCCGTGGAACATAGCTCATCTTGACCTTATTATACGAGCCATCGGCTCTACTTATGTACATATTATGACGGTGTATATATTATGAATAAAGTAATAAACCGGAGCCTCGGCCAAAGCGGGGTATCTGTTACATTACATCATGTGTGGTTACATGGGTTATTACGTCTTAAAGCGGCCTCGGTTTACCCCTTGAGTTTGCTTTCTAAAAACTTTATGATATCACTTGGGGGCTTGGTGGTGTCGAACCAATGCAACACCTTTTGATAGGCGAAAGCCACCCGATCACTTGTTGACATGGTCAAATCTGAACCAGTCACGCTTTTTGATCGGCCTAAGGCCATAGAGTCACTTGGGGCTTGGTTGAACCCGAACCATTGCCACACCACTTGATCGGCATAATGCCACGGTTTGATTGGGGACTGGCTGACTCGAACCATGGCTACACCTTATAGGGAGCTTGGTGGTGTCCGACCATGGTAACACCATCGATCGGCTCGATCTGAGCTTTATCTTTTGCAAGCGGTTTATCATTGCCTTTGCTCCCATGTTTGTCATAACTATTATTTGATTTTTGTTGCGTTTCTTAAACCGACAACATTCTTAAACCGTTTTCAAAGGTGTCAGTTAATGGAATTTCGGTCAATTTTTTTAATCCGGCGATAATTTCACCGGTTTGATGTCTTTTCTGTTAACATCCTATTATGGAGTAACAGGGGGCTTATTATGACCCGGCACGGTGTACGTGGTAAACCGGCAGTATGAACACAGGAGTTGTTCTCTCCTTTGACGGTAATGATTTATACAACCTCTGCTTCAAGATTGGCTAAGCCAACTTCATGACCAGCGACGGCAGGTATTTTGTATCACAAAATTTTGATTATATACCTCAATATTTCATTTCATATATGTATGAATGTCACAAACCGGCTGGCGGCACAGACCGCTGGGGCAGTTTAAGATTTTGTGACTGCAGGCAATTTAAATTGAAGGTTTCGATCATTCAATCAAAGGAGTCCGCACCATGGCACGAAGGCATATTAAAAACAAAAGTGATGGCTATCCTATTACAAGGCATTGAGGCCCAAAATTTGGAATGGCGTCATAACGGGCAACCGATGCATCAACGGCAGCGGATTAAGCTTCATTGCGGGTTGGCGTGAAGAAGATGGGTCGTCTGGCGTCGGTTCAACTTCTTCCTCCTCACCACCCAATGGCGAAGTCATTGGTGGTCGATCAATCCGGGTTAAAGCACGAAAGACAGCCTCTTCACTTATAAGCTCAGCGGATCAACGTCGAGGGCATAAGTGTGCTTGCGGGTTGGTGGAACAAGGTTACGCACTTCCGGAATAACAGCTTCAACCCGTCATTGTTAGCATCGTAGAAGGAGCGGTGAACCGTCGAGTTGGCCTCTGCTGCCGATTGACTTCGCCAGAGGACGCATCTCCTTGTTACCCGTTTGAGAGCATCATTATCAAATGCTTTGCCATTTTCTTGAGCGGGAAGCCTTTGGCTATGTCGGCGGATCAAGGTCAGCTATCCATGCTTTGGCGCGAGTTAGTGCCAATAAGGTGCCAGCCCGGCAGCGGATCGTTTCAATTCTTCTAGCTGTGCGGTATCATAGATAGCGGTCCGGTGTGTCCTTGATCAATGACGGAGCTGTGTTATCATAAGAGGTGGCGCAAATAACTCGCTGGGTGCCGGTATACAACTGTTCAATTAGCGTATACGCAGCCTTGAGTTTCTTCCGCATGTCAGAGCCCATATGAGCAATGCGCTTACCTATACCGGTTTAAGAAAGTTCAGGTTAAACCGGCGGAAATTTCAAAACGGAATATTAATCATAACCTTGGTGAAACATTTCTTACCAAATATTGCAGAGGTCATGGCGTTAATTTGGTGCTTTAATCCGGTGAGCTCTTCCGTCACCGGTTTAATAGCTGCTTCAGCATCTTCCGCCCGTTTTAGTAACCCCGCTTTCTCAGTATCCTAGTTGGCCTGCTCGGATTTAAACCACTCCTTGAGCTGCTCCATAGTAGTCAAGGCGGTTTTCACTCATCCTTGGCCTTGGAGGTTTACGCTTGTTGAGATTTCAGATTGACATGAAGATCATTGATTTGTGAGATTTGTTGGCGTATCTCACTCTGTGACAAAAAGGGAGCATGTTAGTAGTTTCATCACAAAGTCCCAAGCTCAATACAGATATTCAACTTGGCACTTGGGGGCTAATGGCTATTTGCTCGAACATGTTACTGCTGCTTGGCGATATAAATTCTGATCCGGTTTAACTATACTAAGTTGAACCGGCCCTTATGAGCTACATCAATGAAGTCTAAAAAGTTTGAGTTTTATATTAAGTCCCGGTTTAACTATACTAAGTTGAACCGGCCCTTGGGGGCTACTACGCAATGAAGGTACAAGAGAGGCATAACTCCTTACCTCATAGCGCTCCTTCATAAGATTTACCAGACCGGCTTCGAAATCACGACTTGTGTAGAGCCGGTTCAGGAAGCCAGAGTGAAGATCTTGGGCAAAGAAATTGTCATAAGCTGACAGATCAGTTTTTTCCTTCCCTTTACTCATGGCAGTAAACTCTTCCTTGGCGCTGTGCTTTGATAGAGCAACGGAATGCGGGCGGTATATGCACTGCCCGTAACTCGACATCGTCATCTTTGGTCGGGCTGGCGGATTGGCATTTTTCTGGGCTTGGCGCTTTCATACCGGGCTTGGCGGATCAGCGGTTGAATCCGTTGTTACTCGTTGTAGGACTCGGTGGAGCAGGAGGATGTGACATCTCAACTTGGACATCGGTTCAACCTCTGGCGGGTTAGCATTGTCATCTTGATTAACCCAGCAGAGTTGTTTTTAGCAACCGGGATTTTCACCATGATGCTCGAGTCTTCTCGGATCAACATCCTGATGAGGGTCGAGGTCTTGGCCTTCTTACTAAAGCGAGCCTTGGTGCTACAACATCAAGGGTTAGAATATGATAGACCGACAAATGCAAAAACAAATTAAGGAGTAATATGCTTACCCAGCAGCAACTTTGAGAGGAGGCAGCTGAGTGGTTGATGAACCGCCAGACGAGTTGGAAGAAGCGATAATTGGGTCGACGGATTGAGAGGGCATCGGAAGAAACCTTTCAAAGGATAACGCTTTTCGGAGAACAAGTCACCTCGGGCGGCGTTTCGGGTTGGTGTGTCGGCTAAACCGGACGGCGTAATTTGTTGACCGCTATCTTGGGTCGTCTGGCGTTCTTCGATTCTTTGTGTCTTCAAAGAAAGTTTTGGATTCAAATGAGCACGAGAGTGAGATTGTTTCACTTTCGGACTGTGCGGCGAATTCTTTTAACGGTACAAGATCGAATCGGAAGAAAGAAGGATTACCTCAACAGAGGATCTGCATGGCTGGCCTCGGCGTCATCACAGGAATTATAGCTGTCGATAAGATGAATGACAAAAGGAACAAAGTAAGTCAAGCTCTACCTCAAAGCATCGATTCTTCATCCTCCGTGATTCGAGAAGACTCGGCGGTTTCCTCTTGCCGCTTTCTTGGTGGTCTTGGCCTTTACAAGAGGAACCGGGCGGTTTCGTTCGTTTCAAAAGGAGCTGTTAGCCCGAGAATTAATAAAGGATTAATACAATCAATATGGAATCAAAATCAGTAGAGCAATGAGTGGAACCTTACGCAGCGGTTTGTTGGAGACGCAGCACGGGCCAACCGGTTTGGCTGCACGCAGAGATCGGTTCATGGAGCATTTTCTTCTTGTCTCGGTAACTTCAAGCTCGATTATTGATAGCTCGTGATGTCGTTGAGGATCTTTAGCGTCACCGGTGTATTCGTGCATCAATCCGGGGCGGCGGCTTAATGGCAAGATGCCCCAAGAAACCCAACAGCGGACAAGGTCAATACCAGTTAAACCATTGGCCTTTAGAGCCCGGAGCTTGGTAATTTGGGGTGCAAAGTTCTTCCGTTCTGCGGCAGTCAAGCGCGAAGGCAATGGGTGATTGTTGCTAAGCCGGTGAGGGCGATAACCCGGCAAGGGATTTTCTCCGTTAGGAGCAGTATTCCGGCAAGAGAACCAAGTTTGATTCCAATCTTTCGGATGGCTATGATGTTTGGCGTGAGGAAAGTCCACTTCTTTCCTTTTTTGGATTGAAACGCCACCAAGTTCTGTGTTAGGACCGTCCAAAACTCAGACGGCGGTTCAAATGAAAGAAATCTCGGAATAACTCCACAGTTGGTTCTTCTTGAAGATAGACTTCGCAGAAGACTTGAAAGTTGCATATATTGGACACGAGTTCGGACCAATATCTTGTGGATGGAGTTGGAAGCTTGCGAGGACATCCGGAAAATTTTGATCCGGCGGGCTGAATCCCGGTCTAAGTGTTGCATAAATACAATCACTTCTCCCTCTTGAGGTTCAGGAGGGCATTCAGAATCCGGAACACGCCAATGAAGGACCCTTTTGGATGCTAAAGCGCCAGTGGTGACATATCCATTGATTTGTGTCTCAGTGATCTTGGACGGAACCCAATTGCAGGCAGAGAATTGTTTGGCCATTCCGGAAGAAAAACTGTGAAAGGAAAAGTAAAGGCCGGTTTATAGTTAACGGTTTATGCATATTATTCAGTGTTAAACCGACAGATTGCCATTCAATTTCAGTTGCCGGTTTAAGTGAGGACTAATGATGTATGGCGGATTAGCTATCAAAAGTTAAACCGCCCTTAGGCAGAAGGGACGGAGCTGAAAAATCTGCTAAGTGTTGATGCGAAACAGGTTTCACACATCGACGGAATTAATTTGGATCTACCAAAGATTGATGAAGAAAAAGTTTATCACGATCTATAAAGGCTTTAAATAGGGCAGAGAAGTTCGTATGCGTTCTATCAAGGGATTACGAACAAGAAGGAAGATCTCTGAGTGCTAAAGCGAGTGCGAGCAACTCTTGCACGAGATTTATGCTCTGATTGAATTAAAGAAGCTACGACGAAGCGAATCTGAAGAAACTAGGGATGAACACCTATGAACGCAGATGAAAACAGAGCCCTAAAATACAGATCTAGGGGTATGAGGAGAAGCTTACGGATCGCGAGGATAGCGGAGGGACACCGAAGATCTCTCGTACAACCAGGTTGATGCAGCGGCCTTTGTTGATGCAGCGTTCGAAGGTCGAGGGCGACGGCAGAGCTTCAGAGCTGGGGCATCGCGAGGAAGAAGAAGTAAGGAAGGGGAAGGAAAGAAAGGGCCATCAGGTCTATTTATAATAAGGCAGGGAATAATTGACAGGCGTGAGAATCGAGGAGCTGAAAGCGGCAGATGGCGCAGCTGTCGCCTCGATTTCTGGGATGATATTAAATGAAGGGAATCTTTTTATTTCGTTTTTTTATAGATGACGTCAAGATGATCTGTTGCTGTGTCCAGAGGATGACGTCATGGCGGTTTAACAAGATTTATAAAAGGAAGACATCATGGCGGTTTACGAGAAATGAAGGAAGATGTTCACAGGGTTTTTCTAAAGTGTTGAAGATTGACATGAACAGGTTCAAATCAATCTGGGGCCTAATGTTGGGGATATAACTACTGAGTGTAAACCGCCCAGGAGGGGCCGGTTCACCCTCAGCTATATTGAAGCCCACAAAGACTCAGAAGATGGCGCTTTACTATGAAACTTAGAGGCCCGGAGCCCAAAGGCGGATTAGGTCCCATAATGGTAAAACCGCCATAGTCATGTAACTTGTGTTGTAAGATCAGGGAAGGAGAGACCGAGCCGAACACTTGTACGTGTCGGCCTCGGGACTCTGTAGACCAGCCGGGCGTCAACCCATGTATATAAGGGGATGACCCGGCGGCGGCTCAAAGCTAGAGAACAACTCGAGGCCTAGGCGAAGCTGTTTGCTCCCTAGTCATCGAGACCACATCAATCCCATCACAAACTAGACGTAGGCTTTTACCTTCATCGAAGGGGCCGAAGTATAACTCTCGTGTCTTTGCGTCCGCTTTAACCCCTCCAAGTTAACCCGTAGCGATGGCTCCGCGACTAAGTCCTTTCATGAGGACATCTGCCGTGACAAAACCACGACAGTAACCGTCATCGTCCTCTTCCTTATCCTCAACTTTGTCCGACTCTTTCTCCTTTTCCTTGGGCTGTTTCTCTCGGAACTGCTGGATCAGGAGCCGACACTGTCGAGTGGTATGCTTAGGATAGATGAAATTACCCTCTTCATCTTTTTTGGTGTGAATGTGGCACGGCAAATCCAACACATTCCCATCTTGATCTTTCACTTTCTTGGGGTTCCATGGCCCTTTGGGCTTCCCCTTGAATTTTCCTTGAGACACGGCTAAGGCTTCTCTAGGAGCAGCTGGCTCGGCTTTGCGCTTCTGCTTTCGACTGGAGTTCCCTCCTCCGGTTTCATGGGCGACTGTTTTGTGCTTGCCACTCCGGAGCCGATCCTCCTCTTCACCATTGGCATACTTGGTGGCAATTTCCATCATTCGACTCAGAGACATATCTCCAGTCCGACCGAACTTCAGATTCAAATCTCGATACTTGACACCTTCCTTGAAGGCACAAACTGCTTGGTGATCTGACACATTTTCCACCGTGTGGTGTAACGTGATCCACCTCTGGATATAATCCCTCAATGTTTCATTCGGCTTCTGCACGCAGGATTGCAGCTCTGTTAACCCTGTTGGTCGCTTGCACGTACCTTCAAAGGTCCTAACAAACACTCGGGCGAGTTCTTCCCAGCTGTATATGCTGCCAGGCGCCAATTGATTCAACCATGCCCTGGCCGAGCCCTCCAGCATCAGAGGAAGGTGCTTCATGGCCACTTCGTCATTGCCGCCACCAATCTGAACGGCTACTCGGTAGTCCTCAAGCCAAGTGTCAAGCTTGGACTCACCGATGAACTTGCTGACTCCAGTCGCCAACCTGAAGTTGGGAGGAATCACCGCAGCCCTGATGGCCCTGCTGAAGCACTCTGGACCTGAGACATGCACTTTGTTGTCGGTCAGATAATCTCTATTGTGACCTTCTCTGTGAGCTCTGTTTCTGTCGACCAGACCCTGAACGAGAATAGATCTCGCATCAAAGCCCGGTTCCCTGGTGTAGGACCTTGAAGTATGTCTAGAGGGGGGGTGATTAGACTACTTGACCAATTAAAAAACTCAGCCTTTCCCAGTTTTAGAGTTTGGCAGATTTTAGCTATCTTAGGACAAATCAAGCAATCATCACACAATTCAAGCAAGCATGTAAAGAGTATATGAGCAGCGGAAATTAAAGCATGCAACTTGCAAGAAAGTAAAGGGAAGGGTTTGGAGGATTCAAACGCAATTGGAGACACGGATGCTTTTGGCGTGGTTCCGATAGGTGGTGCTATCGTACCTCCACGTTGATGGAGACTTCAACCCACGAAGGGTAACGGTTGCGTGAGTCCACGGAGGGCTCCACCAACGAAGGGTCCACGAAGTAGCAACCTTGTCTATCCCACCATGGCCGTCGCCCACGAAGGACTTGCCTCACTAGTGGTAGATCTTCACGAAGTAGGCGATCTCCTTGCCCTTACAAACTCCTTGATTCAACTCCACAATCTTGTCGGAGGCTCCCAAGTGACACCTAGCCAATCTAGGAGACACCACTCTCCAAGAAGTAACAAATGGTGTGTTGATAATGAACTCCTTGCTATTGTGCTTCAAATGATAGTCTCCCCAACACTCAACTCTCTCTCATAGGATTTGGATCTGGTGGAAAGAAGATTTGAGTGGAAAGCAACTTGGGGAAGGCTAGAGATCAAGATTCATATGGTAGGAATGGAATATCTTGGCCTCAACACATGAGTAGGTAGTTCTCTCTCAGAAATGGTAAGTTGGGAGTGTAGGTTTAGTCTGATGGCTCTCTCCACGGATGAAGAGGAGGTGGAGGGGTATATATAGCCTCCACACAAAATCTAACCGTTACACACAATATACCAATCTCGGTGGGACCGAATCAACAAACTCGGTCAGACCGATTTTAGTAAACCTAGTGACCATTAGGGTTCTCGGTGGGACTGACATGCATCTCGGTGGGACCGATATGGTTAGGGTTAGGGCATAACGTAATCTCGGTGAGACCGATTACACAAACTCGATGAGACCGATTTTGGTAATTAGCTAACCAGAGAGTTGGTCAGGTAAACTCGGTGGGACCGGTTTTCTCTTTTCGGTGAGACCGAAATGTTACAAAAGGGAAACAGAGAGTTTACATTGTAATCTCGGTGGGACCGATCCGCTCTTTCGGTGAGACCGAAAAGTTACGAAAAGGAAACAGAGAGATTACAATCCCATCTCGGTGAGACCGAGATCCCTATCAGTAGAACCTATTTGCCTAGGGTTTGTGGCAGTGGCTATGACATATGGAATCGGTGGCGCCGGATTGGAAGAATCGGTGAGACCGATTTTGGCTTTAGGTTTAGGTCATATGTGGATGTGAGAAAGTAGCTGAGGGTTTTGGAGCATATCACTAAGCACATGAAGCAAGAGGCTCATTAAGCAACACCTCATCCCTCCTTGATAGTATTGGCTTTTCCTATAGACTCAATGTGATCTTGAATCACTAAAATATAAAATGAAGAGTCTTGAGGTTTTGAGCTTGAGCCAATCCTTTGTCAATAGCATTTTGAGGGATCCACTTTCATCATCCATGCCATGCCATTCATTGAGCTTTCCTGAAATGTTCATCTTGGAATAGCATTAGCTCAATGAGCTATATGTTGTTATGAATTACCAATACCACCTAGGGATAGTTGCACTTTCAATCTCCCCCGTTTTGGTAATTGATGACAACATATAGATCAAAGCTTCGACAAATGATAATAAGATTGAAAAACATCGTCGCTTTGAGAAGTATGTGTTAAGCAAGAGCTCCCCCTAAATTTGTGCATAGTTTAAGATTTGCTTTGGACTGCAAATGCACAAGGAATTAGGCTCATGGGTTACTCTTCCATGTCACATACATCTTGGTGGAGCGCTCAAAATGATACGGAATGAATACATGCACTCATCTCCAAGCACAGTGAATGATCACATAGGATAGATAAGATAATATCATCAAACATGCATAAGTGTAGCTTATGATCAAACACATGATCATCAATGTCTCACAAACATAGTATATCAAGCAAGTAAAAGCAAACAAGTTTGAAAAACCACCAAATCAATAGAGAACAAAAGCAACACTCTCTCTCTCGAAGCCTATGATCTATACATTTTTCTCCCCCTTTGGCAACAAGTTACCAAAAAGTTCATAGAAAATGCATAGTGCTAGATCGACTCTCGGGCTTGATCTTCGGGTGGTGGAGTCCGGATAGCGCCAGGGAAAGCTTCAGTTGAAGTAGATGGAGCTGGAGCTGATGTAGGTCTTTGGAGCTGGTGGTACTGAGGCTGTAGTGGTGCAGATGAAGTGGCTCGTGTCGAGGAATCGCACAGTGCAGATGACCTCTGGGCTCTAGGCACTCTGGCAAATGCATCGATTGTTGTTTTGCCCTTCCTCTCATGCATGTCATCTTGTAGTTGCTCCACTGCAGATTGGATCTCGATTACTTTCACATCTAAGTCATAGAACTTTTGTTCTATGATTCTCTCAAGCTCTCTGATTTTGAGTGAGGTGGCCAATCCTTCTCAATCCTCGTGGTTGATGCTATTAAGTATCCGAGCTGCTCCTGCTTGTTCTTCAAGAAATACTCAGATGCCTCCTCTTGAGTTGGCATCCTGGCAGCTTTCTCCTTCCTCGCCTTCTCCTTCTTCTCTTGTGCTTGAACTGATGATGGATCATTCTCATTCATGACAACCTTGTTGTCCTCAAAGTATGGATAAATTGGAAAATGTTCCTTATCCAATAGATATTTTCCTGTGCCCATATTTGAGTTAATCAACTCCTGGATTTGAGGGGCATATCCACAACTTCTTTTCTGATCAGCTGCAGTCTTCTTAATGGTTTCAACCATAAGGCTCATGACTTTGAATTTCTGTGGCACATCAAACAAATGCAACATGTTGATAGCATGCCCTCTTATCATGTTGTGGTCACCAGACTTTGGCAGTAGGGTATGCCTTAAGATGCTATTGATAGTTGGCAGCCCTGACAGAAGGAAGTGGACTGATCCAAACTTATGTGTCTCAATGGCTGTGTCTGGGATCTCCTTGTACATGTGTGCCATGGAGTTGTGGTCCATTTTCTTCTTGGCATATACATCCACGTCATCTTCATTCTCCTTTGGGGCATTTATCAGCTTTGCCCACTCCTCAACAGTTGATTGGTACCTTGTACCTTCAGACATCCACACTATCCTGCCATCTGGATAAAAGTGTGTTGTGGAGTAGAACTGCATGATAAGTTCATCGTTCCAGTTGGTGAGCTTTTGACCAACAAAGTCTGCAACTCCAACAGCAACAAAACGGTCTTGCACTCCAGGATACTGCTCTACATTTTCTTTCATGTAGGTCCAGTTGACCCACCTCATGTCACACACTATGGGCTTCTTATCCAGCAGAATAGTCTCGTAAAAGTCCTGTTGTTCCTTGATGTGGAACCTGTAATCCACAGCAGTTCTTCTCCTTGAGGCATATGGATCTGTCATCCTCCATAGCCTCAACCCATTGTCTCTTCTGATCTTCATATCCTCAGCCACAGGATGGGCATCATTGTGGTCTGGTATCTTGGGCTTGATCTTCCTCAAAACTTGTCCTTCTTCATCTTCTTCTTCTGCAACCTCAGGCACTGGGGCCTTGTTCTTCTCAGTAGCTGGAATACTCCTGGTATTCCTCTTTGGTGCAGACTTGGCCTTGGGGGCAGCTTTGGGTGCTTCCTTGGGCTTAGATGTGGCAGCCCCGATCTTATAGCATCACCCATAAGCTTGGGTGCCTTTGGTCTTGGTGCAGCTATCTCTTCTTCCTCTTCCATCATGGAAGGCTTCCCAATAACTCGATTGTGGTCTTCTTGACCCTCTCTTTCCTTTTCTTCCCTTCAAGAAGAAATGGCTCTTTGGGATCAGGCTTATCAGAATTTGAGTTGATGCTCGACTTTTGGCATTGGTGTCCTCTTGGCAGGAACATTCTTATTGAGTCCAGGCTTTGAGCTATGTGCTGAGCCATACTCCTTTTTGAGCATAACCTTCTTGGAGGTTGCTTCATCCTCTTCTGCCCTATAATCCTCATCTTCTGAATCTGAGGTTTTCTTCCTCCTTTGCCTGGTGGCAGCTTTAGGTAGATTGCTTGGGGTGCTCCTGCTGCCTTCAAATGAAGAGTTGGAGGGACTAGTGCTCTCACTCATGTCCACTTGTTCCTCTGACCTGTTCTGTCTGTCACTCTGGTCTGACAAGCTGACTGCTAACCCTGTCAAGAGTTATAGATGAGGTAGAGTGGATGAGCATCACAAAATGCAGAGATTTTTGCAAAAGAATGACTCAAAAATTCAGTTTTAGTTTTCAACTGAAAGCATTTCGGATCAACCGATTTTCAAACTCGGTGATACCGAAGCAGTTTTGGAACCTAAACTGATGAACTCGGTTGGACCGAGTCACAGTTCGGTGGCACCGAGACTGCTAGGGTTTCACAAAGTCCTAAAATCGGTCTCACCGATTAGCAATTCTCGGTCAGACCGAGTCTCACTAGTGAAATGGCATAAGCCAAATCGATGGGACCGAGTTTTTCAACTCGGTGGGTCCGAGATGGTTTCGGCGGAAAGCTAACCCTAAATTTTCGAATCAAAACTATTCTAAGGATTGCATTGACTGGATAGGATTGTTTCAATCGTGGCAAGAGTCAATAAGAACACAATGTGCTTAGAATCGGACGAGGAAAGCACAATGATTGAGTCCATACCCTAGTTCGGCGGAGACTCGCTACGGCGGCAACGGCGGGGTTGATTTCCGTTGGCGGCGGATACCAGCTGACGGCGGTGGCGACGAGGAGACGATCCGGAGACCACGGAGGCAGAGCGAGCTATTTGTGGGCGAAGAGGTTGGAGAAATTTCCAAATTTTGCCCGTGACTATATATAGCCCGACCACTGTCGGTGTGACCGAGTGGAACAACTTCGGTGGCACCGAGATGCAAAACTGTGTACAGTTATTGCAACTCAGTGTGACCGAAAAGTTCAAATTGGTTGCACCAAGATTGAAAACCTAGATCGACTAAGTGATCTCGGTAGGACCGAAATGGAGGAATCGGTCAGACTGAAAATCACAAAGAAGTTTTGGAAGTTTAAGTCTATGACGAATCGGGACTCGAGTGCTCCTCACGCAGTGGTTCGAATCTGACTTGATCAAATTTTGTGATGTAGCATGAACAGAGTTTGAGACGAGAAAAGCATAGATAGCTAAAGAAGGTTCTTAGGCATTCTTGTCCATCCACTTGGCCAAAGAAAAATAAGCCAATCAATCAAAACAACAAGTGGATGTCCTCGAATGAGTAAAGTATGCAACCAACGTGCTCACACAATAAGATGGCTAATGAAATATGTGACAAAGCATGCACAACCAATTCTAGCATCTATCAAACAATTGGCGATGACTAGGTCATCTATATATGAGTATATTGACTTAGGAGTCAAATGACAGACATTTGATCATAGGTCATACTCATTGTTTAAGCTCAAGTGGGGTTACCACTTTTACATAAAGCATTTATGTGTTCACATCATTAGAGTTGTTTTGACTCAATTCTTAGAGTTAAGCTCCCCCTAGATGTGAGATCCCCCCTTAGAGGGATGAACTAACCTTGGGTTTTGTCGATGATGACTTCATGTAGGTGTTGAAGATGTGGATGCTCAATGTTGATGTAGATCTTTTTGGAGCAATCCTTTGGAGTGAGTTGCACTTTCAATACCTACACGGGTTAGTCCCACAAGGAACAAACAAGTATATCCATAGACATAGAGTGATACACACACAAAATGATGTCCATGAAATCATTAGGTTACCTTGTCCCTTGCCTTACCAACATGAGGGTTTGTGACTCCTTGAACTAGTGCAAGATATGGAAGATGATTGCACTTGTCCATGCCATAATGATATGAGTGAAATATGTTGGCGGAGTCACCCTCAAGAACTCTCTAGTTCTTCTTCTTCCGGATCCACATCATCTTGATGGGAATCCTTGGAGTTGTAGTTGTACTTGATGAGGTAGAACTTGACGTAGTCTTGGGAATCCACTTGACCGAGACCTTAGGTGCTTCTTCAAATGCATCAATCTCTTCTTGAAGCTTGTCCTTGCCCTTGTGGTCTTGTGGTGGAAGATCATCTTGTGCTTGTGTTCCCTTGAAGGAACTAGGATCATACTTCTCTTGTTGAGGAACAAACTTCGTCTTGGGGTATTGATCTTCTTCCCACTCAACTCCATTGGCATTGAACTTTCGTTCAAAACCAACACCTTGATTCTTCCGGTGCCTTCCTTGCTTGCGTACAATTTTCTCGAATTGCTTACTCCCGGCAAGGCTCTTGTATACACCTTTCTCTATAATTCCCTTCAATAAGCTATTTTCTTGCTCAAGTGTAACTTGGCTAAGAGAATCATTAGTGGAATCAAGAGAACTAGAAGCAACAATATTGGATTTAGCTTTGTTATTGTTACTACTAGAAGGAGGATCTTTCTTGTTCTTGTTACTAGACTTGGCTTGAGGCATGTAAGTAGATAAGAGTAAACGCTTGGCAATGTAAGAAGAACTTTTCTTACGAAGATCATCATTGATTGCTTTTAAGAACTCATTCTCTTGCTCAAGATTGAGCTTTTCAAAGCGTAACTTCTCATGAGCCCTTAAAAGTTCTCGATGATCTTCAAAGATAGTTTCATGAGCTAACTTAAGAGTGTTTAGTTCTTTAGTTAGATGCTCAATTTTCTCCTTATCATTTTCATTCATTTCAACTTGATTAGTATGATTAATTGACGTTTCATCATAGTATTCATCACTAGAGTTGTCAACAAGTAAATCATCATCACCTAGCAAGTCATCTTCATCAATATCAAAATCAATATACTCGGGATGTGTTACCTTAGGACCTTTGGCCATGAAGCATCTACCAATTCCTTCATTTGGTGATTCAAATATGCCGTAGGAGTTGGTTGACACAAGTGCTAGACCGGCAACACCTTCATCTTGAGTATATTCGGAGTCGGAGTGATAGCTTCTCTCGGAGTGATGGTCGGAGTCGGAGCCGGATACCCATTCACCAACATGAGCTTGATGTCTTCGTTTTGTGTAGCTCTTTGATGACTTGTCCTTCCTTTCCGAATCCTTGCTTCTCCGTGAGGGGCTTCGTTCATAACGATCATCTCTACTCCTCCTCTCTCTTGGTGGTGATTCTTCTCTTCTACTTCTTCTTTTTGAAGAGTCTTCTCTTCTCTTGTAGGGTGTCGTACACTCATTGGAATAGTGTCCGGGTCTCCCACAATTGTAGCAATTTCGCTCTCGACTAGAAGATCTTTTGTCATTGTAAGACCTTGACTTGGAGCTTCTTTCTTTGCTTCTACTCTTGTAGAATTTGTTGAAGTTCTTCACCATTAAGCTCAATTCTTCGTTGAAGGTTTGTTTCTCACTTGATGATGTGGGGGCTTCACTTGAGGCTTTGTAAGCACCACTTGACTTGTTGTGAAGTTCCTCCTTATCCTTAAGTGACATCTCATGAGCAACAATTCTTCCAATGACTTCCGTTGGCTTGAGATCTTTGTAGTTTGGCATCATTTGAATCAATGTGCACACGGTATCATACTTTCCATCCAATGCTCTTAGGATCTTCTTGATGATGAATCTGTCAGTCATCTCTTCCCTCCCTAAGCCGGCAATTTCATTTGTGATAAGTGCAAGCCTAGAGTACATTTCAGTGACACCTTCACCATCCTTCATTTTGAACTTGTCAAGCTGACTTTGGAGCACATCCAACTTGGATTCCTTGACGGATTCGGTACCTTCATGCATATCAATCAAAGTATCCCAAATTTCCTTTGCATTCTCAAGACGGCTGATTTTGTTGAATTCTTCGGGACACAATCCGTTGAAGATGATATCACAAGCTTGAGCGTTGTATTGCAACATCTTCAATTCTTCTGCATTAGCTTCACAGTTCAGCTCTCTCCCATCAAAGAATTCACCTTGCAAGCCAATACAGATAATTGCCCAAACGGCGGGGTTATGTCCGAGAATATGCATTTTCATCTTATGCTTCCAACTAGCAAAATTAGTACCATCAAAGTAAGGACCTCTACGGTGATAATTTCCCTCGCTAGACGCCATACTCTCCTAGGTTGTGAAACCAAGGCTATGACCACCAAAAGCTATGGAAATCAAAGCAAATGGAGACCAAAGCTCTGATACTACTTGTAGGACATTGAAGTATGTCTAGAGGGGGGGGGTGATAAGACTACTTGACCAATTAAAAAACTCAGCCTTTTCCTAGTTTTAGAGTTTGGCAGATTTTAGCTATCTTAGGACAAATCAAGCAATCATCACACAATTCAAGCAAGCATGCAAAGAGTATATGAGCAGCGGAAATTAAAGCATGCAACTTGCAAGAAAGTAAAGGGAAGGGTTTGGAGGATTCAAACGCAATTGAAGACACGGATGTTTTTGGCGTGGTTCCGATAGGTGGTGCTATCGTACCTCCACGTTGATGGAGACTTCAACCCACGAAGGGTAACGGTTGCGCGAGTCCACGGAGGGCTCCACCCACGAAGGGTCCACGAAGTAGCAACCTTGTCTATCCCACCATGGCCGTCGCCCACGAAGGACTTGCCTCACTAGCGGTAGATCTTCACGAAGTAGGCGATCTCCTTGCCCTTACAAACTCCTTGGTTCAACTCCACAATCTTGTCGGAGGCTCCCAAGTGACACCTAGCCAATCTAGGAGACACCACTCTCCAAGAAGTAACAAATGGTGTGTTGATAATGAACTCCTTGCTATTGTGCTTCAAATGATAGTCTCCCCAACACTCAACTCTCTCTCATAGGATTTGGATCTGGTGGAAAGAAGATTTGAGTGGAAAGCAACTTGGGGAAGGCTAGAGATCAAGATTCATATGGTAGGAATGGAATATCTTGGCCTCAACACATGAGTAGGTAGTTCTCTCTCAGAAATGGTAAGTTGGGAGTGTAGGTTTAGTCGATGGCTCTCTCCGGGGATGAAGAGGAGGTGGAGGGTATATATAGCCTCCACACAAAATCTAACGTTACACACAATTTACCAATCTCGGTGGGACCGAATCAACAAACTCGGTCGGACCGATTTTAGTAAACCTAGTGACCATTAGGGTTTTGGTGGATCGACATGCATCTCGGTGGGACCGATATGGTTAGGGTTAGGGCATAACGTAATCTCGGTGAGACCGATTACACAAACTCGGTGAAACCGATTTTGGTAATTAGCTAACCGAGAGAGTTGGTCGTAAACTTCGGTGGGACCGATTTGCTCTTTTCGGTGAGACCGAAATGTTACAAAAGGAAGCAGAGAGTTTACATTGTAATCTCGGTGGGACGATCCGCTCTTCGGTGAGACCGAAAAGTTACGAAAAGGAAACATAGAGATTACAATCCCATCTCGGTGAGACCGAGATCCCTATCGGTAGAACCGATTTGCCTAGGGTTTGTGGCAGTGGCTATGACATATGGAATCGATGGCGCCGGATTGGAAGAATCGGTGAGACCGATTTTGGCTTTAGGTTTAGGTCATATGTGGATGTGAGAAAGTAGCTGAGGGTTTTGGAGCATATCACTAAGCACATGAAGCAAGAGGCTCATTAAGCAACACCTCATCCCTCCTTGATAGTATTGGCTTTTCCTATAGACTCAATGTGATCTTGAATCACTAAAATATAAAATGAAGAGTCTTGAGCTTTTGAGCTTGAGCCAATCCTTTGGCAATAGCATTTTGAGGGATCCACTTTCATCATCCATGCCATGCCATTCATTGAGCTTTCCTGAAATGTTCATCTTGGAATAGCATTAGCTCAATGAGCTATATGTTGTTATGAATTACCAAAACCACCTAGGGATAGTTGCACTTTCACCTGAGGTCGACTGGAATCCTTCGCCCACCACTGTGAGGGCGTCTGTCATCGTGCTGCCGAGGCACGTATGACCCACTCCTTGGGGTGGTGTGGGCACTCGACGATGATCATCATGATCGAGTCGGTGATCATACTGTTCACGGTTCCTGGGGCGATCTTGGGCTGTGAGCCGACTGGACTGTGTCTGCAACCACGGATCTACTATGGATCCTATTCATGGCCCGAGATCTTTCGTGTTTCGCTCTCCGCTGCCGAAGAAGAGCACGGATCTGCATCAAACCTCTGCCAGCTTCTGACTGGGAAGGCTGAATCGACTCCGCTATTCGGGCTGCAGCTGTGAGATTCTGAATCGGAGTTCGGTATACCTGAGTTGGAGGCGGAAAAAGCTGTCATCGACTGGATTCAGGAATCCGTTGTCGAGCACGCTCGTCGAGTGCGTGCTGGAGATTCTCCAGTCGAGTGTGCTCAGCAAAGTTTGTCAGGCGCGCCTCCTCCAAGGCCTGGGCCTCGAGGGTTTCTCCAACGATAGGAGTGCGTAGTGCATCCATATTGCGGCGGCGGAGCTCTTCTCTCTGCTGCGACGAAAGAGGCTTGGGGCGGTACTCATCATGGACGCCTGACGGATCGCCACCACCATTGCCACCGTCGCTGCGGGGGAAGCCAGGAGGACCGCGTGGTCCATCGACCATCAAGACTTCCGCCGCGGGGTCACTGTTGTCGCACTCGGATGCAGCTTCGACGGAGCCGGTCGAACAGGCCGTAGAGAGTTTTGTCGGGCTCGATTGCCGCGACTTGCGGGGTGGCCGACTGGCGAGCCACCACGTGCCTCACCCACCGCTGGAGCCTCGACCGACCGGAACGCTTGCGCTGGCAGGCAGCAGGGAGTGAAGACACCACAGGAGCCGACCGATACTGAGTCGACGGCTGCCGCGTGTACAACTTCTCCATAGCTAGGATCTTGCCTCTACATTCCTACCCCCATATTCTATTGTCAGACTTAGAACCATGACAGTTGGCACCCACCGTGGGGCAGGTGCCTTAGCGACTTGTTGGAGAAGTTGCAATTTTTCCGATCGCCATCAGCATGGTTTCAGGCGGAGGGTTGGCCGAGGGCCGCGAGATCCGTCTCGGCGCGCTCGTGTTCGTCGCCGACGACTCCGCTTGGCTCCAAGAGGCTCCACTCGACGTCAAGGCGCTCCCCGTCCGCGGGGCAACGCACTTCCGTGCGTGCGTCTTGAGCTTGTTCTTGATCTTGAGGATGCTCTTGATCTTGGACTTGGTCGGAGGAGAGAACTTGACCTTGGGCATCACTTGGTGCTTCAACACCATCTTGAGGTCGATCTTGCCCTTAATCTTGTTCATGAGGTTGAGGGCCTTCACTTTGTTCTTCGGAAGCGTGTGGGTCTTGGGTTGGTGATGGTTCCACATGAGTGGAACATTGTCCTTCTCCTTCGCCCACAAGGGGTTCCTCAATGGGTAGGATAAAACCAACACCCATTCTTCTTATGGCTTGGGGAGGACTTTCATCACCTACATCACAAGTACCACTTTGCTCCACTTGGGAGCCGTTATTCTCATCAAACTCCACGTTACACGTTTCCTCAATAAGTCCCGTGGACTTATTGAGGACAAGGTAAGCATGAGAGTTTGTAGCATAACCAACAAATATGCCCTCATGAGCTCTAGCCTCAAATTTAGACAAACGAACACCTTTCTTGAGAATGAAACACTTACACCCGAACACCCAAAAGTACTTGAGGTTGGGCTTGTTACCGGTGAGTATCTCATAAGGAGTTTTGTTCAAGCCTTTGCGGAGATAGAGCCGATTGGATGCATGACACGCGGTGTTGATGGCTGCGGCCCAAAAGTTGTATGGAGACTTGAACTCCGCCATCATGGTCCTTGCTGCATCCATCAACGTCCGGTTCTTCCTCTTTGCTACACCATTTTGTTGAGGGGTGTATGGTGCGGAATATTGATGCTTGATCCCCTCATCACTAAGGAACTCATCCAAGGTGTAGTTCTTGAACTCGGTGCTGTTGTCACTTCTTATCGTCAAGATCTTTGCATCATGTTGGCATTGAGCTTCATTTGCAAAATTAATGATGGTTTGTTGGGTCTCACTCTTCCTCTTGAAGAAATATACCCAAGTGTATCTTGAATAATCATCCACAATCACCAAGCAATACTTTCTACCCCCAAGACTATCAAAGGATGGAGGCCCAAAGAGATCCAGGTGAAGGAGCTCCAAAGGCCTCTTTGAGTAAATGATAGTCGTGGGAGGGTGAGCCTTCTCATGTAGCTTTCCTTCGATACAAGCACTGCAAGCACGATTTTTGGCAAAACTAAAATTTGTTAGTCCACGGACATGGTCCCCCTTGAGAAGACTTTGCAAAGATCTCATATTGACATGGGCTAAACGGTGATGCCAAAGCCATCCCACATCAACTTTAGCCATTAGGCATGTCGTGGTCTTAGTGGGTCGCTCCAAAAAGTTAATCACATAGAGACCGTTCTCGACATGCCAAACAAAGGCTACTTTAAGAGTCTTGCTCCACAGGAGGGCCACGGTATCAATATCAAAGAAAGTGGCAAAGCCCATGATTGCAAGTTGACGAACGAAAAGTAAATTGTATGCAAGGGACTCAACAAGCATGACCTTCTCGATCGTGAGATCATGAGAAATGACAACCTTGCCAAGTCCCAATACCTTAGAGGACGAGGCATCACCCCACTCGACATAGGTGGGCATAGATGGAATCTTGTGCACGTCCACCACCAAGTCCTTGCTTCTGGTCATATGATTAGTGGCTCCACTATCGAGCAACCATGATCCTCCACCGGAAGCAAACACCTACAAGAGATCAATGCTTGGTTTTAGGTACCCATTTTGTAATGGGTCCTTTGATGTTAGTGAAAAGGCTCTTAGGAACCCAACTAGACCATTCAATGTTCTCATAAGGAGAACCAACAAATTTAGCATAAACATGCCCATCACTAGTCTCGGTGAACCATTGTCTCATTCTAATCCGATTGCTCTCGGAAGCTTCCCCGCTCCATTTGGTTGTCTGTGGTCGATGACGGTGCAATCGAAAAGGTGTGTCCCGATTCTACGTGCTCACTTAGTGGATGCGACGTGCATTGAGGTCGTCATCCTTCTAGCTTTCGGGTGAACATTTATGTAGTTTGATGGTTTGGTGCATTTCGAGCCAAGGCAAGGGTGCAGGGGCCCCTTCAGTGCTAGAGAACGAAGGTGGTGTGTTCCTACAGTTCCCATGCCATTTCCTGCCAAGATCGCACAAAGTGATTGTTGGCTAATCCTCACCTTGTTGCATTTATTTGGCTATCTTGATTGCCAATGAGGAGGACAATGACCTTCGCAAGCTTTGTTATCTATTTTCCCATTCTTAGGTGCTTGTAATGGTTGTTGTGTAGTTTGCTTTCTTGTAAGCTCCTTGTATCGATTCTGTTGTTGTTGCTTGTGGATGCATTATTATTCCTTGTCGGTTGATGGCTTTGTTAATTGAAAGTCAGACTCCTCTAGATCATTCTTTCTTAAAAACAGGTCGGCGACACAAGAAGGAGTAGCTGAAGCAGACGAATAACTCGGAACCAAGGTTACAACCACGCCCCCACCATCCCATTAGTGCCAGAGTAGAGGAAACTAAGGCGGAGCAGCAATAGTGGACCCGCAATCACCAATTCCACGCGAACGTGTGGGGAACCCGACCGATGAACCAGGGACGCGGAACCACGTCACCGTCGCACTGAAGAGTCTAGGCGGCAAGGGTTAGATGGGGCGCTTGAGAAGGAGAGAAATACCAAATTTACGTGATGGAGAAGGAGGAGAGTCTAGGAGGCTCGGGGTGGTGCTTCATGGCAGGAAAAATGGCCCGGGTTGGCCAAAATAGGCCAGCGACAGTAGCTGGGAGTAGCGTCGCAGGCGACGGCGATGCATGGCTAGAGAGCAACATTGATGGAAACTGGGGGCATGAATACGAGATTGGAGATAGCAAAGACACACAAAGTAGGGAAATGCCCTTAGAATCTCCCCCTTTTTGGTGGATGATGACAACAACACGATTTGCAAGCGAGAGGTCTAAAAAATATAGACGGGACTCCCCTTAGATGTGTGCCCTAGTTAGATATTTCTATTGGAATGCAAGTGCACACATTAGGGGCAAGACTACCCCTAGATTTTATAGACCCACCACTCCTACTAGACATGGAGGATAAGCGATAAGCACATAATAGGAGAGTAAAGACTATACCAGATAAATAAACGACATTAACGATAAAAAAGATAAATAGAGGAGCGCATGTCTCATACCATGCAATATGAGATAAGCAACAAGGTCCACGAACTAAAATTCAACACGACGCATGAAAGAACAAAACACAAACCCAAGAAAAGCAAATCCCGAGACCTAATAGAACTCTCTCCCCCTTTGGCATCAAGACACCAAAAAGGAAAAGAGCGAAGCTAGCGCCCGAGAGCTCAGTCGTCCTCCTCTGACTCCTCGGTCGCATCTAGATCCTCATCCTCAGCAGACTCCTCATCATCGTCCCGGTCCGTGTCCTCTATGACATCATCAGCAGCAGCAAAGGAGGTGGAGGGTTGGCGAGGAGCCTCATCATCAGACCAAGTGTTGTGCGCAGAGAACCATCGCTCCTCCAGTGTGATGCTCTTCTCAAAGCCACTCTGACCAGGCATGTTGAGGTGCTTCATCATAACAATCTGATGGCGCCTGACATGCTTCTCATTGACATGGGCCTCATACATCTTCTTCTAAATGTCAATCTGGAGGCAGAAAGTCTTCTTCACCATGGCAGTGAGCTTGGTCACCCAAGAGGGCTTGGCCCCTGGCTCCATCTCAAAGTCCTCATCCTCAGAAGTGGCATAGACATCCTCGGGAGCATGAGCAGAAAAGCGAGGCTTGGCATGCTTTTTCTTCTTGAGTAGCTTGACCTCATGCACGGTGAGATTATCTGGAGATGTGAGAAGCTCTCGAGGACAGCGAACAGCCCAAACTGAGTTCAGAAAGCACATGACAAGCGAACAGCCCAAATACATGAATGCTTTCCAAATTCATGAATATTTCAGAACTTGTGATTTTTCTTTTAAAAAATCATATTCTTTCAAATTCACAAACTTCTTTTAATTCATGAACACTTCTTAAATTCATGATTTTTTTTTTCAATTTTGGAGATGACTTTTAAGTCCGTTTGTAGATAATAACGCGGTCGAAACATTACAAACGACTGAACGAGCAGACTGATTCATTTGTATATTCCACTAAAAATACCCATTTGTAGATAATAACGCGGTCAAGGAGCCGATTTAGGAACCTTTTCCAAATTTTAATATCTTTTCCAGCATTTATTTGATTTTGATTTTTTTTTTATTTTTCTATTTCAATTTTTTATTCTTTTTTCTCCTTCTCTTGGTATGTTCATTTTCTTTTTTAACAAATTGAAAATTTTAACAAACGTTCACGTTTTTAAAAAATATTCACATTAGCAAAATTTTGTTAGTGTTTAAAGAAAATGTTCAAATTTTATTATTTTATTGGAAGAACAAAATTTGTTCATGATTTTCGAAAATGCCCATGTTTTAAGAAAAGTGTTTGAAATTTCTAATATTGTTCATATTTTAGAAAGAATTACTTAATTTAAAAAATGGAATTTCAAATTTTCTCCACATTTTGAAGAAAATGTTAAGTATTAAAAAATTGTTCACACTTTTCGGATACATGTTCGTTATTTAAAAACTATACAATAATATTTGAAATTTCAAAAAATTGTTCAAACATTTAGAATACTGTTCACACTTTTCAAAAAGTATTCGCAAACGTTTAGAAAATATCATAGTTTTTGAAAAAGAATAATGTTATATTAACTACGGTCCCACCACAAGACCTCACACTACATGTGTTAATGGGCCAGCCCTGTTATACAGTAAAAAATTAGTTGTGCAATTCAAAAAAGTGTATTATATATTTGAAAAATGTTCGGGTAGTTTTAAAAGGTGTCATATCATTCAAAAATGTTTTACGTATACTTGAAAAATACTTAACACATATTAATAATGTGTTCAAAATATTAATTTGCAAAATGTCAATCATGTATTTGAATTTTTAAAACCTGCAAAGTAATTTAGATATATACGAAAAATTTAAAATGTGTGTGAAAATATAGACATAAAAATTATTTGAAAAATATTAATCATGCATTTAAAAATGTTAAGCATTATTAAAAAATGTTTCTTCTGCATTTGAAAATAAATTTGCAATATGTATGAGAAAATTAGAAATGTTTTGAAATAAAGAAATAAAACAAACAAAGAAAGAACAATTAGAATCAAAAAAAATGTAAAGGAAAAGGGAAAAGCAGATAAAGCGAAGAAAACCAATGCTAAAATTGTTAAAAACATGACAAATACTTGAACAGAAATAATACTCACACAACTACAATGTTGGACCGGTCCAATTGGAGCCGCATCGTAGGCGATAATCATCACGAGCTGAAATATGTTTTTTCTTTAAAAAAAAGAACCAAAATATGCTTTCGCGGCAGCCAAAGCCTATTCGGCGCCTTACGCGCCCGTTTTAGGTGTTTCCCCAAACGGGCGCACTCCCCTCCCTACGCGATGGGCCGGCCCATTAATCCCTTTTTTCTGTTTCGAACTGCAAAAAAATTCGCACGGGTGAGGCGAACCCCTATTTGGCGAAATCACTAATTAAGGAGTACTCGTTGCAAAGAACACTCCACGTTCCAAGGTCGCGACAAGTGGCGCACATGGAGCGCGCCACTTGTCGCAACCCGGGAGTTTTTCCTTTTTTCGTAGATCCGTGTATTCAAAACGTTTTATCTCTTAAACCGTGCGTCCAAATCTCGAACCGTTTTCACCGTTGGATTCCTCGCGTCGAGATCTTCAAAACTAGATCCCATGTTGATAGGTTTTGACGAACTTTTTTTTCCACGAAAAAACCGAACCGGGAGCAATTTCCGAAAGAGGCACGCCCGTGCCTCTCGCAAAATCACAACAGTGCCTCTTACGGAAGCAAAACCGTGACTCTCGTGGAAGAAAAAAAAACAAAAAACGCGTTTTTTTCGTTTCCGAGAGGCACGGCCGTGACTCTCGCGAAAGCACAACCGTGTCTCTCGTGGAAGTGAAACCGTGACTCTCGTGAAAGAAAAAAAACCAAAAAAAGCGTATAATTTTTCCCTTTCCGAGAGGCACGACTATAACTCTCGCGGAATCACAACCGTGCCTCTCGCGGAAGCAAACCCGTGACTTTCGCGAAAGAAAATAAATTAGAAAACGCGTATTTCTTCTCTTTCCAAGAGGCACGGCCGGGACTCTCGCAAAAGCACAGCTGTGCCTCTCGCGGAAGCAAAACCGTGACTCTCGCGAAAGAAAAAGACAAAAAATGCATTTTTTTCCGTTTCTGAAAGGCACGACCGTGACTCTCGGTAAAGCACAACCATGCCTCTCGCAGAAAAAACCGTGACTCGTGAAAAAAAACGCGTTTTTTGGCGCAAATTTTTTTTTCCAAATTTTTTTGATCGAAAAGCTAAGGAAGACCCGGGCAAAACCAAAATGTCGAAAAAATCCAGAAAAAACCGTTCAAAAAGCCGAAAACGCATGCAGAAAAATAAAAAAATAAAATTCAAAGGAAGCGTCCAGAGTGCGACATGTGGCGAATGGCTGAGAGCGCGCCAAGTGGCATTGATCGTTGCGAGGCTCCCGAAGGAGCGATCGTTAACTAGTTGCTCTCCCTATTTGGCACTGCAGGCGCCAGTTAACGTGCATTCTGCAAGGGCGCCTGCAGCGCCCCGCGCTGGGCCGGCCCATGTCACCCTTTTTCCTTCCTATTTTATGGACGCAAAAAAGAGCGCAGCCGCAGAGGTATCGAACTTCCGACCTCGACTTCGAGTTAATAGGCAGTAACCACCGCTCCAACTCCCGACCTCGAGTTCGAGTTAAAATCCTTTTATGTCGTTTTTTGGTTCTTTTTTTACTTTTTCGTTTTTCTTTTCTTCTTCGTTGATCAATGATTTATTTATAATTCGTGAACTTTTTCTTCAAATCGGTAAACTTTTAAATATTTGATGAACTTTTTTCAGATTTAATGAACTTTTTTCAAAGTCGATGAACTTTTTTCAGGATTAATGAACTTTTTAAAATTTTTGATGAACCTTTTTTAAATTTATGAACTATTTTCAAATTCGACGAACTTTTTTTCAACTTGATTAACTTTTTTCAAATTTGTAATTTTTGTTGAAAACCATGAACAATTTTTTCAATTTCTATGACCCCTTTTCCAAAATTGATGTAGTTTTTTCAAATCTACAAACATTTTTCGAAAATCGATGAACTTTTTTCCAGTTTGCGAACTTTTCTACATAAATGATGGACTTTTTTCCAAATCCATGAACGTTTTCCAATCACAACTGTTTTTTCCAAAAAATGACGTGATACAGTACGTGGTTATGTGCAACAAATAGCACTGCAATAATGTTATTTAGGCTTTCATGCTGTTTCTGATCAGTAAAGGCCCGCAACTCAAGTGGTTAGCGAGCTTTGAAGGTGAAGTTGACTGTCTAAGTTCGAATCCCTATAGCTGCAACTTTTTTGGGTTTTTTTCCGCACTGGTTAGCTGTTCCTCGTTTCGTGGGCCGGCCCAACCTGCAGGGCACTGGTTCTCCGCAGCTCCAGCGGTTAGCGAGCTCCCACGGGTGAGGTGAGACTCGGGAATCGCGCGACTGGGCGGCACATTTGGATTGACCTTGCGAGAGGTCGGGGGACAAATGTGTAAAAAGAAAAAAGACAAATGCGTAAAATGAAAAAAGCGAGCCACCGGAATTCGAACTGCAGACCTCCAATTTGTGCACCCGACAAGCTAGCCACAACACCTACTAAAGCTTTCCAGACATATTTGTGGCGCGAAGGCAAATGAACTAAAAACCGCGGCCTAACTTGGGCATTACTTAAAAACAGTTAACACTTTACTGAAATTACGAATACTTTTTGACAAACGTGGCTCAATTTGAAATTTTGGAACATCTTTTGAAACTGCGAGTAAAATTTGAATTCATGAATATTTTTCGAATTTGTAAAAAAGGGAAAAATTGTACATCTTTTAAAAATCCAAACAATTTTCTATAACGCAAATATTTATGAAATTTTCCAATTTTTTTGTAAAACGTGAATAATTTTCCAAATTCCGAAACATATTTTGAAAACGCAAACATTTTTTTAGATGGTGAACAAAATTTGAAAACGAGTAAAACTTTTGAAATGTAGACCAAAATTTTGAATCTGCGAACAGCTTGAAAATCCTTAAGATTAAAATTAAATATGGAACCATTTTTGTAAATCACGAACAAATTTTCAAATTCCAGAACATTTTTGGAAAATGCAAACATTTTTTTAGTTGGTGATCAAATTTTGAAAAAAGTACAACTTTTGAAATGGGGAACAAAATTTTGAACCTGAGAACAATTTGAAAATCCAGAAGACTTTTTGTATATATGAACAGAAACTTGAAAATGGAAACATTTTTTGAACTTTTGAACAAAGTTCGAAAACGTGATTGTTTGAACTTATGAACCTGTTTTGATAGGAAAATATTTTTAAATATCATGAACATTATTTGAATTGTGACAAATTTCTAAACCGAGTTAGAAAAAAGAAACCGAGTTAGAAAAAGAACCTGTTTTGATAGGAAAATATTTTGATAGGAAAAAGAACATTTTTTGAATTGTGACAAATTTCTAAACCGAGTTAGAAAAAGAACCTGTTTTGATAGGAAACTATTTTTAAATATCATGAACATTTTTAAACAAGATAGAGAAAAGAAACATTTTCTAATTTTCTAAACAAATTTCAGAAGAAGAACATTTTCTGAAATTCCCAAACATATCTTAATTTGTGAACAAATTTCGAAAAATGAACATTTATTTAATTTCTAAACAAATTTTGAAAAAGGAACATTTTCTAAAATTACCATATTTTTCAAAATATGTGAACAGAAATGAAAAACGTGAAAGTTTTCTGAATTTTCAAAGTATTTTGAAAATGGGAACATTTTTAAATATTTTCGAACAATTTACGAAAATAAGAACATTTTTCTAAAATCCTGAGCATTTTCTAATTCGTGAACAGAATTTAAAACGCGAACACCTTTTGAATTTGTGAACAAAATTTGAAACATGCACATGTTTTGAATTTTTCAACAAATTTGAATATAGTAACATATTTATTAAACCAAACATTTTTATTGTGTAAACAAAACCAAAAAGACAAACTCTTTTTGAAAATTTGAACAATTTTGAAAATAAGAGAACAATTTCGAAATTATAAAATTTTATGCAATTTTTGAAAAAATTTGAAAACAAGAACATTTCTGAAAAACAAACAACATCTGAAGATACTATATTTTAATTTTTTTTGAAACATACGTTGAAAATAGAGAAAATAAAAGAAATGTGCCAGAAGATAGAAAGAAAGAGAGCGGTAAATAGGGCTTTCCTGAGACTCTAACTCGCGACCTTGCCCCCTCCTCGTTTCATGTTAGCGATGGTAGCCAACTACGACAACTACCTGGTGTGATTCGCGAGATCCTTTTTATTATTTTATTGCACATTCTTTTCTTTTCTTTTTCATTTTTCTTATTTCTTGTTTCTTATTCCTTTCTTTTTCTTAAATGCATGATTTTTCGAAAAACAAATCCAGTGAACTTTTTCCCAATTCGTGAACTGTTTATTCAAGTCCTATATGGAAATGCCCGCTAAAGAGAAAATCTATTTGATTGTCTCTCGGCCAATATCAATTTTTAGAAAGAAAAAACAAAAATTTTCTTCTTTTGTATTAACATTTAGAAAAAAGAATACAACTAAAATGGAATTGGCAATATAATTTTTATAGACTTTTGAAAGAAAGAGGGGGGGTTGCAACCGTTATTTCTTATTTCTTGCCTATATCATATCACGGAAACCTTTCGCTTTGGAACGTGGGGAGATGGCTGAGTGGACTAAAGTGGCGGATTGCCAATCCATTGTACAATTTTTTGTACCGAGGGTTCGAATCCCTCTCTTTCCGCTCCCTTGGATGATTTGGAACTTTCGAATTGGAAAGAATTCTGACCCCCGGATTTTCTCATAGATAAATGTACGAAACAAATCCAATAAGAAAATAAAAACTGAATTTTTACTCCTCGCGTCCAGGATTCCGTCCTGGGTCATTAGATAAGAATCCAAAGATAAGGAGTGAAACGAAGAATATCACTACTGTATAAACAAAAAGTTTGAGAGTAAGCATTACATAATCTCCAAGATTTTTTTTAAGGAATAGATTACCAGTTTTTCCTTACCACACGGATCCACCAGGATGGTTTTTTTATACCTAAAAATGAAAAAAATAATTCTAGAAAAAAATTGCAAGAATTCATTTATAATAAGCACTCTTATCAATAGCAAAAATAGGGTTAGGTGGTTAGGTATTGTGTAGGTACCTGGGAAAATATCTGGTGCACCGGAGGTTGGAGTGTTACCGGTGCACCGAACTCACATTGTACTTTTAAAATGTTCAAAGAATTCGGAAAATAAATTAGCACACTTGTACAACATCAATGTAGATTGTCACAAAATTTCAAGTCAAAATTCAAAACATAACTCCAAAAACAAAAATGACAAATTCAACACTGAATAGTACATAACATGACTTGGGCTTTAGATTTGGCCCATTATCACACTGATGTCAAATTTGTCATTTTTGTATCACAAAAAATATTTCAACTTTTTATATGTAATTTTATGACATCATACATTGATGTTGTATTAACATGCTATTTTTTTCCAGATTTTTAAAACTATTCTATGGCATCCGGTGCACCGGTAGCACCACAAGTGCGGGTGCACCGAACACATTCCCGTAGGTACCTGCTCAACCTAGGTGCAGGGGAGTAGAAAGGTTGATCCAAATGTATTGCCATTTCTACCCATTCAATGTAGAAGAATTTAAATTTTAGAATCGAAGGTTCATAATATAAAAATATAAAATTTCTCAGCTTTTACCCATTTTAATTTTTTTTGGAATGAACACATCATTCAAATTTGGCATACATAGTACTAAAGATTTCATCGAAAACTTACAGCAGCTTGCCAAACAAAGGCTAATAGAAAAAAGAATAGAGGTATAACATGCATAATATCCATGATTAGAATTAAAATAGCATAAGCTTCGGGTAATTTGACAAAGAAAAAACTAGTAGGATAAAGAACAGAATTAAAACAGATACAGGTTAAACTAAGTATATTAGGCATAACAAGCGTTTCATTCTGGTAGAGTAAATAATTGGATTTTTCTTGAGTTATTTTTTAAGGGAAAGAAGGAAAAGATAGATTTAAAATCCTTTTTCTTCGGACTTTCCCAAACACAAAATACCTCCTTGTATTCGCACTCTCAAATGAGAGTGGAATAAATTCGACTTTCATATAATATCTTAATAGAATTGCATGTAATGATCAATGCATTTTTTGATTCTATATTATCCGCATGTGTAGAATACTAGCAAGAGAATATGTAATTGAAATGGTATTAGCGAATAACAAATAAACATACTAGTGTTTATTAGTGTCGCATAAAACCCGAAATGGGGCGTGGCCATGTGGTAAGGCAGCGGGTTTTGGTCCCGTTACTCGGAGGTTCGAATCCTTTCGTCGCAGACTGTTTCTGATGAAACAAATGGTGAAATTATATATTATTCCGTACGAGACAAAAGTTTATCAAAGAGAATAATGATATCTTATTCTTTCTCAGAAAACATAATAAAGTCTTAAGTCCAGTCATATTGACTATCTTTATTTTCATGAAAAAAATGGGATCTATCAAGAACATTCAGGATATGCCTCTACTATAAAATCACTTAGTCATATTTTTTTCTTCCTTTTGGTATTCGAGTTGAAGAAGTGTGAGAATTCTATAGCTACCAAAGACTTTCAATCTTTTCATTGGAATAGTTTATTTAGTTATTATAGTTAATTGTTTTTGGTACTGAAAAAATATATTACTACTAGAATTCTAATTCTAGTAATTAAATTAATTAAACTTTTTTCGAGGTTGATAGTTTATTTATTGAGGGAGAGTCAATCCTTCTCTTCTCACTTCAAGATTGATCATCTCGAGCCATCCATTGAGGGTGGAAATTTAAGAATAAACAAGTTTTAAGCAAACTTGTTTAGTCGTCCTTTTCAAACTATGTTTCATTCATATGATAGAATTTTAATATGGGTTTAAATAAATTGGATCTTGGCGGAGGCTTCCCGGATAAATACTTGCTTTCTTTTATCCATATTGCTCCATAGATAGCAAGTTTTATTAGTATAAAAAACTAAACCAATGACTATTCATGACTCCATCCATATTGGATCAATTCTCTATACCACTTTGCAATGAAAAGAGGAATGGTTGTTAAGGTAAAACTTTGTTTAAAACGATGTGGTAGAAAGCAACGTGCGACTTGAAGGACATGATCGATTGTGGATTTTGCTATCCATCATTTTCCATAGTAATGAAAATGCTCTTGGCTCGACATAGCCTGTTCTATTCGTTCCGAACCAAATTTGCGTTGGGTTTAGGTAACATAGTACACGATGGAGCTCGAGAGAACAACATTTTTTTATCAAGTGAAAGAATCTAGGGTTAGTGAAAACTAATAAATTAGGCCAATTTTGTTTGTCTATCCTTAATATAGAAATAAATTGAAGGGTTAAAATAAGAAGAAAGTCCAATGAAAGTATATCAGAATCAATCCCTCTTATTAGATTTCTATAGAAGAGATAAATGCTTTATCAACGGAAATAAGAAAAAAAGGGTATGTTGCTACTCTTTTGAAAAAAATAGGAATTCCCGAAGCAATGTCTAAACCCAAGGATTTCACAAATCAAAGATAAAGGATTCCAGGACAAGTAAACACATTTTTCAGTTTTCTCAACAACAGAGTTCGATCAGAATAAGGAATAAAAGTCAATTCCTTCGAAATGAGACAAAGAAAAGAGTTTAAAGACGACTCATAATTTTTGGAAGGATTTTGCCTTCGAAGTTTGTCCGGCAAAATTAGCCCACTTGAGTCATGAGTATAAATGAAATTTGTTTTTTCTGTAAGGAAATTAATGCACGTAATAGTCTAATTTCTATTATTACCGACAAAAATTGAATCATTTTCTCGAGACGTAATTGATGAATTTTTCGAATTCCTGAACTTTTTTTGAAAATCTGTGATCAAATTAGTGAATTTTTTATTGAAATTGTTGAACTTTTTTCAAACCCGTGAACATTTTTTTCAAAAATCGTTGAACTATTTTCAAATTTGTGAACTTTTTTCATCAAAATCGATGAACTATTTCCAAATCCGTGAAATTTTTGATTGAAATTGATGAATTTTTTAAATTGGTGAACCCTTTTCAAATTTGTGGACTTTTTTCATGAAAATCAATGAACTAGTTTTAAATCCATGAACTTTTTGGTCGAAGTGGATGATTTTTTTAAATTCGGTTAACTCTTTTGAAATTTGTGAACTTTTTTTAAGCAAAACCGATGAACAGTTTTTAAATCCATGAACTTCTTTTCAAAAGTGATGAACTTTTTTCAAATTCATGAAATCTTTTTCATATTTTTTTTTTACAAAAATCATACTAGGACTGAGACAAGGGTCAAATAGCTTGCTTTTACGTATTTCTAACATCAAAGCCATTGAGTCGCAGTGGTTATTGCGTCAACTGCTTCAGCGGTGGTATGCTGGTTCAATTCCCACAACTTACAATATTCTAGTGCTTTGTTCCCAATTTTTTTTAGTGAGCGATGCTGGGCTGGCCCATTCCCGCTTGCCTTCGAGTGCCAACTTGCCTAAGCTGCGCTGAGGGCACCGAAGAGGAGCACTATTCGCGACATATCACTACCCTTTCCGCTGCGGTTTGCACTATCAGGTTGGGACTTCATGAGGCAGTGTCAAAAGACCAATGGATTCCATGGTTTGTCACGGCCCGACACAAAACGGGCGCATACCCCCCTCTCCGCTGGGCCAACCAATCTTGCTTTTTTTTGGTTTTCTAGAACGCAAAAAAGGTCTGCTATGGCTCTGAGTCAAACCGGAGACGTCCCGCTATACTGCAAGCTGCGTTAGCCACCCAGACGTCCCCAATTGGACGTGCTAGTTTCATCTTTTCAGGTCTTCACTTCCTTCTCTTTTTCTTGTTTTTCTTTTTCGTTTTTCATTTTTTTTGTTTTTTCTTTTTTGGTTTTGTTTTTCTTTTCCTTTTTCTTCTTCCTGGGTTCGATGAACATTCAAATTCGTGAACTTTTTCTTGGAATTCGATGAATATTTTTTCAAATTCGATAAACTTTTTTTCAAATTTGATGAACTTTTTCCATAGTTGATGAACACCCAAGATCGCTAGTTTTTCTTTTTCTTGCAGTTTCCTTTGGCCGGCTTTTACTCATTTTTTCGATTTAGTCTTCTGGCCAGTTTTTATTCGTGAACTTTTTCAAGGAAATCCGTGAACTTTTTACAAATTCGTGAACTTTTTTTGAAATTGATCTTTTTTAAATATCCATGAACTTCCGGTGCATTTTTTTAGAAAATCCATGAAATTTTTACAAATTCGTGAACTTTTTTCGTAATTGATGAACTTTTTCCCAAATCACTGAACTTTGTTTTCAAAATCGATGATTTTTTTTTCTGAAAATCGACGAACTCCTTTTCAAAACCGATGAACCTTTTTCGAAAACCGACGAACTATTTTCAAAACCGAATGAAGTTTTCAAAATTGATGGACATTTCTTCAAATCGATGAACTTTTTCAAAATTGAGGAACTTTTTTCTAAATTGATGAACTCTATTCAGAATCGACGAAATCTTTTTTGAGAATGGATGAACCATATTCAGATTTTGTCAACTATTTTGAAAATCGATGAACTTTTTTTGAGAAGAAATGAACTTTTTTCTAATTCGTTATTCTTTTTTAAATCTGTAGACTTTTGAATTTTGTTCATGTTTTGTCAAAAGAAATCACATTTTCTAATTTTTTCCAAAATAATTCAAAAAATTACCTAACTTTGTACGTGCAATAAATAACGTGGCTACAATTCTTTGTACTTATACATTGTTGCGCTATAATATTTCACAAGTGCCCAGTTGGTGTAGTGGCCAACAAACCATGTACGGGAGTTTAGGGCACAAGTTTGATTCCACAGCAATACCATATTTCCATTTTGTTTTCTCTTTTTGCGTGCGTTTGCACTGCTGCGTATTTCATGGGCTGGGCCAGTCGCATCGCCTTCGGGCACCCAGGACGAGGAATCGGCGTTGAGAGCGCCGGTTTACGTGCGTGCATTGCTGCGTATTCGTGGGCCGGCCCGGTCGCATCGCATTGCTGAGAGCCATCGCTCTAGCACCTGAAGGATGGATTTTCCTATTTGCCGCACTCAGCGTCAAAATGCCCGGGTGCCGCCAATGGAGGGGAGCGACCAAGACATGCCGGCCCGTTTAGAAGTGAGAAGTGCGTTCCAACCATACTAGTTTTGGGAACCTTCTGGAAGGTTCCAGCCGGTTATTTTTGCTTTTAGAAACCTTCTAGAAGGTTGTGACCCTTTTTTTTTCTGTTTATTTCTTTTCCTTTTCTCTACTCTCCTTTATCTTTTCTAATTTTTCTCTTTTTTTCTATTCTCTCCTTTATCTTGTCTCGTTTTTCATTTTTTTCTTCTTTGTTTTTTCCTTTTTACATTTTCTGTTTCTCTTTTTATTTTCTTTCTAAAGTTTATTTTTACTTTTTAACAAGTCAGCAGAAATTTAAATACTGTTCACATTTAAAAAAATCACAAATTTCGACAACTTTTGGAATTTCAAAAATGTTCCCATTATCATAATTTAGTTAACAAATTAAAAAAATCATGTTTTGAAAATTTTGTTCACATATTTAAAAATCCCTAAGACTTCAGAAAATGTTCCCAATTTCTAATTTTGTTCACGAATTTGAAGACTTTTCATGTTTTATAATTCAGTTCTGAAATTTTAAAAGTTCTGGGAATTTAAAATGTTTGCATTTTATTTTATTTTCACCAATTTTAAAAAGGTTTGGGAATTTCAAATGATGTTTTAGCTTTCCAAATTTGTTCACAAATTTAAAAAATGTCCATGTTTTCAAATTTTGTTGCACATCAAAAAATGTTCTGGGAATTTCAAAAAAAAATCGATTTTTGAAATAATTGTCCGTAATTTTGAGAAATATTCTCATTTTCAATTTGTGTTCCTCTTTTTATAAAAATATTTGCGGTTTTTACAAAATTGTATGTATTTTCAAAAAAATGCTCTCCTTTGCAATTTCAAATGATGTTTTAGCTTTCCAAATTTGTTCACAAATTAAAAAAATGTCCATGTTTTCAAATTTTGTTGCACATCAAAAAATGTTCGGGGAATTTCGAAAAAAAATCGATTTTTGAAATAATTGTCCGTAATTTTGAGAAATATTCTCATTTTCAATTTTTGTTCCTCTTTTTATAAAAATATTTGCGGTTTTTACAAAATTGCATGTATTTTAAAAAATGCTCTCCTTTGCAATTTCTTTTTTTTGCAAGAAAATGTTTCATAATCCTAAATAGCATTAACATTTTGTTTGGTAAATTTAAGGTCAAATTTTGGCAAAAAATATAAAGGGGACTAATAAAACAGGACGGAGGTAGCAGCACACGGCCGCTCTCTACGCAGCGTCGCGAACGATTGTTCGACCACCGTGTGATGTGGAATGCGACGTAGTTTCACATCATGCCACCGACTTGCAACTGCCGCCGGCTTGTACATGACTATTCCCTGCGTGTTCAACTGCTCTATGTGTGTGGTTGCTCGCAGTTGAGGAGGCCGCGCGCACTCTACTCTCGCGTCCCTCGACATGCGCTGCCAGTGTTTGGGGCCGGCGCACGACCCCGTCCGTTTGTACTGCCATCATGCATGCGGTTGCGCCGGGGATAGCACCACGATGCTGTTACCCGCTGCAAAAAATGCCACGCGGACGTGCCGAGAATCCAGGCCGCCCGACCGCCATTTATTCCCGCAGCCATTTACCGTAATCTCTCGTGCCCCACGACACAATAAGCACACCCATGATGACACATACAGAGAGGATATCCAGCGAATCCAATGGCGCTCCCAGCGGTTGACAATGACAACGGGCGACAGTTCACCACGCCTCACGTAGTGGACACCCACGTGAGGGGGAAGGACCTCTCGGTGGTATACTTGAACGAGCTGGTCTCGGTGGAGAGCTCCATTGAAACTATGGAGTAGTTGTTTGCTGAGGACAAGTACCAAGTGGCCGGCTTCGACTTCGAGTTCACCAGCGGTCGTGCCGGGCATGATCAGAAAGTTGCGTCGCCCAGTTGTGCTTGTGCCATGACGTCCTCGTCTACCACTACCACCTGGCGACAAGGCCTTGCGAGTTTCACCAGGTTTATCAATAGCCTCAACTACAATTTCGCTACGGTGGACACCACCAACAATCTAGAAGCGCTCTAGGTTTCGGGCTTGGCCTGCCGAAATCTTGTCAACATCTGTGACCACTATAAGGTCTGGGGCAACACAAAGAACAACCAGGACTCCCCAGTTGACCTCGCCTCGGCCATCATCGACCCCTACTACATGAAGATTAAGGATGAGAGTAAGAAATACAAGAACGCCTGACACAGTGCCTAGGAGCAGAGACTGGATGAAGAACACGTCAAGTACGTGGACAAGGACACGTACACAAGGTAGTTGATGTACAAGCGGATCGTTGACATGAGAAAGTGCCTTTGTCCTGCCCCAGACGAGGGATCGAGCCACGAGCAGTGGCAGCAGCGTCACAAGAAGTACATGGTTAGATGATCATTTCTCCTAGTTTAGAATGCATGTAATTGTTTATTGAGGTGTGTGCGAATGATTTGTATAGTCACTTATGCAATTGGATGTTTATTTTGGTTATATATGTTGTTCTTCTGTAGATAGAGCAAATCAGATCGCACACGGAGTAAACAAGTGAACCATTGGTGATGATTTAATCAATCGCTGACAATTGTATACCAGCAAGCATTTGCCCACAACACATGCGGCTCATTAGCAGCAATCGTCTGTGTTATTATCGGTCTTCGCACACATTTCTGATTAAGGACTTGTTTGCCGCGTATCATACACATCTTGTTCAGTTGAACTTTTTCTGTTATCTTCGCTCATCGCAAACAGTTCATCCGAGTGATCTGTATGTCGTATATCGCACACACCATGGTCTGGCTAACCATTTCTGTTGTGTTGTCAATCATAAATAGTTCATCCGAGTGAACTATATGTGGTATATCGCGCACACCCTCATCCGGCTGACCATTTCTGTTGTTATGCTCATCGCAAACAGTTCGTATGGACCAACCGTATGCCACATATCGCACATGCAACTCTGATATGAATCGTGTTTGATGTCTCCGTCATTGCAAACAATTCGTATCATTTTTGATGATTTTCTTACACCACCGTTTGCGATTAATGCATCGCACACAGTTTGGTAGAAGGGTCTCTGATCCATGTGTCGCGTTTGGACCATCCTGTAGTAGTGGTTTCACTTTTGTTTTGACCCGCAAACCGTAAAACAATAGTTCTATGGTATATTTTCATTAACACAAAGTATAATACGCGAGGGAGGAAAAAAGAACAAAAAAGGCCTCCTACTAGTTAAGTGCTAGCCAATGCCTTCTCTAGGAAAAGTAATCATGGGATATAGATTATTGTCTATCCACTTTGTAAGTGCTTGAACATGCTTCTCTTTTATTTTGAATCGAAACCACTTAAGGTCTTGCTTGGGACAAAATCTCCAGGCCTGAATGGACTGCTGTTGAGCTCTAAATTTTTTTCCATTTCTTTGCGTCCAAATATTCCAGCATCCCAGAATGGAAATTTCTGAAGGAAAATGCTTAGGGAGAAGCTCAATAGCAACCATGGTTTCTTCATACATTGAGGTGCTTCTCTTCTTGGTAGGGACCAGTGTGCTCCAGCAATCTTGTGCAAAGATACAGTCTCAGAGTAAGTGCATTGTGGTTTCCTCTGTCATCTGACCGTGGTTAGGACAAAAGGGTTGTTCTAAATGCATCCCATTTCTTTTAAAGAAGAGCTCTTGTGTTAATTCTGTAGTGGGAAACCAACCAAAAGAAGATCTTATGTTTGAGTCTACTCGAAATGCTCCAGATTAAGCTGAATATAGGATGCCCCCTATTGTTTTGGCTTGCAAACTTTAGACCAAGCAATCAGAGCAGTGTCCTTATCCTCCATTCCAAACTTTCTCCATAAGAAGTTCCTAAGATACTTACTGATTTGTTCAATTACTCCAACTAGGAATGCCAGTGTACACATGAAGAAGATCGCCAGAGCAGAGAAGACTGATTTGATTAGCAAAGATCTTCCATCATATGAAAGGAGAGTGGAACACCCAGTTAGCCTTCTTTCAACTCTTTGGATGATGGGATTAAAATCTTCAAGTCTTAGCCTATTTTTGCTCCTGGGAAGTCCCAAATAGGTGAAGGGAAATGTTCATTGTTTGCAAACCAAAATCTTAAATAGGTGTGGCAGCTGAGGCTCAGGCACATTTATTGGAACAAGAATGGATTTTTCATATAGTTGACTTTGTAGCCCTGTGAACTTAGAGCAATGCATGATGAGGTTCTTGACTTGAGCAATTTGTGCTGGATTTGTGATGACCCACAAGTATAGGGGATCAATTGTAGTCCTTTCGATAAGTAAGAGTGTCGAACCCAACGAGGAGCAGAAGGAAATGATAAGCGGTTTTCCGCAAGGTAATTTCTGCAAGCACTGAAATTGTCGGTAACAAGTAGTTTGATAGTAAGATAATTTGTAACGAGCACGTAACGGTGCTACCTCTTGAGCACTGTGTTGGTTTTCCCTTGAAGAGGAAAGGGTGATGCAGCAAAGTAGCGTAAGTATTTCCCTCAGTTTTAGAGAACCAAGGTATCAATCCAGTAGGAGGCTACACGCAAGTCCCTCGCACCTACACAAACAAATAAATCCTCGCAACCAATGCGATAAGGGGTTGTCAATCCCTACACGGTCACTTACGAGAGTGAGATCTGATAGATATGATAGGATAATATTTTTGGTATTTTTGTGATAAAGATGCAAAGTAAAGTAAACAAAATAAAAATGGCGCCAGAAATAGCTTGTTGTTGGGAGATTAATATGATGGAAAATAGACCCGGGGGCCATAGGTTTCACTAGTGGCTTGTCTCAAGAGCATAAGTATTTTACGTTGGGTGAACAAATTACTGTTGAGCAATTGACAGAATTGAGCATAGTTATGAGAATATCTATGTATGATCATGTATATAGGCATCACGTCCGAGACAAGTAGACCGACTCCTGCCTGCATCTACTACTATTACTCCACACATCGACCGCTATCCAAAGATGCATCTAGAGTATTAAGTTCATAAGAACAGAGTAACGCTTTAAGCAAGATGACATGATGTAGAGGGATAAATTCATGCAATATGATAAAACCCCATCTTGTTATCCTCGATGGCAACAATACAACACGTGCCTTGCTGCCCCTAGTGTCCTGGAAAGCACACCGCAGATTGAACCCAAAGCTAAGCACTTCTCCCATTGCAAGGAAGATCAATCTAGTAGGCCAAACCAAACCGATAATTCAAGAGACTTGCAAAGATAACCAATCATACATAAAAGAATTCAGAAGATTCAAATATTGTTCATGGATAAACTTGATCATAAACCCACAATTCATCGGTCTCAACAAACACACCGCAAAAGAAGATTACATCGAATAGATCTCCACAAGAGAGGGGGAGAATATTGTATTGAGATCCAAAAAGAGAGAAGAAGCCATCTAGCTAATAACTATGGACCCGAAGGTCTGAGGTAAACTACTCACACTTCATCGGAGAGGCTATGGTGTTGATGTAGAAGCCCTCCATGATCGATGCCCCCTCCGGCGGAGCTCCGGAACAGGCCCCAAGATGGGATCTCGTGGGTACAGAAGGTTGCGGCGGTGGAATTAGGTTTTTGGCTTTGTATCTGATCGTTTGGGGGTATGTAGGTATCTCTACTCCTAATGTCTCAGTTGGTAGGTCGCGTTCCGGGTTTTATTTTCGTCCCACCTCACCCGGTCTTTTTTGGTACTTCTTTGGTACTTCCTCCCACCTCCCTCACTGTGAAAACCAAGAAAACCCCGCGATCGAGTCCCGCACACGCCCAAACTCCCGTCGTTATCTCTACTCCTAATGGAGCAGTTGGTAGCCTCGTACGGTTTATTTTCGTCCCACCACTTTCAATCGTTTTATTTCGCTGGTTTTTTTGTCCCTCCCCCACCCCACCGGTTTAGTTTCGCGTCACCCTCTCACACAACGAAAAAAAATCTTAACGGATCATAACTTTCCATGCCGGTGCAAGTTATTTTTAGTAATGTCTTTATGTGAAAGAATCAATCACGATCAATCTCTAAATATCAAATCTAAATTAATTAACCTTACCTTAAATTGCTCAATCACATTAATTAGGAAACAAAATAACCTATTTTAAGAAAATATCTACTCTTAATGGAGGGTATTACATACCAAACATAGGTACGTCATTAGCTCGCTTCCTTCCCTTCTCTTCCCTTCGTCCCTTAGTCCCATGCTCGTGGCGCTGAAGTGGCATTGACAGGCGATGGCGGCGAGGACAACACGTGGAAGCCCCTGAAGCACGAACACGACTGCACCTCGGGTCTGCCGTCTCCCAAGATATGGGTGAGTTCTCGTGATGCCCACCCTAAACCCTCACGTCCTACAAATTCCTTGACCTCTACCATCTCGATTTCGTCCATGCTCTGATCCAAATGACGATGCAGCTCCGGCTGATTGACAATGGTGGTTCACCATCCTTCCTCTCAGCACCCACACGGAGGAACGACACGCCATGCCGATCGAACCGGTCGAGATCACTCACCAAGATTGCTATTCGGAAGTTTTTGTCAAAAGTGAAGAGTGAGCCACTTGTGCAGGTGCAGGTTTTGTTTTAAAATCCAATTTGTTTATCCTTTTGTCGCTGAAATTGTTTACTAATTATGTCATTCGTCCCACCTCCTATAATTTTTTTGCTACCTCCTCCCACCTTCGCTGGTTTTTTGTAGATTTTTTCGTCCCTCCTCCCACTTCATCGGTTTATTTTCGTCACCCTCTCACACAATGAAAGAAATCTGAAAAGATCGAACTTCCCATATTGGCGCAAGTTATTTGGTAATGTAGAATCAATCACGAACAATCTCTAAAGATCAAATCTAAATTAATTAACCTTACCTTAAATCACTCAATCACATTAATTAGAAAACAAATAATTGATTTTCGAAAAGTCGCTCTATCACATTAACCTTACCTTAACTCACGGATGGTAATCAATCTCCAAACAAAGGAAACAATACATCGAGGGAGCAGTAAATAAACTCCCTTTCTTATGACATGTATATGATCTTTCCTTCCTCTCCGTTGTCGGCGTTCTTGATTCTCGAGGCCGATGCTTGGGCTGCGCCACTGGTCGCGACGGTGTCGGGGAGGAGGACGGCGAGGCTGGTGTCATGGCACCGCGCTGGCCGCGGCCGTGAAGGGGCGAAGAAGGCGGCTTCCTGGCCCGGGAGTTGGTGCGGTGGAAGCGGCACTTGAAGGAATCGGCGTGGGTGGGGCGCACAGACGCACTTGAAGCGGGCCCGTGGCGGCGCCGGACGGCGTCGATGCCGACCGTGCCACCTCCTCCACGATTCGGGAGCTGTGGTGACCCATTTACATGAAATTAATTTCCTCGGTTGTGGCGGCAAATATAATACACATAATCCATATTGTTATGCACTAGCGCGTGTGTGTGAAATAGATGGATTATGGTCGCGTATCCAATAAGATGGATATGTGTGTGTGTGTTAGAGAGAGAGAGGGGAGAGGAGGAGAGAGAGTGTGGAAGAGGGGGGGAGAGAGAGTGTGTGTGAGAATTTGATGGTAAAAAAGGTCGCCAATGTCACTTGATATGTATGAGTATATTAATATTGAACTCTTAAAGTTAATGTGACCCCGTTGCAACGCACGGGCGTTCTTCTAGTATATAGGAGGAAGGAGTACATGGGTGGAGCAACACGGGGCCCACGAGGGTGGAGGGCCCGCCCAGGGGGGGGGGGTAGGCGTGCCCCCTACCTCGTGGCCTCCTGCTTGATTTCTTGACGTAGGGTCCAAGTCCTCTGGATCATGTTCGTTCCGAAAATCACGTTCCCGAAGGTTTCATTCCGTTTGGACTCTGTTTGATATTCTTTTTCTGCGAAACTCTGAAATAGGCAAAAAACAACAATTCTGGGCTGGGCCTCCGGTTTATAGGTTAGTCCCAAAAATAATATAAAAGTGAATAATAAAGCCCAATAATGTCCAAAACATAAGATAATATAGCATGTAGCAATAAAAAATTATAGATACGTTGGAGACGTATCAAGCATCCCCAAGCTTAATTCCTGCTCGTCCTCGAGTAGGTAAATGATAAAAACAGAATTTTTGATGTGGAATGCTACTTGGCATAATTTCAATGTAATTCTTGTTAATTGTGGTGTGAATATTCAGATCCGAAAGATTCAAGATAAAAGTTCAATATTGACATAAAAATAATAATACTTCAAGCATACTAACTAAGCAATTATGTCTTCTCAAAATAGCATGGCCAAAGAAAGCTATCCCTACAAAATCATATAGTCTGGCTATGCTCTATCTTCACCACACAAAATATTTAAATCATGCACAACCCCGATGACAAGCCAAGCAATTGTTTCATACTTTTGATATTCTCAAACTTTTTCAATCTTCATGCAATACATGAGCGTGAGCCATGGACATAGCACTATATGTGGAATAGAATGGTGGTTGTGGAGAAGACAAAAGGAGAAGATAGTCTCACATCAACTAGGCGTATCAACGGGCTATGGAGATGCACATCAATAGATATAAATGTGAGTGAGTAGGGATTGCCATGCAACGGATGCACTAGAGCTATATGTATATGAAAGCTCAACAAAAGAAACTAAGTGGGTCTGCATCCAACTCGCTTGCTCATGAAGACCTAGGGCATTTTGAGGAAGCCCATTATTGGAATATACAAGCCAAGTTCTATAATGAAAAATTCCCACTAGTATATAAAAGTGATATCATACGAGACTTTCTATCATGAAGATCATGGTGCTACTTTGAAGCACAAGTGTGGTAAAAGGATAGTAACATTGTCCCTTCTCTCTTTTTCTCTCATTTTTTTTGTTTGGGCCTTTTTTCTCTTTTTTATGGCCTCTTTTATTTTTTTTCATCCGGAGTCTCATCCCGACTTGTGGGGGAATCATAATCTCCATCATCCTTTCCTCACTTGGGACAATGCTCTAAAAAAGATGATCATCACACTTTTATTTTCTTACAACTCAACAATTACAACTCGATACTTAGAACAAAATATGACTCTATATGAATGCATTCGGCGGTGTACCGGGATATGCAATGAATCAAGAGTGACATGTATGAAAGAATTATGAATGATGGCTTTGCCACAAATACAATGTCAACTACATGATCAATCAAAGTAATATGACAATGATGAAGCGTGTCATAATAAACGAAACGGTGGTATGTTGCATGTCAATATATCTCGGAATGGCTATGGAAATGCCATGATAGGTAGGTATGGTGGCTGTTTTGAGGAAGGTATATGGTGGGTGTATGATACCAGTGAAAAGTGCGCGGTATTAGAGAGGATAGCAATGGTGGAAGGAAGAAAAGTGCGTATAATCCATGGACTCAACATTAGTCATAAAGAACTCATATACTTATTGCAAAAATCTACAAGTTATCAAAGCAAAGTATTACGCGCATGCTTCTAGGGGGATAGATTGGTAGGAAAAGACCATCGCTCGTCCCCAACCGCCACTCATAAGGAAGACAATAATAAATCATGCTCTGACTTCATCACATAACGGTTCACCATACGTGCATGCTACGGGAATCACAAACTTTAACACAAGTATTTCTAAAATTCAAAACTACTCAACTAGCATGACTCTAATATCACCATATTCATACCTCAAAACAATTATCAAGCATCAAACTTCTCATAGTATTCAACACACTCATAAGAATTTTTCTTTTACTAATCTTGTATGCCTATTATTGTTAAAGCAAACTACCATGCTGTTTTGTAGGACTCTCAAAATAATCTAAGTGAAGCATGAGAGATCAATATTTTCTATAAAACAAATCCACCACCGTGCTCTAAAAGATATAAGTGAAGTACTAGAGCAAAAACTATATAACTCAAAAGATATAAGTGAAGCACATAGAGTATTCTAATAATTTCTGAATCATGTGGATCTCTCTCAAAAGGTGTGTACAGAAAGGATGATTGTGGTAAACTAAAAAGAAAATACTCAAATCATACAAGACTCTCCAAGCAAAACACATATCATGTGGTGAATAAAAATATAGCTCCAAGTAAAGTTACCGATGGAAGTAGACGAAAGAGGGGATGCCTTCCGGGGCATCCCCAAGCTTTGGCTTTTTGGTGTACTTAGATTATCTTGGGGGTGCCATGGGCATCCTCAAGCTTATGATCTTGCCACTCCTTGTTCCATAATCCATCAAATCTTTCACCCAAAATTTGAAAACTTCACAACACAAAACTTAGCAGAAAATCTCGTGAGCTCTGTTAGCGAAAGAAAACAAAAGACCACTTCAAGGTACTATAATGAACTCATTCTTTATTTATATTGGTGTTAAACCTACTATATTACAACTTCTCTATGGTTTATAAACTATTTTACTAGCCATAGATTCATCAAAATAAGCAAACAACACACGAAAAACAGAATCTGTCAAAAACAGAACAGTGTGTAGTAATCTGTAACTAACACAAACTTCTGGAACTCCAAAAAATCCGAAAAAATAGGACGACCTAGAAAATTTATTTATTGATCAGAAGAAATTGGAATCAATATTTTATCACGTTCTGGTGATTTTTAACAATTATTTTCGTGAACAGAAAGTTTCTGTTATTTTCTGCAAGATCAAATAACTATCATCCAAGAAGAACCTATAGGTTTAACTTGGCACAAACACTAATTAAAACATAAAAACACATATAACCAGAGGCGAGAACAAGTATTTATTCCTAAATAGAAGCAAAAGGCAAAAAAACTAAAAAAATGGGTTGCCTCCCAACGAGCGCTATTGTTTAACGCCCCTAGCTAGGCATAAAGGTAAGGGTAGATCTAGGTATTGCCATCTTTGGTATGCAATCCATAAGTGGCTCTCATGATAGATTCATATGGTAATTTTATTTTCTTCCTAGGGAAGTGTTCCATGCCTTTCTTTAATGGAAATTGGAATCTAATATTCCCTTCCTTCATATCGATAATTGCACCAATCGTTCTAAGCAAAGGTCTACCAAGAATAATAGGACATGAAGGATTGCAATCTATGTCAAGAACGATAAAATCTACGGGCACATAGTTCCTATTTGCAACAATAAGAACATCATTAATTCTTCCCATAGGTTTCTTAATAGTGGAATCCGCAAGGTGCAAGTTTAAAGAGCAATCATCAAAATCACGGAAACCTAGCAAATCACACAAAGTTTTTGGAATCTAGAAACACTAGCACCCAAATCACACAAAGCATAGCATTCATGATCTTTAATTTTAATTTTAATAGTAGGTTCCCACTCATCATAAAGTTTTCTAGGGATAGAGACTTCCAACTCAATCTTTTCTTCATAAGATTGCATCAAAGCATCAACGATATGTTTGGTAAAAGCTTTATTTTGACTATAAGCATGAGGAGAATTTAGCACGGATTGCAACAAGGAAATGCAATATATCAAAGAGCAATTATCATAATTAAATTCCTTGAAATCCAAAATAGTGGGTTTATTAACATCTAATGTTTTGATTTCTTCAATCCCACTTTTATCAATTGTAGCATCAAGATCTAAAAACTCCGAATTTTTGGAACGCCTTCTAGGTAAAGGTGGATCATATTCAGTCCCATCATTATCAAGATTCATATTGCAAAACAAAGATTTAATAGGGGGCACATCAATAACTTTTAGATCTTCATCTTTGTTTTCATAAAAATTAGAAGAACACGCTTTTATAAAGCAATCTTTCTTAGCATGCATCCTAGCGGTTCTTTCTTTGCACTCATCAATGGAAATTCTCATGGCTTTGAGAGACTCATTGATATCATGCTTAGGAGGAATAGATCTCAGTTACAAAGAATCAACATCAAGAGAAATTCTATCAACGTTCCTAGCCAATTCATCAACTTTAAGCAATTTTTCTTCAAGCAAGGCATTGAAATTGTTTTGCGAATTCATAAATTCCTTATAACTAGTCTCAAATTAAGAGGGCATCTTATTAAAGTTTCCATAAGAATTGTTGTAGGAATTACCATAATTATTAGAGTAGTTGCTAGGATAAGGCCTAGGATTAAAGTTTCCTCTATACGCGTTGTTACCAAAATTATTCCTACCAACAAAATTCACATCCTTAGATTCATTATTATTCTCAATCAAAGTAGACAAGGCATATCATTATAATCAGAAGAAACACTCTTAGTAGCACATAATTTCATAAGTTCATCCATCTTTCCACTCAAAACATTAATTTCTTCTATCGCATGCACCTTTTTACTAGTAGATCTTTCAGTGTGCCATTGAGAATAATTAACCATAATATTATCTAGGAGTTTAGTAGCTTCTCCTAAAGTGATTTCCATTAAAGTGCCTCCCGCGGCCGAATCTAAAAGATTTCTAGAAGCAAAATTCAATCCGGCATAATTTTTTTGTATAATCATCCACAAATTTAAACCATGCGTAGGGCAATTACGTATCATTAATTTCATCCTCTCCCAAGATTGTGCAACATGTTCATGATCAAGTTGCTTAAAATTCATAATATCGTTTCTAAGAGAGATAATATTAGCAGGAGGAAAATACTTAGAGATAAAAGCATCTTTGCACTTATTCCAAGAATCAATACTATTTTTAGGAAAAGACGAAAACCAAGCTTTAGCACGATCCCTAAGAGAAAAAGGAAATAGCTTCAATTTAACAATATCATTGTCAACATCTTTCTTCTTTTTCATATCACACAAATCAACGAAGCTATTTAGATGAGTAACAACATCTTCACTAGGAAGGCCGGCGAATTGATCTTTCATAACAAGATTCAACAAAGCAGCATTGATTTCAGAAGATTCAGTATCGGTAAGAGGAGCAATCGGAGTGCTAAGGAAATCACTATTGTTGGTATTGGTAAAGTCACATAATTTGGTATTATCTTGAGCCATCGTGGCAAACAAGCAATCCAACACACGAGCAAAAAAGAGACGGGCAAAAAGAGGCAAACGGAAAAGAGAGGGAGAATAAAACGGCAAGGGTAAAGTGGGGGAGAGGAAAACAAGAGGCAAATGGCAAATAATGTAATGCGGGAGATAAGGGTTTGTGATGGGTACTTGGTATGTTGACTTTTGCGTAGACCTCCCAACAACGGCGTCGAAATGGCTCGTTGTCGGAGTCCAAATCTTGACTTGACCTTGCGTAAGCCTCCCGCCTGTGGCGCCGTAAATCCTTCTTGCTACCTCTTGAGCACTGTGTTGGTTTTCCCTTGAAGAGGAAAGGGTGATGCAGCAAAGTAGCGTAAGTATTTCCCTCAGTTTTAGAGAACCAAGGTATCAATCCAGTAGGAGGCTACACGCAAGTCCCTCGCACCTACACAAACAAATAAATCCTCGCAACCAATGCGATAAGGGGTTGTCAATCCCTACACGGTCACTTACGAGAGTGAGATCTGATAGATATGATAGGATAATATTTTTGGTATTTTTGTGATAAAGATGCAAAGTAAAGTAAACAAAATAAAAACGGCGCCAGAAATAGCTTGTTGTCGGGAGACTAATATGATGGAAAATAGACACGGGGGCCATAGGTTTCACTAGTGGCTTGTCTCAAGAGCATAAGTATTTTACGTTGGGTGAACAAATTACTGTTGAGCAATTGACAGAATTGAGCATAGTTATGAGAATATCTAGGTATGATCATGTATATAGGAATCACGTCCGAGACAAGTAGACCGACTCCTGCCTGCATCTACTACTATTACTCCACACATCGACCGCTATGCAGCATGCATCTAGAGTATTAAGTTCATAAGAACAGAGTAACGCTTTAAGCAAGATGACATGATGTAGAGGGATAAATTCATGCAATATGATAAAAACCCCATCTTGTTATCCTCGATGGCAACAATACAATACGTGCCTTGCTGCCCCTAGTGTCACTGGGAAAGCACACCGCAGGATTGAACCCAAAGCTAAGCACTTCTCCCATTGCAAGGAAGATCAATCTAGTAGGCCAAACCAAACTGATAATTCGAAGAGACTTGCAAAGATAACCAATCATACATAAAAGAATTCAGAAGATTCAAATATTGTTCATGGATAAACTTGATCATAAACCCACAATTCATCGGTCTCAACAAACACACCGCAAAAGAAGATTACATCGAATAGATCTCCACAAGAGAGGGGGAGAATATTGTATTGAGATCCAAAAAGAGAGAAGAAGCCATCTAGCTAATAACCATGGACCCGAAGGTCTGAGGTAAACTACTCACACTTCATCGGAGAGGCTATGGTGTTGATGTAGAAGCCTCCGTGATCGATGCCCTCCCGTGGAGCTCGAACAGACCCAAGATGGGATCTCGTGGGTATGAGAAGGTTGCGGCGGTGGAATTAGATTTTGGCTCAGATGTCGATCGCTTGGGGTAATGAGGTATATATAGGAGGAAGGAGTACGTGGGTGGAGCAACATGGGGCCCACGAGGTGGAGGGCGCGCCTGGGGTAGGCGCGCCCTCACCTCGTGGCCTCCTGCTGATTTCTTGACGAGGGTCCAAGTCCTCGGATCATGTTTGTTCTGAAAATCACGTTCCCGAAGGTTTCATTCCGTTTGGACTCCGTTTGATATTCTTTTTCTGCGAAACTCTGAAATAGGCAAAAAACAACAATTCTGGGATGGGCCTCCGGTTAATAGGTTAGTCCCAAAAATAATATAAAAGTGAATAATAAAGCCCAATAATGTCCAAAACAGAAGATAATATAGCATGGAGTAATCAAAAATTATAGCATGAAGCTTAAACAGACGTATCAAACGGTAACGGTAAATAAAGTGCAGCAAGGTAGCCCAATCCTTTTTGTAGCAAAGGGCAAGCCAAAACAATCTCTTATAATAAGCAAAACGTTCTTGAGAGCACACGGGAATTTCATCTAGACACTTTCATCATGTTGGTTTGATTCACATTCACTACTTTGATAATTTAATATGTGGGTGGACCGGTGCTTGGGTGCTTTTCTTACTTGAGCAAACCTCCCACTTATGAATAACCCCCTCGCAAGCATCCACAACTACGAAAGAAGGATTAATATAACAATCTAACCATAGCATTAAACATATGGATCCAAATCAGCCCCTTACGGAATAGCGCATAAACTAGGGTTTAAGCTTCTGTCACTCTAGCAACCCATCATCTAATAACTACTCCACAATGCATTCCCTTTGGCCCAAAGATGGTGAAGTGTCATGTATTCCATGTTCACATAACACCACTAAGGGAATCACAACATACATATCATCAAAATATCGAACGGATATCAAATTCACATGATTACTTGCAACATGACTTCTCCCGTGGCCTCAAGAACAAAGGAAACTACACACAAATAATATTCATGCTCAAGATCAGAGGGATATTAAATAGCATAATGGATCTGAACATGTAATCTTCCACCAAATAAACCATCTAGCATGAACTACAAGATGTAATCAACACTACTAGCCACCCACAGGTACAAATCTGAGGTTCCGGTACAAAGATTGAACACGAGATGAACTAGGGTTTTGAGATGAGATGGTGCTGTTGAAGATGTTGATGAAGATTGGCCTCCCAAAGATGAGAGGGTTGTTGGTGATGATGATGGCCTCGGTTTCCCCCTCCCGGAGGGAAGTTCCCCCGACGGAATCTCTCCGCCGGAGGGCAAAAGTGCTCCTGCCCAAGTTCCACCTCGAGACGGCAGCACTCCATCCTGAAAGTCCTCTCTTTATTTTTTCTAGGTCAAAAGACCTTATATACCAGAAGATGGGCACCAGAAGTGGGCCAGGGTGCCCACTACCCACCAGGGCGCTAGGCGCGCCCTGCTTGGGTGCCCCCCTTTGGTAGTTCTTTTCTCCAATATTTTTCATTTATTCAAAAATAATTCTCCGTAAAATTTCAGCTCATTGGAGATGTGCAGAATAGGTATCTCTGACTTAGCTTTTTCAAGTCCAGAATTCCAGCTGCCGACATTCTCCCTCTTTGTGTAAACCTTGCATATTATGAGAGAAAAGGCATTAGAATTACTCCATAAAGTGTTATAAAGCATAAAAACACTATAAATAATAACAAGAAACATGATGCAAAATGGACGTATCAACTCCCAGATAACCCACAAGTATAGGGTATCGCAACAGTTTTCGAGGGTAAATTATTCAACCCAAATTTATTGATTCGACACAAGGGGAGCGAAAGAATATTTGCAAGTATCAGCAGCTGAGTTGTCAATTCAACCACACCTGGAGGTTAATTATCTATAGCAAAGTGATTAGTAGCAAAGTAGTATGATAGTTTTGATGGTAGTAGCAACATCAATAGTAACAGTAACAGTGATACCAATGATTTTGTAGCAAGTGTAACAGTAACAATAGCAGTAGTAACTTAGCTGGAACAATATAAGAAAATTAGTAGGCATTGGCTCGGTGAATTCGTTGGATGATATTCATCATATAACAATCATAACCTAGGGCAATACGACACTAGCTCTAGTTCATAAATATAATGTAGGCATGTATTCCATAAATAGTCATACATGCTTATGGAAAGAACTTGCATGACATCTTTTGTCCTACCCTCCCGTGGAAGCGGGGTCCAACTGGAAACTAAGGGATATTAAGGCCTCCTTTTAATATAGAAACGGGACAAAGCATTAACACATAGTGAATACACGAACTCCTCAAACTACGGTCATCAACGGAAAGTATCACGACTACTGTCACTCCGGGGTTTACGGATCATAACACGTAATAGGTGAATATAATTTGCAAGATCGGATATAGAACATAGATATGATGGTGATAACATAAACGGTTCAGATCTGAAATCAAGGCACCCAGGCCCAAAGTGACAAGCATTAAGCATGGCAAAGTCCTATCAACATCGATCTCAGAACATAGTGGATACTAGGGATCAAGCCATAACAAAACTAACTCGATTACATGATGAATCTCATCCAACTACTCACCGACCAGCGAGCCTACGAAGGAATTACTCACTCCCGGTGGGGAGCATCATGAAATTGGCTATGGAGTAGGGTTGGTGATGACGAAGATCGAAGATCCCCCTCCCCGGAGCCCCAAACGGACTCCAGATCTGGCCTCCTGATGAAGAACAGGAGGTGGTGGCGGCTCCGTCTTGCGAAATACGATAATTCTTTCTCCCTGATTTTTTTCTGGAAAAATAGGTATTTATGGAGTTGGATTCATGGTCTGCGGGGCCAACAGGTGGGGAAAACCCACCCGGGCGCGCCAGGAGGGAGGGCGCCCTGGTGGGTTGTGCTCACCCAGGGGCCCCCCTCTGGTGGTTCTTGGCTCCAGTAATTCTCTTTTATTGCATAAAAAATCCTCGCAAAGTTTTGTTCCAATCCGAGAACTTTTATTTCTGCACAAAAACAACACCATGGTAGTTCTGCTGAAAACAGCGTCAGTTCGGGTTAGTTTCATTCAAATCATGCAAATTAGAGTCCAAAACAAGAGGAAAAGTGTTAGGAAAAGTAGATACGATGAAGAGTTATCAACTCCCCCAAGCTTAAACCTTTTCTTGTCCTCAAGCAATTCAATTGATAAACTGAAAGTGAAAAAGAAAAAACTTTTACGAACTCTTTTGCTCTTGTTTACGTAAATAAGCTTAAGTAGCACCCAAGTTTTTAGCCAAGATCATGACTAACCATGCCGACAATAACTCTTAAAAATTATATTAACTCATATCAATGGCATAATCAACTAACGAGAAATAATAAGATATCTCAAATGACAACACTTTGTCAAAACAACCATGATATAATATGACAATAGTGGTATCTCGCTAGCCCTTTTTGAGACTGCAAAACATAAATGTAGAGCACCTCCAAAGTTCAAGCAGCGACTAAACATTGTAATTCATGGTAGAAAAGATCCAGTCATGATGCACCCAACATTAGCTACACACAATGCATGAGGATGATAATAGTGCTCTCAGGATCTGGCGCTTATTTGAGAAGGTGATGGCACAACATAAAAGTAAATAGATAGTCCCTTCGCAGAGGGAAGCAGTGATTTGCAGCGCTGACAGAGCTCAAAGTTTTAAAATAGAGGTAAATGAAATTTTGAGAAATGCACCCTTCTTGTTTACTTCACGACCATTAGTTATCGATATCTTTCAAGCTAAACACATTAGTGGTGGTTCCCAAGTGATAAAAAGTAAAGGTTTACTCCCCCTCCACCAACAAACACACTCTACAGCTAACTGAATCCATGGGTACCATCCATACCAACATCAGTCTTGGGGGAGTTTTGTAATTATTTGCAATCTGAATTCGGGGCTGGGAATCCCTATTACCGCCCCTCTCGTGCAAGGACGAGTGAATAAACACTCATCATGAGAATAACCCACTTAGCATGGAAGATACTGACTACCTCCTGTCGCTCCATGAACAATCCAGGCACACAAAAAGGATATTTATTTGAAGTTTTTAGAGGTGGCACATGCAAATTACTTAGGACGGCAGAGTAATACCACATATAGGTAGGTATGTTGGACTCATCTGGAATAACTTGAGTTTCAGGATTTTGATGCACAAGCAGTAATTCCGCTTAGTACAGGCGAAGGCTAGCAAATAGGTTGAGAAGCGGCCAGCTAGAGAGCGAAAACGGTCATGAACATGCATTATGCATAAGTAACATTCAATAGTAGCATGAGTAGGATACAAACACCATGAACATAAATATCATAGAGGCTATGTTCGTTTTGATTCAACTACATCCATGAACATGTGCCAAGTCAAGCCACTCGAACATTCAGAGGAGGATACCATATCATCATACTGCATCACAATCATTTTAACGCAATGTTGACATCCAAGATAAATCATTATCCACTCCTAGCTACTTAAGCATGGCATGAGAAACTATAATCTCTAATTGTCATTGCAAACATCTTTGATCATAATAGGCTGAATCATGGATACTAGGTTTTACAAAAATAGAACAAGTTGAGTTCATACCCATTTCTCCCTGCCACAGCCAGTTCATCAAATATCGTCATTATTGCCTTTCACTCGCACGACCGAATGATATGAAAATAATAATAGTGCAAGAGTGCCGTGGACTAAGATGGAATCTGCAAACATTTTATTCAAAGGAGAAGACAAGGTAATTTGGGCCCTTTGTTAGATCATCAATAATGCATATGAGAGCCACTCAACAATTTCATCATGGTCTTCTCCTTGGTATGACTCAATAATCAGAAAATAAATCCAGAGAAACACACTGAAATATTTTTGGATTTTTTAGTTTTTTCTAAAAGAAAGCAAATTTAAAGGGGAAAAAACGAAAACGAGAAAAACTATTTACACGGGAAAGCTCCCAACAAGCAAGAAGAAGAATCGAGAAATCTTTTTGGGTTTTCATTTTAATACTACAACTAACTACGCTAGAAAGAAAAACCGAAAAGAAACAAGAAACATTTTTTGGATTTTCTCAAAGTTTTTCAAACACACAAGAAGAAAGCGAGAAAATAAATTTAGCATGGATGATACAATGAAAAAGTGCGGACACCGACAACTGGACTGAAATGTGTGAACATGAATGTAATGTTGGTGGAAATACATACTCCCCCAAGCTTAGGCTTTTGGTCTAACTTTGTCATCACCGTCAGTAGCCTACGTAGTGGTCAGAGTGATATCTCACAGAGGCTCTAGGTGCAGCCGCCTCAGCCCGCCGAGCAGCCATAACCTCCACATTATGCGCTCGGGCTTCGCTCTCAAGAACATAATATCTTCCCTTGCTGTGAACATCAAAGAGAGTAGGCGCAGGCAAAAAGGTGTCCACAACAGACTTTTTATTAAACAACATTTTATATGTAAAATTATGGGCTTCACCACTAAGGAACTTATGGCATTTCATGGTGTCAAAGTCCAAGTGCTGCTTGGGTAGGATAGGGTCATAAGGCCAAGGTGAAACACCCAGCTCCTTTGCTAAACGTGTGGCATAAATTCCACCATAAAAATATCCACTACCGGCATTGTGTTGCAACCTGCGTGCAACAATCGCTCCAAGGTTATAACTTTTGTCAACGGTGAGAGAGGTGCATATGAGGTTCAAGTCAAGAGCACAAAGTGTACTACAATCTTGTTTGCCTAAAATGCATTTTCCCTTAAATAGTGCAAAGTATTGAACTGAGGGAAAATGAATGCTCTTTATTCTACCTTGCGTCACTCCTCTAGTCTCACCATAGCAAAGGCTAGTCAAGAATATCTCATACTCAGATCTTGGTGGTTCGTCCAACAAACCCCAAAATGGAGTTTTGCAATAACTAGAAAATGTCTCTAAGGATATAGTGAATGGATTGTCATGCAGTTTAAACGACACTTTAGACTGACGAGGATGGAATTTAAATTCCTTAGTAAATGACTCTGTGAGGCCGAGGTGTTGGTTGCACTTATCTTCAATGTAGAGACCGAGCTCGGCATTGTGAACATATTTCTCAAACTCTTCTTTAATACCTGCGCGCACCATAAAATCGTTGCATGTCCATAAACATGATTTGGTAGCGGCATCTCGTATGGAATTTTCACTTGGTTCAACACTTCGTTCCCTGAAAACACAACTAGCACAACTATCTAGGAAATCCCTAGAAGCATCGGTTAGTCCATTATAGAAGATATCAAGTATTTAATTTTTCTTAAGAGGATGATCAGGCAAAGCATTTAGCAAATGGAGAAGCCTCCCCCAAGCTTGTGGGAGACTCTCTTCTTCAATTTGCACAAAGTTAAATATTTCTTGTAAGGCAGCTTGTTTCTTATGAGCAGGAAAATATTTTTTTAGAGTAGTAGTAAATCATATCTTGGGGACTACGCACACAACCAGGAGTAAGAGTATTATACCAAGTATTAGCATCACCCTTTAATGAGAACGGAAATAACTTGAGAATATAATAGTAGCAAATTTTCTCATCATGAGCAAATAGGGTGGCTATGTCTTTCAACTTAGTAAGGTGTGCCACAACAGTTTCAGTTTCATAACCATGGAAAGGGTCAGATTCAACCAAAGTAATTAACTCTGGGTCGACAGAGAATTCATAATCCTTATCATCTGCAAAGATAGGTGAAGTAGCAAACTTAGGATCACATTTCATTCTAGCATTCAAAGATTTTTCTTTCAGTTTGCATAATAATTTCTTAAGATCATCCCTATCATTGCAAGCAAGAAAGTCTCTACTTGTCTCCTCATCCATAACATAACTTTCCGATATCTTAGGCAATTCATATCTAGGATAACTAGATCTAATAGGTGTTTCAAGATTTTCAGTTTCAAGCTCTTCACCAGCTTGAATAATTTCATCAGTTTCAGCATTCTCAAAAGCTTTAGCTCTAGTAAGTTCTTCATCAAGAAATTCACCTAATGGCACATTATCATCAAGCAAGGTACTAGTATCATCACAAGTATCATTCATAGCAGAAGTAGCATCATCAATGACTTGCAACATAATAGGATTAATAACATGTGGTGGTGTTGCAAGTCTACTCAAAACAGAAGGTGAATGAAGTGCAGAGTGTGATGGCAGTTCCTTACCTCCCCTCGTCCTAGAGGGAATGATCTTGGTTTTTGTATCCTTCAGATTCTTCATAGTGATAAATTGATAATTAACCCAAGTGAGTCAACAAATATAGCTATGCTCCCCGGCAACGGCGCCAGAAAAAGGTCTTGATAACCCACAAGTATAGGGGATCACAACAATTTTCGAGGGTAAAGTATTCAACCCAAATTTATTAATTCGACACAAGGGGAGCCAAAGAATATTTGCAAGTATTAGCAACTGAGTTGTCAATTCAACCACATCTGGAGATTAATTATCCGCAGCAAAGTGATCAGTAGCAAAGTAGTATGATAGTTTTGATGGTAGTAGCAACATCAATAGTAACAGTAATAGTGATAGCAATGATTTTGTAGCAAGTGTAACAGTAACAATAGCAGTATTAACTTAGCAGGAACAATATGAGAGAAATTCGTAGGCATTGGATTGGTGAATTCATTGGATGATATTCATCATATAACAGTCATAACCTAGGGCGATACGACACTAGCTCCAGTTCATAAATATAATGTAGGCATGTATTAAGGCCACCTTTTAATAGAGAACCGGAACAAAGAATTAACACATAGTGAATACATGAACTCCTCAAACTACGGTCATCACCGAAAAGTATACCGACTACTGTCAGTCCGAGGTTTACGGATCATAACACGTAATAGGTGAATATAACTTGCAAGATCGGATCTAGAACATAGATATAATGGTGATAACATACACAATTCAGATATGAAATCATGGCACCTGGGCCCAAAGTTACAAGCATTAAGCATGGCAAAGTCATATCAACATCAATCTCAGAACATAGTGGATATACTAGGGATCAAGCCCTAACAAAACTAACTCGATTACATCATGAATCTCATCCAACTCCTCATCGACCAGCGAGCCTACTAAGGAATTACTCACTCCCGGTGGGGAGCATCATGGAATTGGCGATGGAGAAGGGTTGGTGATGACAAAGATCAAAGACCCCCCTCTCCAGAGCCCCAAACAGACTCCAGATTTGGCCTCCCGATGAAGAACAGGATGTGGCGGTGGCTCTGTCTCGCGGAACGCGATAATTATTTCTCCTTGTTTTTTTTGGAAAAATAGGTATTGATGGAGTTGGATTCAGGGGTGCGGGGCCACCAGGTGGGGATAACCCACCTGGGCGCGTCAAGAGGGGGGGCGCCCTGGTGGGTTGTGCTCACCCAGGGGGCCCCCTCCGGTGGTTCTTGGCTCCAGTAATTCTCTTTTATTGCATAAAAAATCCTTGCAAAGTTTCGTTCCAATCCAAGAACTTTTATTTCTGCACAAAAAGAACACCATGGTTGTTCTGCTGAAAAGAGCGTCGGTCCGGGTTAGTTTCATTCAAATCATGCAAATTAGAGTCCAAAACAAGAGGATAAGTGTTAGGAAAAGTAGATACGACGGAGACATATCACTCCCCCAAGCTTAGACCTCGCTTGTCCTCAAGCGAAAGTCGACATCGAAAATCATGACCACATGTTTAGAGAGATAGGTGTCGATAAAAACAAAGTACGGACATAGTAGCATCAGGCTTATTATTATAACAGCAACAAACTTTATCACGAAAATTTATCATATAGCTTCTCATGAACAAGTAACAATTCATCACAACATCGAAGTAGAAAGCATAAACTTTAGTGAAAACTAACAAACTATGTTCTCAGTCAACTTTGCAACTACAATTCATCATATTTTCAGGAAGGGTCTCGTATTGGAGCCTCTTGGCAAGTACTCAACCATCATCTAGTCTACTATGATTGCTAAGACTCACAACATATATATGAGCAAAAGGTTTCAAGCGGGCACATAGAAAGATAGGGGCTTATTGTTTTGCCTCCCAACTTATTCACCTCAAGGGTGATGTCAACAATAATAACCTATGATCACTCACATTCAACTGGATATATGTGCCTAGATCTTTCCCCACCACATGGTGCTTGCAAAAAAGAGAAAATAAAAAAGAATAGAGAAGAATACTTTGACTCTTGCATTAAAAGTAAAAGATAGGCCCTTCACAGAGGGAAGCAGAGGTTGTCATGCACTTTTCGGTTTTGTATGCACAATCCCTTAATGCAAAAGAACATCACGTTATATTGCCCATTATGATAGCAACCTTTATTATACAGTCAGTCACTTTTATTACTTTGCCATCACAAGTTCGTACAACGCTTATTTTCCCTTACACTAAAAGATCAACCACATTTATGAGCAATTTTTATTGCCTTTTTGCACCGATGACAACTTAATTGAAGGATCTTACTCAATCCATAGGTAGGTATAGTGGACTCTCGAAACATGAATTTGGGTTTAAGGGTTTTGGATGCACAAGTAGTATCTCTACTTAGTGCAGAATTTTGGCTAGCAAAGATATTGAGCAAGCACCCATGTTGGAGAATCTATGACAGTATAACTTCTGTGTGAATATGAACAAACATAAATCATTATGTTGTCTTCCTTGTCCAACGTAAACAATTTGGCATAAAATATTTAATGGGGGCTCACAATCATAAAAGATGTCCAAGATAGTATATTTGCATGTGAATCTTGTCTTCCCTTATTAATTCTTTCATGAGTTGCATCATTGACCAATGCTATGTTTGTCAACTTTTAATAAATTTTACCACTTATACTTTTCCTTATGTGATGTCATTACTTACCATAATATTAGCATATGATCTTTTTCATTATTTCCCTTTATTTTGATTGGAACATAAGAGTAAAGAAGCAAAAACTCAAAGTAAACTTTATTATATAACTCTCACTCGATCACATAGATAGATAGATCACGAAACTAGCACTAGAAAATAGATCATACTAAACTTTTATTCAACTAAATCACGAAATAACTAAGGATCGAACTAAGATAGGTAAAGGTAATAGAAGTGATGGTGATATGATACTGGGGCATCTCCCTAAGCTTGGCACAAGCCAAGGGGAGTGCCCATACCCGTGTACTCAAGTCTCCTTCTTTGGTGATGGTGGTGATGGTGATGAGTGATACGTCCATTTTACATCATGTTTTCCTACTGTTATTTATAATGTTTTATGCATAATAATGCTTTATGGAGTAATTATAATGCATTTATTCTCATAATATGCAAGGTTTACACAAAGAGGGAGAATGCTGGCAGCTGGAATTCTGGACCTGAAAAAGCTACGTCAGAGTCACCTATTCTGCACATCTCCAAATGAGCTAAAAATTTTCGGAGAATTGTTTTGGAATATATGAAAAATACTGGAGCAAATAACTACCGGAGGAGGCCCTCCAGGTAAGCACAACCCAACTGGGCGTGCCAGGCTCCCCGGATGCGCCCTGGTGGGTTATTGCCTCCTCGGCCCACCTCCGGTGCCCATCTTCTGGTATATAAGTCATTTTGACCTAGAAAAATAAATAAGGGGAGCACTTTCAGGACGGAGCGCCGCTGTCTCGAGGCGGAACTTGTGCAGGAGTACTTTTACCCTCCGGTGGAGTGATTTCACCGAGGGAACTTCCCTCTCAGAGGGGAAATCATCGTCATCGTCATCATCAACAACCCTCTCATCTTTGGGAGGAAAATGGTCATCGACATCTTCAACATCACCATATCCTCTCAAACCCTAGTTCATCTCTTGTGTTCAATGTTTGTACCGGAACCTCAGATTGGTACCCGTGGGTGACTAGTAGTGTTGATTACATCTTGTAGTTGATTAATATATGGTTTATTTGGTGGAATATTATATGTTCAAATCCATTGTGCTATTTAATACTACACCGATCTTGAGCATTATTATCATTTGTGATTAGTTACTTTTGTTCTTGAGGTCACGGGAGCAATCTTGTTGCAAGTAGTCATGTGAACTTGATATGTGTTTGATATTTTAATGATATGTATCTTGTGATTCCCTCAGTGGTGTCATGTGAACATCGACTACATGGCACTTCACCATATTTGGGACTAAGGGAATGCATTGTGGATTAGTTATTAGATGATGGGTTGCTAGAGTGACAGAAGCTTAAACCCTAGTTTATGCGCTACTTCGTAAGGGACCAATTTGGATCCAAAAGTTTAATGCTATGGTTAGATTTTATCTTAATACTTTTCTCGTAGTTGTGGATGCTTGCGAGGGGGTTAATCATAAGTATGAGGTTTGTTCAAGTAAGAACAACACCTAAGCACCGGTCCACCCACACATCAAATTATCAAAGTAGCGAACACGAATCAAACCAACATGATGGAAGTGACTAGATGAAATTCCCGTGTACCCTCAAGAACTCTTTGCTTATCATAAGAGACCATTTTGGGATGTGTTGTGCCATAAAAGGATTGGGCTACCTTTCTGCACTTCATTTACCGTTACCGTTACTTGCTCGTAACAAATTACCTTGCTATCAAACTATCTGTTACCGACAATTTCAGTGCTTGCAGAAATTACCTTACTGAAAACCACTTGTCATTTCCTTCTACTCCTTGTTGGGTTCGACACTCTTACTTATTGAAAGGACTATGATTGATCCCCTATACTTGTGGGTCATTGTCGGTGTCAAAACCGGCGGATCTCGGGTAGGGGGTCCTGAACTGTGCGTCTAGGCGGATGGTAACAGGAGACAAGGGACACGATGTTTTTACCCAGGTTCGGGCCCTCTCGATGGAGGTAAAACCCTACTCCTGCTTGATTGATCTTGATGATATGAGTATTACAAGAGTTGATCTACCATGAGATCGGAGAGGCTAAACCCTAGAAGCTAGCCTATGGTATGATTGTTGTTGTTGGTCCTACGGACTAAACCCTCCGGTTTATATAGACACCGGAGAGGGCTAGGGTTACACAGAGTCAGTTACAAGGAAGGAGATCTACATATCCGTATTGCCAAGCTTGCCTTCCACGCCAAGGAGAGTCTCATCCGGACAGGTCGAAGTCTTCAATCTTGTATCTTCATAGTCCAATAGTCCGGCCAAAGGATATAGTCCGGCTGTCCGGATACCCCCTAATCCAGGACTCCCTCAGTAGCCCCTGAACTAGGCTTCAATGACGATGAGTCCGGCGCGCAGATTGTCTTCGGCATTGCAAGGCGGGTTCCTCCTCCGATCATAGAAGATTTTGAACACGAGGATCGTGTCCGCTCTGCAAAACAAGTTCCACATCCCACCGTAGAGAGAATAATATTTCCACAAATCTAATCTGCTGACGTATTTCACAGTGTGTCATCACACCACAGCCAGGTCACCATTTGAATCGTTTTTTACAACCAACCTCGGCGTGTTTCTCGAGGCGGTTTCCTTGGCACGTCTTGTCGAAGCAGGGACCGTGTCCCCTTATTGTGGGATTCCCATCAATACGGACGTGGGTAACCCAACCGCGCCATTGATTACGGCGCTTGGGGGATAAGCGAGTTTTGTCAGGCTGGTGGGGACGCATAGTTTCGCCCGCCCTTATAAAGGGATAAGGATTCACCTTTTTCCACCCACGCCTTCTTCCTCCTTGCTCATCCATTCTCGCGCACTCGAGCTCCAGTGCCCAAGTCCGCATTCTTCTCCTCAAACCTCTCCAAACATGTCTGGAGCGGGAGGCAAGTGGATGGTCTCCTCCGTCACGGAGGGAGCCATCAAAAAGCTGAGGGGAGCCGGATACCTGTCCGAGGATATCGCACACCGACTCCCAGATGTGGGGCAGATCATCCCCACCCCAAGGCCCCATGATAGGGTAGTATTACTTACCCACTTCCTCTGCGGACTAGGATTTCCCCTTCACCAATTCGTCCGTGGGCTCATGTTCTACTACGGCCTGGATTTTCACGATCTGGCCCCGAACTTCATCCTCAACATCTCGGCGTTTATCGTCGTGTGTGAGGCCTTCCTCTGCATCAAGCCCCACTTCGGCTTATGGCTGAAGACCTTCAATGTCAAACCGAAGGTGGTGGGCAGCTAGCAGGCGGAGTGCGGAGGCGCCATGGTGGGCAAAATGCCCAACGTCACATGGCTGGAGGGCTCCTATGTGAAGACCATAAAGGAGTGGCAATCGGGTGGTTCTACATCACCGAGCCGCTCGACACCAAATGGGCGGCGACCCCCCGAATTCCGATCCAGAATCCCCACGCGGCTCACCTCCTGGAAAGAGAAGGGTCTGCCCTGGGGTAATCCGATAGAGCTGACTGGACTCCAGACCTGCATCCAAAATATGATAAATAGGAAGCTCAAGCTTGTCAACATAGTCCAGGTCATGCTCATCCGCCGGATCCTCCCATGTCAACAACGGGCGTTCAATTTGTGGGAGTTTGACCCGGCCCAGCACCAGACTCTGAGCGAGCTCTTCGACACGACGCACAAGGACGTCAGGAGGGTGCTGTTCAAGAGTGCCAAGGTTCCCCCACCCCTCACCGAGGATCATGAGCTCAGCGCGCAGCGCCAAGCCGACGCGGTAAGCTCTTTTATTAATTACAGGGTATTTATTTTTCCCAGTATAATCATATGCGGGATCTAAGCTCCCATACCTTTGACAGGAATGGCTAGAGACGGCCGAACAGATCAACTGCCCAGCCCCTCTGCCCGAAGACCCAGCAGATGCTCGCTTAACGGAGATGCTGGTTCTGGCACCTTAAGTGGTGCCGGAGAAGAAGGCCAAGAAGAAGGCCACGGGAACCCGAAAGAGTTCCCGGCGCCAGGTGGTATCGGACTCATCGTCCGATGACTCCGAGACGCACTCCTCCCGCAAGAACGAGGAGGAGGAAGAGGAAGGTTCTCCCCCTCCAGCCGGGGGAGAAAAGAAAAGGAAGGCCGCCCCAACCGGGGAGGCCGGAGGGTCCAAGAAGTGAAGGACTCTCCTTCCGGACTATTCTACCACCGCCGCCGACAGCGGAGACGAGTGGTCACTCAGGGCCAAGCCCCTGGCGAAGTCGTAAGTATTCGGATACCAGAGTAACTCATAACATACTTTTATTGCACTGCTTCTCCTAATGCCGAACATGACGACCATGCAGTCCGCCCCGAGCCCACATCGACGTATCATCGTCGAGCGGTTCCTTGGATTCGTTGGATACGAATAGCGGTTCGCTTCCGACCGCCTCCACCCCTCGCCCCAGGGACAACGCCTAGGTGTTGTCTCAAAGGGCACCAAGTCGAGGGGAGGTACTCCTGGAGGCGCCCCAAGGCGACCTTCCGGACTCTAGGCGCAAAGGGAGCAAGGCTCCCAAGGGCTCCAAGTTCGGCCCTCAGCCGAACACCGCGCCGGAACCTCCACTGGTTCCGGACTCCGGCAGGCGTCCCCCTGCCAAGAGGGGCAAGCCGCCCGTGCCGGTGACCTCCGTCCATCCGGAGGCACCAGACAATTTGCTGGAAGTGCTTAGCGGCGCTTCCATCGACGAGGAGCACCGCACTATTATGAGTGCGGTGATTAAGAAGGTTCAGTCCGCCAAGAGCGGACTGACTGAAGCCTGTGCCAGCCTTCTAACAGGCTTTGAGGTAAGTATTTAAAACATAGGAAAATATTACCACATAGAAAGTAGCCCCTGATGCTCTGTTTGGTGTTCACAAAGAAAAGCCGAATAGAGGATCGAATAATATCTGCAGGAGTCTAATACAAGTATGTCTATATGCGTATGCAGGCTTCACTACTAACCTCTGCCGCACTGACTGCGGAGGTCGCCGCACTGAAGCAGAACCTCGAGCGGTCCGAGAAAGAGCTCGGCCTTGCCAAGAGGCAGCTCGAGGAGAACAAAGGTAAGTAATACCTTGTCTATATATATTAAAAAAAGATGTGGTTGCAAAATGATAGGATCATCATGAATGTGCCAGGGGCCACGATCGAAGTGGCGGCCCTGAAGCAAGCGCTATCCGAGGCAAAAAACAAAGCGACCATGGAGCGCACCGAGCGAGAGAAGCACGAGGCACGGGTGGGCGAGGTGCAGCAAGAGCTCCAGGCTCTCGTGAAGAAGCACGAGACTTTGGAGCTTGACTCGAAGATGCGAGAGTCCGAGCTTGCCGCGGCCCTCGAGAGCACAAAGCATGCCAAGGCTGAAGCCCAAAAGGCCCTCCAGGAAATTGAGGCGATGAAGAAGATAGCGGTGGGTAAGGCATTCATTATGCAAAGCAAGCATGTGAGAGTAAATTACTTGTTACTTACCCGAGTCCGGAGCTCTCCAGGAGCATTCGAAGATTTGCCCCGCAGCGTGTCGGATGCCGAAAGTACTACCGAGCCGAGGAGGGGAGCTCGACGGAGAAGGTGTTCTGGTCTCAGTATACTGATGCCGAACACCCGGTGCCCTTAAGCGACCAATTGAAGCAATTGGTCGAGCTCCATAAGGCGGCCGAACAGGCCATGAAGGGTCTTATAGTCCGGCTATGGCCTGGAGATGCCATGCCAGGGAGCTACTTTGGGCTGGTGAGGCGGCTTGTGGATGCCTGCCCTCGGTTAGAAGTCATCAAGTGGTCCGTTGCATCGAGGGCGCCCGCAGGGCGCTTGCCCGTGTTAATGTACACTGGGCCAAGATGGACGCTGAGAAGCTGGTGAAGGAGGGGCCGCCGCAGGGCAAGGAGCATCGCCACCTTGAAATGTATTATGAGGGCGTCCTGAAGGGTGCCCGCCTTATGGCGGATGAGTGTTCCAAAGATGTAATTTTTGAGTGAACTTGCTCGTGTGATCCTGTATTATGAAAAGCTGTTCATATGCGCTATGCAATGCTTGTTTGAATATAAAATATTACCTTCTGTGCGTCTGTTTATCAAATCTGAGAGATGGCGAGTCGTAAACACGCCCCCATGCCACGAAAGTTTGGGGTGTTCGGGATAAATCTGAGCACTCTTTTTCCCATTCTTGGGTCCTTCGAGGGAGGTGCTTAGCGCAACGAACAAGGCAATCGGACTATAATGCTTTATCACTCTCACTTAGCCAAAGTATTTGATAATTTTAAATTTTGGCGAAGCCCCTGGTATTCGGGAGGCCGAATTCGGGGCGCTATACACGCCTAAGCCGGACAAAGCCGACTCCTCGCTCTAAGTGGCATAAGTCTCTAGGGACTCGAGACCTCTCGAACAGCGACCAGCTCTCGCCTTATCATGACAGTCAGTTTTAGCTTTCTCTACTGAGGTGCTTACCCAGATGAACCAGGGCACAATCGCAGTAGTTCTCCCAGTGCTACCTTAGCCGATATAGCGGAACATAAGGTACCAAAACATGGGAGCCGGGCAAACCCAACTATTGACCCAAGACATGATTCGGAGCTGATGCATATAATGCTATAAGTTCGGGGTGCCGCACTGTCGAAAGTGTTCGGACTTCTCACGCCGTATTATGGGGTACGCTTAAGCCCCTGGTGTATTGGCCGTACCAAAGTGTACGGGTGCTGAATGTCATGAATGAAATATATATATATATATATATATATATATATATATATATATATATATATATATATATATATATATATATATATAAAGAAAGAAAGAATAAGGAATACAGTAATAGACTAGTGCTATGCATTGTTTATTCAAAAAGGTGCATTGAAGCAGAACGATACAAGTAGTGCGATAAGCAAAAAATAGGACTATTTGACATGTTCCCTCCAAGGGCAAGCTGCGGAATGGTATTTAAAGCAGGTATTTCACTCGCTATCAGAGACCACCTGGGAATTCCATGATGCGACGTAACTTTCTTCCTCCTTGGTTGATGTATCGTGTGACCGGCAATTGCACCGCCGGACAGGGTTTCCAGAGAGTAGACTCCTGAAAGAGAGAAAAAGAACAAAGCGGGAAGCCCCTAGTGCGGTTGAGCGGCGTTTTGGGGCGTGCTGTAGTCGTGCCCCCCACCTATGCCCATGGTATTTTCAATGCATAATTATGTACGCGTGGCATGGATTTCGCCATTTGGCTGGGGCTGGGGTGGGGGCCGCATTGCTATGCGATCTCGGAACGTGCCAGGCGGTATTGTTGCAGATTACTCCGGGCGCGCTTGACGGCGTCCGGGTGTTTGATCGCCGAACTGGTGAATTTCTTCGTCATCCGCATCCCAATCCTGCCGGACATAGTTCGGCCAGGATTCTCCTGACAGGGAGAGAGACCTTAAAGAGTTCAGTATGTTGCCGAAGGGCGAGTGCTGAAAAATATCCGCGGAGGTGAACTCCATGATCGGCGCCCAGTCGGATTCGACAGGCACGGGCGCAGGCGGTTCGGAGTCCGTGGCCGGAGAAGAATCCGACAGTTTGGAGTCACGGCTCTCGTGAAGGGTAAGGTCGATACTCGGCTCGATCGCTGCTGAGAGTGCAGCCTCCATGGTGGGGTCTATCCACCCGTCCATGGATGGCACAATTGGCTCCGAATTGAAGGTCGGAGCGGTTGCAGGTGCGATCTCCTGAACACTGTCCGACAACAGAGCTAAATCATGCTCATCGTGACCGTGCGGCACACTCGGCAGGGGCTCGAATCCGTCGAAGATCAAGTCTCCGCGGATGTCGGCCGTGTAATTTAAGCTTCCAAACCTGACCTGGTGGCCAGGGGTGTAACTCTCGATCTGCTCCAGGTGGCCAAGCGAGTTGGCCCGTAGTGCAAAGCCGCCGAATACAAAGATCTGTCCGGGGAGAAAAGTCTCACCCTGGACTGCATCACTATCGATGATCGAAGGAGCCATCGAGCCTGATGATGATGACACAGAGGAATTCCCATTGAAAGCACCAATGTCGGTGTCAAAACCGGCGGATCTCGGGTAGGGGGTCCCGAACTGTGCGTCTAGGCGGATTGTAACAGGAGACAAGGGACACGATGTTTTTACCCAGGTTCGGGCCCTCTCGATGGAGGTAAAACCCTACTCCTGCTTGATTGATCTTGATGATATGAGTATTACAAGAGTTGATCTACCACGAGATCAGAGAGGCTAAACCCTAGAAGCTAGCCTATGGTATGATTGTTGTTGTTGGTCCTACGGACTAAACCCTCTGGTTTATATAGACACCGGAGGGGGCTAGGGTTACACAGAGTCGGTTACAAGGAAGGAGATCTACATATCCGTATTGCCAAGCTTGCCTTCCACGCCAAGGAGAGTCCCATCCGGACACGGGACAAAGTCTTCAATCTTGTATCTTCATAGTCCAACAGTCCGGCCAAAGGATATAGTACGGCTGTCCGGATACCCCCTAATCCAGGACTCCCTCAGTCATCAAGGCTCTTTTCTGGCGCCGTTGCCGGGGAGTGAAGCGCTCTTGGTAAGTGTAAATCGGTATGGAAAAATTATTACTACATGCTGAAAATTATTGTCACTTGTTACTATGGAGAACCATTCTTTGAGGGGTTTGTTCGGGGTATCTTAACCTTGACCGGAACCACAAAATTAGTTGCCCCTCGACCTACTGCACCTACTGAAAATATTGGTTATGAAATTCCTTTGGGTATGATAGAACAACAACTAGCTAATCCTGGAACTGAACATCCTGATATGCACTTGATATATGTGGATGAAATTTGTGGATTATTTAAGCTTATAGGTTTATACGGAGATGAAGCTAAGTAGAAGGTTTTCCCTTTATCTTTGAAAGGAAAAGCATTGACATGGTATATGCTATGCGATGAAGAAGGATCTTGGAATTGGAATCGATTGAAATTGGAATTTCACCACAAAAATTATTCTATGCATCTAGTTAATCGTGATCGGAATTATATACATAACTTTTTGCCTCGGAAGTAGAAAGTATCGCTCTAGCTTGGGGGAGGCTTAAGTCAGTCTTATATTCATGCCCCAATCATGAGCTCTCGAGAGAAATTATTATTCAGAACTTTTATGCTCGGCTTTCTCGTGATGATCAATCCATGCTCGATACTTCTTGTGCTGGTTCTTTTATGAAGAAGACTATTGAATTCAGATGGGATCTTTTGGAAAGAATTAAACACAATTCTGAAGATTGGGAACCCGACAAAGGTAAAGAGTCATGTATTAAGCTTGAGTTTGATTGTGTTAAATCTTTTATGAATACCGATGCTTTTCACAAGTTTAGCACTAAATATAGACTAGACTCTGAGATAGTAGCCTCCGTTGATCTCCCTAAGGATAAGTGGTTTAAATATCATCCCCCTATTAAAGAAGAAATCAAAGAACCGATCATAGTTAAAGTTGAAACTATTATTTACAATGTTGATCCAGTTGTGCCTACTGCTTATTTTGAAAAACCACCTTTACCTGTTAGGATAAAGGAACATGCTAAGGTTTCAACTGTGGTTCGCAAAAGTAATATTAGAGCACCTAAACCTGCTGAACAAATCAAAGTAGAACCTAGTGTTGCTATGGTTAAAGATCTCTTGGCAGAAAATATAGATGGGCATGTTATTTATTTTTGTGATGAAGCTGCTAGAATTGCCAAACCCGACGAAAAAGATAAACATAGACCCATTGTTGGCATGTCTGTTGTCTCAGTTAAAATAGGTGATCAGTATTATCAGGATTTAGGCAACTTAGGTGCTAGCGTGATTGCTATTCCTTTTACCTTATATCAAGAAATTATGAATGACATATCACCCGCTGAAATAGAAGACATATATGTTACTATTAAACTTGCTAATAGAGACACCATCACACCACTTGGGATTGTTAGAGATGTTGAAGTCTTGTGTGGGAAAATAGAATATCCCACTGATTTTCTTGTTCTTAGTTCCCCACAAGATGACTTCTGTCCCATTATCTTTGGTAGACCTTTCTTGAACACTATCAATGCTACTATAGATTGCCATACACAAACCGTTAGTGTTAGCTTTGGTGATGAGTCTCATGATTAGTGTAACATCCCAATTTTCAATTTGGATGTTATACATAGGTCATCATATGCATATCATAATTTCATTGCATTTCATTTGCGATCCTAGAAATCCTAAGCAACTCAAGGACCCATGGAGAGAGTTGGGGATTTCATTTATTTTCATATTTGATTTTTTCTCAAATTTGGAAAGAGGATCATTTTGGTTTTAATAATATTTCTCTCTAAAATATTTCCAATATAAAAATAAAGAGAGGAGATAAAAGGACTTCTCCAAAATAAAAGAAACATTGGAGGAAAAGTGTTAAAATGAAATAAATATTTTTTGGATTTTATTCAAGATTTTATTTGAATTAGAAAAATATGCATTTTTTTTTCAAAATTGCATTTTTAGGCCAGAAAAATGTTCACCTTGTTCTAAATTTTTATTAAGATGGTGAAAATTGTTTTTGGCATTTTTAGATTTTTCTATTTATTTAGGATTTTCTTGACAAAATATATATTAAAAACGCGAACCGACCTAGGAGCCGGCTGGCCGGACTCCCAGCCGCCCTTGTGACCAGCCGTTATAAGGCGAGGCCCGAGGCCGCCGACCCAAGCCGCCGCCACCCAAGCCGCTCCGTGAAACCCTATCCGCCCCGCGACTCGAGCTCCGCCGGTGCCGCCGCCGCCGCCGCCGCCGCCCACTCTCGCCGTCGCCGGAACCCGACCCCGCCGCCGTAATCGTTTTTTCCGGTTTTAAATCGGGTTTTTTTCCGTAAACCCTAGATCTACTCCTTTTTTTAGATCGGTTTTTCTCGACTTTTTTGGTTTAGATCTATTCTGCGAAAGTTCGTTCGTTTATTTCTTATAAGGAACGAATTCGTTCGTTTGTCGGTGTTAGCGGACGTTCGTCCGATAGATTTTTCTTTTTCTGTTTTTTTGCCAGGGACCTATCCATGATTATTTTTATCGTAGATTAGCCCCTTATCTTCAAACCCTCGCAACTTTTTAACCGTTCGTCCAAATCCAGTGAAACCAACGCTAAAATCTTTGTCTCGAACCCCTCTTTCCAGTTAATCAACTTGAACATGATTTTGACAATTTAAAATTTGGTTTCAAGCAGATTTGTTTTTGAACTTCTTTTGATCGTAGTTTGAGTTTCGTAGCTCCGACTTGATTGATCCTTTTTGCAAATCGAAGCTCTTCAGTTGAACTTTCAAATTTGATCTTTCTCATCTGAGTTTTTACCCTTGAATCTATGCTTGAGTGCTTATGTATGCTATTGTTTGTTTGCGATAGAATTTCCGGAGTGCGAAGCGTGCTACTACGAGTCTCCAGGGTTTGCAGATCGTCAGCAAGGCAAGTAACACTTTGATCATACCCCTTTATTACCAAGTTTTATGCATTACTTTCAACCCTCAAACATTGCATGAGTAGGATCTGATTAATATGTGGGTTTGGGAAGTAGATGATGAGGTAGAACCTATTGCCCTTTATATCAAACCATGGGAGTTACTTCTACGTTATGCTTATACTGCTATGCTATGCTCGTAGACGTGGTTTGGTTTGAGAGATCCATGACAGATGTGTGAGATGTTAATTAATGGTTAACTTAAGGTGGCTACTTTAATACACATCTGGGTGGATTGGTTGTCTGGGCACCTGGAGAATCCAGTGTTGTCCTAGGATATCCCAGAGTACCAGTGTGATCATCCTACGGTTCGCCACCCAGGATCAAAGGGATCATAAGATTATTCATGCTAGAAACTTCCGTGTGCAGCCACAAGACATTATGGGCTTTGGTATAGTTCAGTATGTTGTGTGACCTCTTTCAGTGGTAGACTAGCAGATGTAGGGGAAAGTAGGTGTAACTGTCTACCCAGAGTAAAGAGTTAATGCTTTGGAAAGACTGTGTCTCGGTCATCTGTTTCTCAAACATCATGTAGTGCGAGAAATTCAACGAAGGAGATCGAGTCTTGTGGCTAACTGAAGCTGATCGATTGGATGAGCAGTGGCGTTATGGGGGGTTGGATGAGCAGGAGCGATGGCGTTGCCTCTGGATGAACAGGACCCGTGGTGTGGAGGCTGGATGAGCAGTGAAGCGGTGGAGGGTGGCCGTGGAGGGTGGTTGAACAGGACCCGTGGTGTGGAGGGCTGGATTGGCGATGAGCGGTGGAGGGGTGCCCGTAGGGGTGGTTGAACATGGCTGGTGGAGTAGCGCGGTGGAGGCTGGATGAGCAGGAGCTAGTGGAGGCTGGAGGAGGTCGACAGAGTCGTGGAGGCTGGAGGAGGTTGACGGTGGAGATGAGCAGTATCCGTGGAGTCTGTTTTGCGGCACGCCACACCCTCCCGGATGAACAGGACCCCGTTTGATCGTAGCTCCCAACACAAGTCCGTTTCATCCGCTTTTATGCACGCCACACCCTCCCGATCAACAGGACCCCGTTTGACCGTAGGAGGTCCGTTTCCTCCGTTTTGCGGTACGCCACACCCCTCCCGATCAACATGACCCCCGTTTAGACTGTAGGAGGTCCGTTTCCTCCGTTTTGCGGTACGCCACACCCCTCCCGATCAACAGGACCCCGTTCCGAACGTAGGAGGTTCGTTTCCTCTGTTGTGCGGTACGCCAGGCCTCGTTGCCATCGCCTGTTCCGTCCAAGCCCTCCCAATGAACACGACCACGCATTCCGTTCCGACCCAGCCGGTTGGCTCCCCATGAACACGACGATGACGCTGTTTCTCCGTTCCGACCCAGCCATGTACGTATGCGCGAGTAGGCGTTCGAGACCCCGCCCGTATGTACACATACGTGGCCGTATTTTCTTTCTTGCACCACGGCGCCATGACGTATGTGTACATGCTACGTGCGCGCCTCTACTACGACACGTGCACGCCTCTACATCGACCAATATATATGTACGTACACGTTCGTGACCAGAATGACAACGCTACGTACACTTCGACCAGGTGGGTCCCGGTATCGAGCACTTCCTTACTGCGAAGATGTAGCTGGTGGGTCCCAGCAATCGTGGGGGGTGTTTGTTTTTGCGGACGCACTTCCTTGCGTGCGAAGATGTAGCTGGTGGGTCCCAGCAGTCAGGGGGGAAACATTTTTTCGTGAAATACGGTGGCCCGTCCGGTGGGTCCCTGCTGTCAGGTGGAGGAATAACTATTTTCTGCGTAATAAGGAGGCACTTCCTTGCGGCCGCCGTGGACCCAGCTGTCAGCCTCTCCACGCACAATACTCTTCCGATGGACGTCGATCGTTGACCACATTGACCACGCCGCACCGAGAGCACCACGGCGGTGTACGACGGCGAGGCCTAGGAAGGGGACGGCGCGGAGCCGGGGAAGACGCAGCAGTGGATGCCCACGCGAAGAGGAGTACGAGGGTGAGGCTGCCATCGCCGAAGAATAACAGGGGGTGTGGGTGAGTAGAGGGATGGCCTCGCCGGCGGTGGGAGTAGTAGGGGGCGGTGAGGCCTCCGCCGCATCGCAGCCGGCCACGGGAGGCAGGGAGCACGAGGCATGACGGGCGCTGGTTTGGGCGGCTGGAGCAAGAATACCAGAGGTTGAAGAAGCACTACGGCCGTTGGATGGACATCGACGGTCCTTTGGAGCTAGAATCATGCATATTGACTAAGTTGACAAATCCTCCGTCCCGTCAACTTAGTAGGCCCACAAGTCAGCTGGCACTATATTGGGTCCCAGCTAACGGCGGAGTATTCATTTTTTGTGCGTAATAAGGAGGCACTTCCTTGCGTGCGAAGATATAGCTGGTGGGTCCGAGCTGTCGTGGCGGTAACATTTTTTCGCGAAATCTGAGGCCCTTCGGTGGCTCCTCGATGTCGGTGGAGGAATCATTATTTTGCGCGTAATAAGGAGGCATTTCCTTGCGTGCGGCCGTGGACCCAGCTGTCGGCCTCTCCACGCATTGTCCGCCAGATGCATGTCGATTCGTTGACCACGTTGACCAGGCCACGCCGAGAGCACCAGGCGGTGGGCGGCAGCGAGGCCTAGGAAGGAACGACACGGAGGCAGGGAAGACTCGGCAGTTGTTTCCCAAGCGGAGGAATCTGATGACGAGGGTTTACTGGTTCGTCTGCCGTCACCAGAGAATAACAGCAGGTGTGGGTGAGTAGAGGGATGGCTAGGCTAGCGATTGGAGTACGGTAGGGCGGTGAAGCCTGCGTGGCAGCAGAGCCGGCCGTGGGGAGGAGGGAGCAGGCAGTCCCGCCGGCGCTTGTTTGAGCGGCTGGAGCAGGAAGAGCAGAGATTGAAGAAGCACGACGGCCGTTGGATGGCCATCCAACAGTCACTGCTTGTGCGTCAACCTTTTTTTAGGAAAGCTTCAAATATGTGGAAAACAGCATACAGCCCATCTGCCATTATTTCTAATAATTTACAGCCCATTTGCTAATTCTTAAGGTTTTTTTGGAGCCCATATTCTTTTTGTTAGCATCACAGCCCATATTGTGGCCACGGTTAAAAAATTATACGAAATTTTGCATATTTCGGTGCGGTCCGAACTATTTTTAATCCTGAAATTTCGACTCACATTCAAACTGATTTTAAAAATAAATTTATATCAATATAAAATCCAACAAATTCTCCATGCATAAAAAATAATATAATTTAAAATCTTGAAATGAGAAAAAGATATTTGAAACTAATTGCAGGTTTAATGTGTTTTAAAAATGTACATCCCATTTCTCATTACTGATGGGCCATTTTCTCGGCCAGCCGAATGAAAGCTCTCCTCGTCTTGAAAGATTTGCAGCCCAACAGGCCTGACAAAGCGACTTACTTGGCAAATCACAAAAAAACTGGGCTGTGGCCGTGGACCCAGCAGTCAGCCTCTCCACGCACAATACTCTTCCGATGGAAATCATTCCTAGACCACGTTGACCACGCCGCGCGGAGAGCACCATGGCGGTGGACGACGGCGAGGCCTCGGAAGGGGACGACACGGAGCCGGGGAAGACGCGGCAGTGGAAGCCCGCGCGGAGAGGAGTACGAGGGTTCACTAGTTCGGCTGCGGTGTGAGGCTGCCATCGCCGCAGGGCCTAGCCAGCGGTGGGAATAGTAGGGGGCGGTGAGGCCTCCGCGGCAGCACAGCCGGCCACGTGAGGCAGGAGCATGAGGCACGACCGGCGCTGGTTTGGTAATTTGGAGCAAGAAGACCAGAGGTTTAAGAAGCACTACGGCCGTTGGATGGACATCGTCACGATCCTTTGGAGCTAGAATCGTTCATATTGACTAAGTTGACAAAGCCCTTCGTCCCGTCAACTTAGTAGTCCCTAAGTCAGCCTCCCACCAAGGTGGGTCCCAGCTAGTGGGGAGTATTCATTTTTGTGCGTAATAAGGAGGCACTTCGGTGGGTCCGAGTGACAATGGGGAGCGTTTTTTCACGAAACACGGTGGCCCGTCGGTGGGTCCCAGCGGTCGAGGGCAAACGTTTTTTCGCAAAATACGGTGGCCTGTCGGTGGGTCCCTCTTTGTCGATTGGAGGAATCATTATTTTCCACGTAATAAGGAGGCACTTACTTGCTGCGGCCGTGGACCCGGTGAGACTCTCCACGTCTGATATACTTCCGATGGAAGTCGTTCCTTGACCACGTTGACCTCGCCGCGTTCCATTGCATGCATGCGTCCATGGGCGTGGTGCGTCCCCACTACCAGCCTCTCACGTACAGTCATCTTCCAATGACTCTCGGTTGTTGACCATGTTGACCACACCGTGCGAAGCGCACCAGGTGGAACGACCGGAGATGGGGAAGGCAGGCGGTGGAGTCGCAGATGGAGAGGTGGGAAACTTCTTTGGTTGGTCTTGGCGGCAGCACAGCCGTGGTGCCGCCCACGGAGGCAGGAGCAAGAACAGAGGTTGAAGAAGGAGCACGGCTGTTGGATTAACATCCAACGGTCCAGCTACTAGAATCATTTGTTGATTAAGTTGACAAAGCCGTGCGTACCGTCCACTTAGTAGGCCCACAAGTCGGTCACCGTCGGCGGGTCCCGGTGTCAATGGGATGAATAATTTTTTCGCAAAACAAGGAGGCACTTCCTTCGTGCGAAGATACACCAGTGGGTCCGAGCTGTCGGTGGAGAAACATTTTTTCAGCTTAATAAGGAGGAACTTTCCTTGCGTGCGACCATGGACCTCGTGGGTCCCGGCCGTCGAGCTCTCCACATCTGATCCTCTTCCGATGACTCTCGTTTGTTGACCACGCCGCACGAACACAGCGAGGTGGTGGGCGACGGCGAGGCCCGGACGGAACGACTCGGAGATGGGAAAAAGCGGCGGTGGAGTCGCAGATTGAGAGGAGGAGAAGGGTTATAACTGGTTACATTGTGGCGTGGGGCTGTAGTGCATGGAGAATAACAGGAGGTGTCGAGGGTTGGAGGGATAGCTGGCGGCGGTGGGGTAGCGCCAGCAGTGATGCGTGCTAAGCGAGCCGCTAGCCACGGAGGCGGACCAGCGGTCCCAGCGATCTTTGGAGGAAGAAGGCGAGAGATTGAAGGTGCATGCTGGCCGTTGGATATAAATCCAATGGATGTGGAGGACACAATCATTTGTTGACCAAGTTGACAAAGCCTGCGTGAGGCTTCGACCTATTGGCCCACATGTCGACTGCAAAATGTGGCATATATTTAACCCATGTTTTCTAGAATGTACAGTCCATTTGCTGGGCTGGATGAACAAATAATTTTGCGTCAATCAGGCCCATTTATATTTTCTAAGAAATCCCAGCCCATTTGCACTTTCTTTAAATACACGTATTAGGTGGGCTCGTTATATATATAATGTTATGTTAGAAGGAGCAATTAATATCAAAGAATAAACCGAGAGGCACATTATATATATATATATATATATATATATATATATATATATATAATTAAGAAATTAGCGAGTTATTGCTCAAAATAAAAATGAGCGCTTTATTATTAAATTGGTCCTTCAAAATCTTCGCAAGCTTTTATGCATAATCACCAGGATTTTCCTTGCTCGTGAGTCAAAAACAACCAGGATTTTCCGTTAAACATTTACTTTTATAAGTTAATAACACGTGGGATGTTTTTATAATGTATATATAAGTCTCTATAAAATATACGATAATAGTAATAATATAAATATATATGTGGTTATAAGGGAAACATAAATTGGACACAACATTACTTTTATAAGAGACCTGCGTTTTATACCCCATAGTAGGCATACTAACAAGTTCACACACAAATACAACAGAGAAGGTAAACATTCATATCAAACTCAGGTTCATAGGACACGTTCATATTCATAGCCAACATTCACTATCAACAACTCAAAAGATTCATATATACACAGGCCCAACATATCTATGCATCCAAATGATTGATAGATCACATGACAATATTCATACATAATTCACAAAAAGATTCAGATATACACATGTTCAGTATGTTTATGCATCCAAATGATTGAGATCACAACCAATATGATCCATGGACGAACTTTAATTACCTAGGGTATAGACTGGTAAATGGTGTTCAATCGGAGGTACTTCTTGCTAAAATTAGTTCTTGTACGAGTAAACTTTCGAGTACATAAGAGGCAACACAGACAATCTGAACTTTGCTTGTAGGTTTATCCTCAAATAGTGGCCTCGTGCCGAGGGAGGTTTGAGCAACTTGGCCACTACTTTCATCCAACTAGTTTACTGGCTCATCTTGGTCCTATATCTCGCCAAAATTCTACATTGCAGACGAGAAAGGAGGCGGTTGAGAAAATGAACCACCCAAATTTTTTATGCAGTTCAACTGAAATGGAGCATCCTTGGCGTGCAGTCGATTAAGTGCCGATGAATATCTGCGTCAACCAACATGCGGAATCTTTAGACTCCATGCCATATAGTTTGCTACCATATGTGCCGATAACCAAAAGGCACAAGTTGGGACCAAAGACTGGACTGCATTTTTACGGGCTATGCACCAAGCAATATTTTTGGCGTTCACTCTCCTAATACTTGAGTTTGACAATTGGTTGACGCTGGTTGATACTCGAATGAATATAGGCACTTCTTGTCAACATCGATGCTTGTCCGAGTGAACTTTGGAGTACATAGCAGCAGCATAAGTACTGTCCATCGATCATTTTGTGCAGT
>CM038676.1:343951075-344180851 GCA_021605205.1 Aegilops longissima | reverse complement strand
GCGCCACGCCCCCACGCCTCACGATTAATCTTCACGACATTATCATGCTGCAGAACGGCGCGGGGAGCCCAATCGCCCGCATGACCGCAGCGACCGCCACGCCGAGGCGTGGTAGTGGCGGGTTTCGCCGGGCGGGCCTGTCTTTGTCACGCACGTGGCTGGGCAGACCGTCTCGCCGGTGGCGTCGCGTGGCGGGCCCAAGAACGGGCAGCTGCACTGAAGCTTATCAGCACGCCGCCCGGATCCCGCTGCGACCTTAAAAACCTTTGAAGAGCAAGACGACCTCCTACAAGGCCGACTCCAGCTAGTCGGCTCAAGATTAAGACGGCGAGACCAAGCCCAGATTCTTCCGCTAAAGGGATGAAACTGTTGAGGCTCCTCGACATGTTGCCCTCGGCACCTCACCAGCTTCGGGGACTACTGTCGGAGTAATGGGCCACGGGTAGGCAGACCCGAGCCCCTGGACCTTTCAAAACATCCAGGCATCGCGCCTCAAGACCCCAAGAAGAAGAGCCGCCTCCAGAGAGTCGGGCGATGAGTCGCCGACCGCCTCTAGGCCGAGTCCCGAGACGGCCTCAGACAAGCCGACTCCAAGCCTCACACCTCCAATGAAGCGGGCTACAGGGAGTTGGGTCTGCGATAATCACCTCCTGCCAGCGACTCACGGCGTGGATGGGATAGTTCGCCTGCCACGGTCCCCGCCTCACTCATAAAGGGGTATGGCATGGCTACAGGCGGCCGCAGCGACGGAGATCTCCGTCCGCGCAGAGCATCAGAGCCACGCTGCCCTAACGCCTTGCAGCACAGGCAGATTCCTGCACCACGATGGCCTGTCTCTGTATGACCCGACGGCAGCGACGACTTACTGTGGCGGGAGTGAAGACGGAGAGAACGCCCCAAAGACGGACCGTTGAGTCGGCCTCCGAGAGTCGGCCGCCCCTCCCGCTGGCTCCAGACGCCATTAACCGTACAAGACAGGAATGGCACAGAATCGCCCGCCAGCGGCGGCATCTGCCATGCCCCGCGACCAAGCTCGTGTCAATAGAAGCGCGGCTACAGTAACCTGCAGCCGGCAAGACCCACCCGCGGCGGACGAGGGCTGTCGGGCCCATGATGGACCATCGGCGGGGCCCACTAGTCGGCAGGCCCGAGGAGTCGGCGGAGAAGACGGCGACCTAAGAGACTGACGGCTGGGACCCGCGCCCAGCCGGATTACCATTGTACCCCCGGGGGGTAGGCCTATATAAACCCCCCGAGGCACCCATGTAAAGGGTTGGAACCTAGTAGTTTTAGACGCACACATAGAGGGAAGAGAAGAGCTAGCCGTGCCCTTCTCCTTCCTCACCCCGAACAGCTCAAGGAGCATCTTGTACTCACTTTGCCATAGTGATCATGCGGAGACCCCGCAGAGCAGCAGAGGGGTGTTATCTCCTGGAGAGCCCTGAAGTGGGTAAGATTCACGGGCGTGCATGTCTTCGCCATCCTGCTTTCTGCGGCCGCGACGCTCTACTCGCCTCCATGATAAGCCATCCTCCGCATATGTCGCACCCAACCCCCGACAATCACATAAGCCGGTAATGTACGCTTCAATAAGATAGCAGGTATATTATTATGGTCATAATCATAAACCGGCTGATACTTATGATGTTTTGGTTCATGCTCCGGGTTAACATTATTCTATATGACCCGGGATGTGGTAAGACGCCAAAGGAATTTTTTGTTTTTTATACACAGGATAAAGCAAAAAGCTTTTGGATGTCAAGGAGCAATTCATATGAGCCTGTAGTATACAATGATAGCGGCTTGTGACATTGTTAAGCACCACAAACATGCGCGAAGGCATGATAGAGTTAAGGAGTTTTTGCTACCCTATTACAAGACTCCCCGAGTCTGAATAATGAAGCATCATTTTTTTCAAAGACTTCGTGCCAGGCGGGTTACTCCTTTGGTGGACTTGAAGACTCCGGGTTATCCTTCTCCGCCTCTTGGTCTGCTGTTTTGTCCCGGAAGGTTGACGAGGTTCAGGCAATGCCGCTTAAGGCTTCAAATTCAGCTTCATCATCAATTAAACTGGCCGGGTCAACTTCAGGAGCAAAGGTATGCTAACGAATTGGAGGGATCAGGCTGACGTCATCATAATGCGGAGTTGGAATCCTCCGGTTCTCATTGTCATAACTCGGCTGATACTTCGTAAGATCAATATCATTGCCAATGATGGTGGCCACAGGACGTACAACTCTCACACAGGCGGTGAAGTCTGATTCATTGAATACAGAGCCGTCCTCCTTTAAGCTGGGATATCCAAGAGCAACATCGGCTAGGTCTAACTCTGGAACCAACGCTTTGGCCCTGCTTAAGGCGGCTATGGCCCCGACTCTACCAGATGCCCGCCTTAGCTCCTGAATTCATTGAGGTAACACGGCAAGCCGTTTGAGCACGTCCTGCAGGAGATAAGGAGTATCATTTGATAAATCCACAACGGCCAAAGCATCGCCAGACCCGGTGTATAATTGTTCCACTAGAGTGTACACCGCCTTAAGCTTGATCAGCATATTCGCTTGTGTTGGTGCTCACCGGCCATGCGTTTATACATATAAGTTAAGCCGGAGATAATATCTGAAATAGTCATCAAAGAAACCATGGTGATGTTCACGGTTACACATAGTAACTTACCGAAAATTGCTGAGACCATTTGAGATATCTGGTGCTTTAAGCCGGACAGCTCAGTAGTTGCTTCGGCAAGAGCTGCTTCTGCTGTCTCGGCCCGGGTCACAAGTGAAGTTTTTTCATCTGCCCAGGTCTTCTTCTCCGCGTCAAAATCCTTCTTCAACTTTTCTTGCTCAGAGACGCTGAATGCGAATTTGGAGTTGGCTTTTTGAATCTCAAGTCCTTGGGCCGCCAGCCGGGTCTTTAGGTCAGCAATCTCCAATTCAAACTGACTAGTGGAGACCTGCATTGATGTCGGGTTACAATTAAGGTTATGGTAAGATGCATATTAAAGTCTCAAGCATTTTACAAGTAAAGACACTTGACACTTGGGGGCTAATGTATGCTGAAGAAAATTTTACTTTATAATGTCAGATTATGCATATTAAAGTCTCAAGCACTTTACAAGTAAAGATACTTGACACTTGGGGGCTAATGTGTATTGCTTGTTTTAAGTTGCTATATTATGGCCGGGTTAAATATCCTTTCTTGTAAACCGGGTGAACTAACAGTAAACCGGTATCTAAGTCTACGACATATTTCCTTATAAGCAGTAGACTTGGGGGCTGGTACAGTAAGTAAGATTCAGGAGAAATAATATAAGTTATACCTCAGATTTATGCTGTATCTGTTTTACCATGTCAATTTCCAGGTCGCGGCTATTATGCACTTGATTCAGATAGCCTGAGACTATATCGCCAATGCTTAAGTGAGCATAATCAGCGATGTCCTGTTTGGTCTTCCGGCTTTTGACAAGTTCTTCCTTGGTAGTACATCTGGCAAGGACGGTAGGCCGCCCCGGTTCAACATACTGGCTTTTCAAGATTTCAACTTCCGGCTCCGCCGTCCTGACCGGGCTAGGAATTTCCGGTTTATCGGAGCTGTCAAGAGTGTCTTCGGCAGGCGGGTCGGAAGATGGCGTCGGAATTTCATAGGCTGGCTCAGGAGGAGGTTGATGAGTAGAAGCATCAGGGGCAGCGGTTCCGGGTTCCGGCTCCATTGCTACCGGGTCTTCGATCGGCTTATTCTTTTTTGCCCTCTTACTGGGCTTTACCTGCACACTGTGGACAAAACAAAGGGATGAGTACAAAATATGAGTAAGGCAAAGCATGAGGATAACAAAGGTACATTACCCAGGGGCAGTCTTGAAGGCCGGCATGTTGGATTGCATAGACTCGCCAGAGGAAGGAGAGGTATCCTGATAATTGGAGTCAGATGAATTGAGAGGCTAACGAATTAAACCCGCCAAAGGATAAACAGAACGCAAAGAGGATATGACCTCAGTTCGACGCTTCCTACTCACGTCGGGTAAGCCGGAAGAGAGCTCTACATCCTTACTTGTCCGGGTTTGCCTCCGGCTCTCAAGATGTTGTTGATTCAAAAAAATTGAGGATCTTGATAAGCTAGAGGATGTGAAAATCTTACTTTCCGGGTCACCCGCCGGGTTTTGTGCTTTGGCAAAGGCTCTGAGTCGGAGGAGATAATAGTTACCTCTTCGTCAGGAGCTTGGTTGTTCCTAGTGTCCTCCTGAAAGGCGGAAATATCAATAAAATAGTAACAAAGGAGTTAAGAGAATAAGGGATTACCTCTTCCTCATCTGAAGAAGAGTCATCCAATTTGAGCAATTCGGAGGCGCTGGGTTTCTTCTTTTTTGAAGTTCCCGTCTTGGCGTTTTTCCTTTCGTTTTTCTTGGCTGCTCTGGCCTGTTGGGCGGCCTCGTGGTCATATCTGACCTTCCAGAAATCATCACCGGCCTGTGAAAAAGACAAGGAATTATAAGTACAAATGAGGTAAACATGTTAAAGAGTATTTATTAAGATCGGCAACTTACTACAGGGGCCGGGTTCTTTTTGCAGAAGGGAAGTAACCCGAAGGAATTGCTGATAACAGTACCCTCCTTCAGCAGTGACTGGGTAGTAGCATCTGCCACATCATCTGGTAAGTCGTCAGAACTGTGGCGCATTGGGTCGTTCGTTTCGCCTGTATAGGTACACATTAAGCTGGAGCGACGGCTTAATGGGAGTATTCGCCAAGTAATCCAGACCCGGACCAGGTCGATGCCATTTAGACCATTTCCTAGAAGAGCTTTAATCTTCTTGATGGTGGGGTTAAGTGGCAGACGTTCAACAGCGGTCAGTTTATCCGCCAGCGGATGGTTGGACTCAAGGTGCAGGGCGCGAAAGCCGGGCAGAGGCTTCTCATCAGCCGGAGAAGTATCCTGACAATAGAACCATGTATGGTTCCAATATTTTGGGTGACTCGGCAGCTCAGCATAAGGAAACAGGCAGTCTCTCCGTCGCTGGATCGAGATACCGCCAAGCTCAAGACTCGGCCCGTTGGCACGCTCATTCTGCCGGTTCAAGTAAAAAAGTTCTCTAAACAAAAGCAGGCTTGGCTCCTCTCCCAGGTACACCTCACAGAAGACTTGGAAATTGCAAAGATTTGACACGGAATTGGGTCCAATGTCTTGAGGTCTAAGATCAAAGAAATTCAAAACTTCTCTAAAGAACTTTGAGCCGGAGGGGAAAATCCCCGGCTCATGTGATCCGTGAAAACTATCACCTCCCCTTCTTTGGGTTGAGGCTTCTCTTCAGGTGGGTCAGGGACGCGATAAGACATGACCTCCTTTTTTGGCAGATGGCCAGACTTCACAAACTCAGCCAGTTTGCTCTTAGTAACTGTGGATGGGACCCACTTGCAGGTTACAGGAGCTTTGGTCGAGTTAGGCGCCATGACAACAGTTGGCCTATTACAAAATAAGAAGTTCCGGTTTAAATTTTAACCCGGGAGGAAAATATTCAAATCACTGAAGGTAGCGGCTTATGAAGGAGCCTAATGGCATAAGGATAACTGGGCAACACTATTTAAGCCACTACAAGCATTAGCAACAGTTCAAAAGTTTTAAAGACCTGAGAAGGCGCCAAGGTTCACAAATCAGTGGAATGCTTTTAAACCGGATACCTGGACAGTTATGTTAAAGGCATTTAACAGCAGAAGTTTTCCGGGTGATAAAAACAGGTTTCATAATCTTCTGCTATGATTTGAGATCAAAGGTCTGTTCTGATAAGAAAGTTTTTCTAGACCTAAAAACCGACGCAGATGCGTTCATAGGCTCTAATAAGGCCTTCATACAGAGAAAGAGATCTGTTTTGTGTCCAAGATAAGGGCGAAAACAACTACCGCAGCTGTTTTATATCATTCTCGAATCGGAAGAGGTATCTAGGAGAAAAACTAACAAGGAGATGGCTCCAATGGTGATGAACTCCGACGAACTCAAAGAAGCTCTAATGCAGATCTAAGCAGGGAAGGGAAGGAAACTTACGGATCTGGAGGAGCTGTGGAGGTTCGCCGACGTTTTCTGATCCGATTTAGGTTGCTGCGCGGCCTGGGTCGGTGAAGATGAGAAGCTTGACAGTGGCGGCGGCGGAGCTCGAGAGGAGGCAAGAGGAAGAAGACGACTGGATGGGTGAAAATGAAACCTAGGTCGCGCCTATTTATAAGGAGAGAATAACTGAGACGGCGCGGGAAACGAGGAGATAAGAATTATTATCCATCAGCCCAGACGCCTCGATTTCTGGAATGGACAATAAAGACAGAGATCCGTTGGGCGATACGGCGGAATAAAAAGGAAAGATGACGTCATGATGGGTTAACACGGATCCAGAGAATGACGTCACGGTGGGTTAAAGAAAGTCTTTTTGCGCAATCAGAAGACTGAAGATTTATGTTTTAAGTTATTTTAAGATTGACATGGACAGGTTAAAATCAATCTAGGGCCTAATGTTGGGTATATAACTATTTGTGTAAGCCGCCCAGGAGGGGCCGGGTTACGTAAAGAGATTCACCAGACAGAAGCCCAAGTCCAAGCATGAAGATGGCGTCTCAACAAAGGGCCTAAGGCCCTGAGCGCACTTAAGGCCGTTGTAGTAAACCGCCATAATGGCATGACTTGTATCATAAGGTAGACTTAACTAGTCACCGAGCCGGACATTGTTTATAAGCCGGCCGGGACTCTATAGGCCACAGGGCGTCAACCCGTGTATATAAGGGGACGACCTGTTGGCGGCTTAGGGCAAGAAACAACCAATCGAGAACCGGGCATAGCGTGTCTCGCTCCCTGGTCATCGAAACCTCAAGCAATACCAACCCAACTAGACGTAGGCTTTACCTTCACCGTAAGGGGCCGAACTAGTATAAAACCTCTCGTGTCCTTTGTCCCAATAACCCCTTTAAGCTTCCTAGTTGCGATGGCTCCACGACTAAGTCCTTGCAAGAGGACATCTGCCGTGACAATTCCACGACAATCTCCATCGTCACCGGCATGACACCATGATCTCCATCATCCTGATCTATATCAATGTGTCATTACATGGTCGTCTCGCCAACTATTACTCTTGCAACTATTGCTATCGCATAGCGATAAAGTAAAGAAATTATTTGGCGCTTGCATCTTATGCAATAGAGAGATAACCATAAGGCTTCTGCCAGTTGCCGATAACTTCAACAAAACATGATCATCTCATACAACAACTTATATCTCATCATGTCTTGACCATATCACATCACAACATGCCCTGCAAAAACAAGTTAGACGTCCTCTACTTTGTTGTTGCAAGTTTTACGTGGCTGCTACGGGCTGAGAAAGAACCGTTCTTACCTACGCATCAAAACCACAATGATAGTTCGTCAAGTTAGTGTTGTTTTAACCTTCTCAAGGACCGGCGTAGCACACTCAGTTCAACTAAAGTTGGAGAAACCGACACCCGCTTGACCACGTGTGCAAAGCACATCCGTAGATCCGATCTCGGCGTGGCGTCTGCGGTCCGGGCCGCTTCATCCAACAATACCGTTGAACCAAAGTATGACATGCTGGTAAGCAGTATGACTTATATCGCCCACAAATCACTTGTGTTCTGCTCGTGCATATGACATCTACGCAGAAAACCTGGCTCGGATGCCACTGTTGGGGAACGTAGTAATTTCAAAAAAATTCCTACGCACACGCAAGATCATGGTGATGCATAGCAACGAGAGGGGAGAGTGTTGTCCACGTACCCTCGTAGACCGAAAGTGAAAGCGTTACAACAACGTGGTTGATGTAGTCGTACGTCTTCATGATCCGACCGATCAAGTACCGAACGTACGACATCTCCGAGTTCAGCACACGTTCAGCCCGATGACGTCCCTCAAACCCCGATCTAGCCGAGTGTTGAGGGAGAGTTTCGTCAGCACGACGGCGTGGCGACTATGTTGATGTTCTACCGACGCAGGGCTTCGCCTAAGCACCGCTACAGTATTATCGAGGTGGATTATGGTGGAGGGGGGCACCGCACACGGCTGAAAGATCAACTTGATCAATTGTTGTCTCTATGGGGTGCCCCCCTGCCCCCGTATATAGAGGAGCAAGGGAGGGTGCAGCCGGCCAAGGGAGGAGGACCGCCGGAGGAATCCTACTCCCACCGGGAGTAGGACTCCCCCTCCTTTCCTAGTTGGATTAGGACTTGGGAGGGGAAAGGATTGGAGGAGAAGGAAGGAAGGGGGGACGCCGCCCCCTCTCCTTGTCCTATTCGGAAAAGGGGGGAGGGGCGCGCGGCCCAGCCCTTGCCTCCTCTCCTCTCTTCCACCTAGGCCCACTAAGGCCCATTAAGTTCCCGGGGTTCCGTAACCTCCCGTACTCGGTAAAATCCTGATTTCACGGAACACTTCCGATATCCAAACATAGGCTTCCAATATATCAATCTTCATGTCTCGACCATTTCGAGACTCCTCGTCATGTCCGTGATCACATCCGGGACTCGAACAACCGGTACATCAAAACATATAAACTCATAATATAAGCATCATCGAAGCGTTAAGCGTGCGGACCCTACGGGTTCGAGAACTATATGACATGGCGGAGACACGTCTCGGTCAATAACAAATAGCGGAACCTAGATGCTCATATTGGCTCCCACATATTCTACGAAGATCTTTATCGTTCAGACCGCATAACAACATACGTTGTTCCCTTTGTCATCGGTATGTTACTTGCCTGAGATTCGATCGTCGATATCTTAATACCTAGTTCAATCTCGTTACCGGCAAGTCTCTTTACTCGTTTCGTAATACATCATCCTGCAACTAACTCATTACTTGCAATGCTTGCAAGGCTTAAATGATGTGCATTACCGAGAGGGCCCAGAGATACCTCTCCGACAATTGGAGCGACAAATCCTAATCTCGAAATACACCAACCCAACATGTACCTTTGGAGACACCTGTAGAGCTCCATTATAATCACCCAGTTACGCTGTGACGTTTGGTAGCACACAAAGTGTTCCTCCGGTAAACGGGAGTTGCATAATCTCATAGTCATAGGAACATGTATAAGTCATGAAGAAAGCAGTAGCAACATACTAAACGATCAAGTGCTAAGCTAAGGGTCAAGTCAATCACATCATTCTCCTAATGATGTGATCCCACTAATCAAATGACAACTCATGTCAATGGCTAAGAAACATAACCATCTTTGATCAACGAGCTAGTCAAGTAGAGGCATACTAGTGACACTCTGTTTGTCTATGTATTCACACAAGTATTATGTTTCCGGTTAATACAATTCTAGCATGAATAATAGACATTTATCATGATATAAGGATTTAAATAATAACTTAATTATTGCCTCTAGGGCATATTTCCTTCAAAAGGCAGTGCCACAAATATGTTGCACTATAATTATCAACTTTGCATCTTTTGGCATCAATATTATGAATATGTGTATCACTACTATCGAGATTCAATAAACCATTTACATTAGGTGTATGACCATAGAAGGTTTTATTCATTTAAACAGAACAACAATTATTCTCTGACTTAAATGAATAACTGTATCGCAATAAACATGATACAATCATATTCATTTTAACGCCCCGGATCCGATGCGCCAGGTGTCTGCCAGATATTCGCCGTTGTTGCCATGTCTTTTGCTTGCGTGTTGCATTTTGCCATGTCATCATCCGCATTGCATCCTCATATTTTCAAAACTTGCATTCAGTCCTTTTCCCCGTTGTCCGTTTCGCGATCCGACACTCCCACACGCACCCGTTGCACCTCTCGGACCTTGTTTCGTGAGTGGCATAAAAATGTTCTCGAAATGGGATGAAACTTGGCACGCGATGTTGTTTTAGAGTAGGTAGACCTCCTGTCAATTTCCGTCGCATTCGGAGTCCGTTTGACGCCCTAACGGTTAACCGCGTAGCCCGAAACCCCTCTCTCTTTGCAGCCCAGCCCCTCTTCACCACAGCCCATGAGCCCATACAAACCCCCTCCATGCTCTCGGTCGTTCGATCACGATCACGTGGGTGAAAACCGCACATCATTTGGACTCTCCTAGCTCCCTCTACCTATAAATATGCCCCTCTTGCCCGAAATCCCGCAGTCCAAAACCCTAAATTTCCCCTCCGCGCCGCCGGACACGTCCGGGCGACGTCGGACAAAGTCGCCGCCGCCCGCAGCCGGTGGCTAGCCGCCACCTGGCCTCCCCCGCCGTCCGCGCCGCGCCCGCCCGAGCCAGATCTGGCCCCAAGGCGCGGGTCGCTGTAAGACGCCTCCGCGAGGCGCCCGAGCCTCGCTCCTGCCGTCCGTCCGCCGACGCCACCGCCTCCGGACCTCGCCGCCGACCATCGCCGCCAGATTCGCCGTCGCTCATCCGCGCGCGCCGCCGCCTAGCTTCGCGCCGACCTCGAGATACGCCGCCCAGCTTCCCGCGCCTCCTCGTCGCGGATCCGGCCTTGCCGGCACCAGATCCGGCCTCCCATGTCCACCGGCGAGCTTCCCCGAGCTCCGGACACCTTTTCCTCCAACTCCGGCGAAGCTTCGACGAACCTCGATCCGCGTGCCCCGAAACCCTAGATCTGTTTTCGAGAGGTGATTTTTCGTCCAAGTCCTTTTGCTGATAAATCTTATGCCAAATTCATCATGTCGCATATCTGCACTCTTTGCTCCGATTCATGCATATGATATGTCAAAATGTTCATCATGAGATGCTCTTCATTTTGTTCCATTGTGTCATGCTTGTTTGAGTCCATCTTGATGCCCTCATCATCGTTGCAAGACTGCTACGCGATGTTGTCTGCTGTAGTTTAACAGTACATGCTCATTTGTCATTTTTACATCTTTTTGTGCGATTTTCTTTTGAGCATGAAGTCTACATGTGTTATGAGCTACAACATGCCATATTTGCTGTGGTGCAATTCACTCTTCATGATATGCCATGTGTTGAGTGTTACAAGTTTGCAAAGTAGCCTCGTGATGTTGCTGATTTATGTGACTTCGTCATTTCTGCCAAGTCTGTAGCTGTAACATTGTGATGCCATGTTAACCTGCTTCTACAAGTCAGTATATGCTTAATCTGGAGATGTTCACTAAGTATGTTTTGTTACTAATGTGATGATCTATCAATCCGTGCCCTTGGTTGCATTTATAGCCTGTTGTAGCTTGTTGTAATCTTGCTCTAAAATTTCTAAATAATGTTGCTATCATCCTGTTAACATTAAGTTCAGTTTTGCTATGTGTTTTGCTAGTGGCCCATGCACCCTATGAACTTGATATTGCCATGCTTAGCTTCATTAACATGTCATCTTGCTGTAGGTGTGCTTGTCTTGTCATGCCATGCTTTTTGATGAGTGATTCGAGCTTGCATAGATGCCTTCATAATTCTGTTTATGCCATGCTCTGTTTTTCTGCTAAGTCTGAACCTGGTAATAAAACTTGCTATGTTTATATGGGTGCCATCATATCTTCTGTGCCTTTTTGTCTCATGATCAGTAAGGGACTTTTGTTATATGCAAATAGTAGATTCATTCCATGCCTTTGGTTGCCATGATAAGTTCCTGTAGCATTTTTTTTGATAGCTCTAAACTTTGTAACCTGATGTTATTGCTGCCATGTCCAGTGATTTCCACTAAGTCTGTGAACTTGTTATTATTTGCAATCTTTCCATGTCCTTTTGAGCATGTTCTAGTGAATTATGGAGATAGCTCAGTGTCCATGTTTTGTTATGCTTTACCTTTACATCACTTCCATGCCATTTGTTTTCATGTTGAGGTGTTGTAGCATGTTGTTTTGATACTTGCTAGTTGCCTAGTTGTTGTTTTGGACAGCTTGCCCTTTAAACTTGTTTCGTGTGTATGTGTTGAACCGTTGCTCCGTTTTGAGTGTGCTCTACATGAAACTTGCTTAGTTTTGCATTTAGTTTCATGTTACCTTGTTGCATCCATGTTTTGATTGTGTTTGCTTGATGTTTGAATGCATTTTGCATCAATGCCATGTTTAACTTGTTTTGCTCATATCTTCTAGGCCATAGCTCCGAATCTAATGGACTTATATGTAACTTGACTAGAATTTTGTGTAGATCATATTGGTGCATCTCAACTTGCTGTTTAACAACTTGAACATAAGGTTTATTCAGATCTGGACCAATTTCGAAATTTGCACATGAGGACTTACCGGAATTGTTATATGTTGTTTCCGGCCTCATTTAAACTTGCTTTGATGTGTTGCTCTTGTATGCATCATCTCTTGCCATGAGTAGCTTCCTGTAGCCTTGTCATGCATCATACTTGGTTGAGCATCATGTCTTGTTTATCTGTTGTGTGTTTACCTTGTTGTTTGCTTCTTTTCGGTTGTGCTCCTTCTCGTTAGCTCCTGTTTCGTTGCGATCGTGAGGATTCGTTCTAATACGCTTGGTTCGTATTCGTGGCTTCATCTTCTTCATGGAATTCGTTCTTCTTCCTAGCGGGATTTCAGACAAGATGACCGTCACCTTGGATCTCATTACTATCATTGCTATGCTAGTTGCTTCGTTCTATCGCTATGTCGCGTTACCTACCACTTGCTTATCAAGCCTCCCAAATTGCCATGAACCTCTAACCTTTGTCACCCTTCCTAGCAAACCGTTGTTTGGCTATGTTACCGCTTTTGCTCAGCCCCTCTTATAGCGTTGCTAGTTGCAGGTGAAGATGAAGATTGCTCCATGTTGGATTATGTCTATATTGGGATATCACAATATCTCTTATATTATTAATGCATCTATATATTGGGTAAAGGGTGGAAGGCTCGGCCTTATGCCTGGTGTTTTGTTCCACTCTTGCCGCCCTAGTTTCCGTCATATCGGTATTATGTTCCCAGATTTTGCGTCCCTAATGCGGTTGGGTGTTATGGGAACCTCTTGACAGTTCGCCTTGAATAAAACTCCTCCAACAAGGCCCAACATTGGTTTTACCATTTGCCTAACAACCTATTACCTTTCCCTTGGGAGTAATTAACCCGAGGGTCATCTTTATTTTAGCCCCGGGCCAATGCTTCTCTAAGTGTTGGCCCAAAACGAGCAGACTGCGGGGCCACCTCGGGGAAACTTGAGGGCTGGTTTTACTCATAGGATGTCTCATCCGGTGTTGCCCCAAGAACGAGATATGTGCAGCTCCTATCGGGATTGTCGGCACATCGGGCGGCTTTGCTGGTCTTGTTTTACCATTGTCGAAATGTCTTGTAACCGGGATTCCGAGACTGATCGGGTCTTCCCGGGAGAAGGAATATCCTTCGTTGATCGTGGGAGCTTATCATGGGCTAAGTTGGGACACCCCTGCAGGGTTTGAACTTTCGAAAGCCGTGCCCGCGGTTATGTGGCAGATGGGATTTTTTTAATGTAGTAGACTTAAAGTAAACTCTTCTAAAATACGCCAACCGTGTGCGTCACCGTGATTGTCTCTTTTCGGGGTTGTTCAAGAGGAGAACACGGTTTTTGTGTTATGTTTAACGTAAGTAGAAGTTCAAGATCACTTCTTGATCATTACTAGTTGACGTCCGCTTGCTCAGCTCCTCTTCCGGCTCTTGTATTCGTAAGTTAGCCACCATACATGCTTAGTCGTTGCTGCAACCTCACCACTTTACCCCTTCCTTACCCATTAAGCTTTGCTAGTCTTGATACCCATGGTAATGGGATTGCTGAGTCCTCGTGGCTCACAGATAACTACAACAGCAGTTGCAGGTACAGGTTATGCGATGATCATGACGCGAGAGCGATGTTTACTTGTTTTGGAGTTCTTCGTCTGATTCTTCGATCAGGGGATAGGTTCCAGGTCGGCAGCCTTGGCTAGCAGGGTGGATGTCGTTTGAGTTCATGTTTGTGTTTCATCCGTAGTCGGATGTTGATCTTGTGTATGATGTATTGGTGTATTCTTGCGGCAATTGTATGCCTTGTATGTATCCCCATCTATTATGTAATGTTGATGTAATGATATCCACCTTGCAAAAGCGTCTTCAAGATGCGCTTCTATCCTTGGTGGGACCTTCGAGTTCCTTTAGGATAGGGTCGCGTCTTGGGCGTGACATTCATGCTCAACGCAAACTCCAAATAACATTTATTTAGGTCCAACACTAATCCCGAAGGTAGAGAGAGTGTGCGATAGTGATCTTATCAACCTTGAAATCACTTCCAACACACATCATCACCTTGCCCTTAACTAGTATCTGTTCATTTTGCAAATCCTGTTTCGAGTTAGTAATCTTAGCAACTGAACCGGTATAAAATACCCTGGGTTACTATGAACACTAGTAAAGTACACATCAATAACATGTATATCAAATATATCTTTGTTCACTTTGCCTTCCTTCTTATCCGCCAAGTATTTGGGGTAGTTCCGTTTCCAGTGGCCATTTCCTTTGCAGTAGAAGCACTCATTTTCAGGCTTGGGTCTAGCTTTGGGCTTCTTCACGGGAGTGGCAACTTGCTTGCCATTCATCTTGAAGTTCCCTTTCTTTCCCTTGCCCTTTTTCTTGAAACTAGTGGTCTTGTTAACGATCAACACTTGATGCTATTTCTTGATTTCTACCTTCGCCAATTTCAGCATCACGAAGAGCTTTGGAATAATTTTTGTCATCCCTTGCATTTTATAGTTCATCACGAAGTTCTAGTATCTTGGCGATAATGACTAGAGACTTTGTCAATCACTATCTTATCTGGAAGATTAACTCCCACTTGATTCAAGTGATTGTAGTACCCAGACATTCTGAGCACATGCTCACTAGCTGAGCTATTCTCCTCCATCTTGTAGGTAAAGTATTTGTCAAAGGTCTCATACCTCTTGACACGGGCATGAGCCTGAAATACCAATTTCAACTCTTGGAACATCTCATATGCTCCGTGGCATTCAAAACCTCTTTGAAGTCGCGGTTCTAAGCCGTAAAGCATGTTGCACTAAACTATCAATTAGTCGTCATACCGAGCTTGTCAAACGTTCATAACATCTGCATCAGCTCCTGCAACAGGTCTATCACCTAGCGGTGCATCAAGGACATAATTCTTCTATGCAACAATGAGGATAATCCTCAGATCACGGACCTAGTCCGCATTATTGCTACTATCATCTTTCAACTTGGTTTTTTCTGGGAACATATCAAAAATAAAACAGGGAGCTAAACGCGAGCTATTGATCTACAACACAGATATGCAAATACTATCAGGACTAAGTTCATGATAAATTAAGTTCAATTAATCATATTACCTAAGAACTCCCACTTAGATAGACATCCCTCGAGTCATCTAAATGATCACGTGATCCAAATCAACTAAACCATGTCCAATCATCACGTGAGATGGATTAGTCTTCAATGGTGAACATCTCTATGTTGATCATATCTACTATATGATTCACGTTCGACCTTTCGGTCTCCAGTGTTCCGAGGCCATGTTTGTACATGCTAGGCTCGTCAAGTTTAACCCGAGTATTCCGCATGTGCAAAACTACCTTGCACCCGTTGTATGTGAATGTAGAGCCTATTGCTACGTCTTGAGCTTGCGTTGGTTTTCCTCGAAGAGGAGAGGGTGATGCAGCAAGTGTAGTGTAAGTATTACCCTCAGTTTTGAGAACCAAGGTATCAATCCAGTAGGAGGCTCCTCAAAAGTCCCACGCACCTACACAAACAAACTGAGAACTCGCAACCAACACAATAAAGGGGTTGTCAATCCCTTCACGGCCACTTGCGAAAGTGAGATCTAATAAAGATAGTCTGATAAGATAACTATATTTTTGGTATTTTATAATATAGATGCAAAATGTAAAGATGCAAATAAAAGTAGATTGGGAGCAAATATGATAAGAGATAGACCTGAGGGCCATAGGTTTCACTAGTGGCTTCTCTCAAGATAGCATAAGTATTACGGTGGGTGAACAAATTACTGTCGAGCAATTGATAGAAAAGCGCATAGTTATGAGATTATCTAGGCATGATCATGTATATAGGCATCACGTCCATAACAAGTAGACCGACTCCTGCCTACATCAACTACTATTACTCCACACATCAACCGCTATCCAGCATGCATCTAGAGTATTAAGTTCATAAGAACAGAGTAACGCATTAAGCAAGATGACATGATGTAGAGGGATAAACTCATGCAGTATGATATAAACCCCATCTTGTTATCCTCGATGGCAACAATACAATACGTGCATTGCAACCCTTTCTGTCACCGGTAAGGACACCGCAAGATTGAACCCAAAGCTAAGCACTTCTCCCATGGCAAGAAAGATCAATCTAGTAGGCCAAACCAAACTGATAATTCGAAGAGACTTGCAAAGATAACTTAATCATACATAAAAAGAATTCAGAAAAGATTCAAATATTATTCATAGATAAACTTGATCATAAACCCACAATTCATCGGATCTCGACAAACACACCGCAAAAAGAGTTTACATCGAGTAGATCTCCACAAGAGAGGGGGAGAACATTGTATTGAGATCCAAAAAGAGAGAAGAAGCCATCTAGCTAATAACTATGGACCCGTAGGTCTGTGGTAAACTACTCAGAACTCATCGGAGGGGCAAGGATGTTGATGTAGAGGCCCTCCGTGGTTGATTCCCCCTCCGGCAGAGTGCCGGCGAAGGCTTCAAGATGGGATCTCGCGGATACAGAAGGTTACGGCCGTGGAAATAGTATTTCGTGGTGCCCCTGGATGTTTTCGGGGTACGTAGGTATATATAGGAGGAAGAAGTACGTCAGTGGCCGCCCGAGGGGCCCACGAGACACGGGGGCGCGCCCTCCTATCTCATGGAGGCCTCGGCTGCTTCTTGACTTGCACTCCAAGTCCTCTGGATCACGTTCGTTCCAAAAATCACGCTCCCAAAGGTTTCATTCTGTTTGGACTCCGTTTGATATTCCTTTTCTTCGAAATACTGAAATAGGCAAAAAAACAGCAATATGGGCTGGGCCTCCGGTTAGTAGGTTAGTCCCAAAAATGATATAAATGTGTAAAATAAAGCCCATAAACATCCAAAAGGGGTATTATAATAGCATGGAACAATCAAAAATTATAGATATGTTGGAGACGTATCACCTATCGCACCCGATCATCACATGGTGTCTCAGCACGACGAACTGTCGCAGCGGTGCATACTCAGGGAGAACACTTATACCTTGATATTTAGTAAGGGATCATCTTATAATGCTACCGCCGTACTAAGCAAAATAAGATGTATAAAAGATAAACATCACATGCAATCAAAATATGTGACATGATATGGCCATCATCATCTTGTGCCTTTGATCTCCATCTCCAAAGCACCGTCATGATCTCCATCGTCACCGGCTTGACACCTTGATCTCCATCGTAGCGTCGTGGTCGTCTCGCCAACTATTTCTTCTACAACTATCGCTAACGCATAGTGATAAAGTAAAGAAATTACATGGCGTTTGCATTTCATACAATAAAGCGACAACCATAAGGCTCCTGCCAATTGCCGGTAACTTCTACAAAACATGATCATCTCATACAATAATGTATATCACATCATTTCTTGACCATATCACATCACAACATGCCATGCAAAAACAAGTTATACGTCCTCTACTTTGTTGTTGCAAGTTTTGCGTGGCTGCTACACGCTTCTAGTAAGAACCATTCTTACCTACGCATCAAAACCACAACGATGATTTATCAAGTTTGTTGTTTTAACCTTCAACAAGGACCAGCCGCAGTCAAATTCGATTCAACTAAAGTTGGAGAAACAGACACCCGCTAACCACCTTTATGCAAAACTAGTTGCATGTCTGTCGGTGGAACCGGTCTCACGAACGTGGTCATGTAAGGTTGGTCCGGGCCGCTTTATCCAACAATACCGCCGAATCAAAATAAGACATTAGTGGTATGAAGTATGACGATCAACACCCACAAGTCTTTGTGCTCTACTCGTGCATATCATCTACAAATAGACCTGGCTCGGATGCCACTGTTGGGGAACGTAGCATGCAATTTAAAAAATTCTGACGCTCACGCAAGATCTATCTAGTAGATGCATAGCAACGATAGGGGGAGAGTGTGTCCACGTACCCTCGTTGACCGAAAGCGGAAGCGTTTGACAACGCGGTTGATGTAGTCGAACTTCTTCTCATTCCGACCGATCAAGCACCGAACGTACGGCATCTCCGAGTTCTGCACACGTTCAGCTCGATGACATCCCATTAGCTCTTGATCCAGCAATGTGTCGAGGGAGAGTTTCTTCAGCACGACGGCGTGGTGAAGTGATCCACGCAGGGCTTCGCCTATGAACTACATGAATATGACCAGAGGCGTAAACTGTGGAGGGGGCGCCGCACACGGCTAACAACTGTTGATGTGTGTTCTAGCAGTGCCCCCCTCATATATATAGGTTGGAGGGGAGGAGAGGCAGCCAAGGGGGCGCCCCAAGTAGGAGGAATCCTACTTGGGCGCCTCCCTATTCGTCCTCCCCCCTTCCATATCCATCCGGAGGGGGAAGGAAGGAGGAGGGAGGAGAGAAGAAAGGGGGAGGCCGATTGCTCCCCTTCCTTTCTCTCTTCCCCTCTTTCCTTCCCCCCTTATTTGGCTTATGTGGGGCACACCAGCCCCCTAGGGGCTGGTCTGTCCCATTTCTTAGCCCATTAGGCCCATGTAGTTGCCGGGAGGATGCCCGGAACACCTTCCGGTGACCCGATATGTACCCGGTACCCCCAGAACAGTTCCGGTGTCCGAATATCATCGTCCTATATATGAATCTTTACCTCTCGACCATTTTGAGACTCCTCGTCATGTCCGTTATCTCATCCGGGACTCCGAACAACATTCAGTCACCAAATCACATAACTCATATAATACAAAATCGTCATTGAACGTTAAGCGTGCGCACCCTATGGGTTCGAGAACTATGTAGACATGACCGAGACACCTCTCCGGTCTATAACCAATAGCGGAACCTGGATTCTCATATTGGTTCTCACATATTCTACGAAGATCTTTATCGGTCGTACCGTAATGACAACATACATTATTCCCTTTGTCATCGGTATGTGTCTTGCCCGAGATTAGATCGTCGGTATCTTCATACCTAGTTCAATCTCATTACCGGCAAGTCTCTTTACTCATTCCGTAATACATCATCCCGTAACTAACTCATTAGTCACATTGTTTGCAAGGCTTATTATGATGTGTATTACCGAGAGGGCCCAGAGATACCTCTCCGATACTCGGACTGACAAATCTTAATCTCGATCTATGCCAACCCAACAAACACCTTCAGAGATACCTGTAGAGCATCTTTATAATCACCCAGTTACGTTGTGACGTTTGATAGCACACAAGGCATTCCTCCGGTATCCGGGAGTTGCATAATCTCATAGTCGAAGGAATATGTATTTGACATGAAGAAAGCAATAGCAATAAACTGAACGATCATTATGCTAAGCTAACGGATGGGTCTTGTCCATCACATCATTCTCCTAATGATGTGATCCCGTTCATAAAATGACAACACATGTTTATGGTTAGGAAACTTAACCAACTTTGATTATCGAGCTAGTCTAGTAGAGGCTTACTAGGGACACGGTGTTTTGTCTATGTATCCACACATGTATCAAGTTTCCGGTTAATACAATTCTAGCATGAATAATAAACATTAATCACGATGTAAGGAAATATAAAATAACAACTTTATTATTGCCTCTAGGGCATATTTCCTTCAGAATCGATCACACAATCCACCATCTTCTAGATGTCGTCGGAGCACACCACAATCTGCATCCGCTTCTGGGCTACCTCCCAAGCTCGGCGCTGGCGCTGGAGCAAACATCGTAATAAGGCAGAGCCCGAGGACACAGGTCCACCATGAGGATGCCACCGCTGCATCATCCTTACTTGAACATATTGTATTCCAAATCAACCCCCAACCATAGAACCGATCGCCTCGTCGGAGTAGAATCTGAAGAAACTTTATTCAGCGCCGCCATGCCGCCATCGTCGCCACCAAAGCCAAGACGATGAACAACCAGAAGACAAAGCTACTTTGGACTAAGACTATCCACACACGCGGATCCGGCGACCCCCCAACCACCTAGGACCGAGGTCGTCAGCGGAGGGAAGTGATGACCCACAAGTATAGGGGATCTATTGTAGCTCTTTTCGATAAGTAAGATTGTCGAAACCAACGAGGAGCAGAAGGAAATGACAAGTTGTTGGTGTGGAACGAAACCTATGGGATCACAAGAATCCCTACTATGGTTGCCGGGGCGCAGGGTTGCGACGAGAGCAGGGCTAGTAGATAGCACAAGGATCGTTTACCCAGGTTCGGGCCGCGAGGATGCGTAAAACCCTAGTCCTGCTTTGGTGGGTGTATTTCGAGAGTTCTTGAGCTCTCGAACTAGCTGTGGTCAGTGGCGTGGTTCAAAGAGCGAATCCCTCTCCATTATGCCATGGGCCTCCTTTTATAGTCAAAAGGGGCTGCCACAGTGGCACAGAGGAGGTGGAAAGGCGTATAGTGCCCTGAGCTTATCGCTCGTATTACAGGACAAGACGCATTAAATGCGTAGCTTAGGTGTCGCCTTGCTTTATTGGGGATGGGGGCGAGGCCCGTCCCGTCCGTCGCTGCTCCTCCTTGCTTCGACACGCGCCCTGGCCAGCGATGCGTGCGGCGCCATGTAGGCAGGCAGGCAGCTGAGGTGGCGCGATGGTGGAGTCTTCACGAAGATCTGCATGCCGCCACACAGGCGCTTGACGAGTTGGCCTGGGAGCTGCATGTTGCCAGGCAGGTGCCTGCCCAGCTGGTTGGGCTGGCAGCTGCAGGTGAACGGCGGTGGAAGCTTGGTTGGCGTGGACCTGGCGGTGGCCCTGCTGGCGTCCTTGGTGAGGGCCTTGCCGGGTGGCCCGGCAAGGGTCTCGCTGTGGCGCACTGTCGTCCCCGGCAAGAGCCTTGCCGGGGGTCTGGTGGCCTTCCTCGGCAATGATCTTGCCGAGGATCATCGTCTTCTAATCCTCATCTGATCCTGAATATATCTTCACAAAGATCTGCATGCCACCACAGGGGTGCCTTCCCGAGCCCTAGCCCCATGTGGATGATGGCCTTGGGGACCGTGGGCTCAAGGGTGGCTCGCTCTGTTGGTGTGGGGCGAGCTGCCCCGGCAAAGGTCTTGCCGGGGCTGCTGAGGCTGCCCCGGCAAGGGTCTTGCCGGGGGAACCTGCTTCGTCCCTCTGCTCTTTGTGGTCTTGGCCTTGGCGTTGCTCTGTTTGTCTTGGGCTTCGGTCTTACCTTGGCTTACCTCCCCTGCTCTGCTTGGTGCGACCGCGGGCGCGGCTCTGACTGCCCATGCACAGGTAAAGGGGTACAAAAGCGTGCCCCTCTTTTTGTACACCGACAGGATCCTCCGGGCCTGGGCCACACATAAGCGCGGCACGTTGTTGGGTCAGGCCCAAAACGGTGCGCGAGCAGGCGGGGCGATTTTTACCGTGGTAAGACTTTTCGCACGCTCCGCTTCCCACGATCCGAGCGCGCGGTGCGGCGTGGAGGGGCGTGCCTGATGTGGGCGGCATGCATGGGGCGGTTTTCACACGAATGCGTCACATCGCAGTAAAGAGGCAACTCGCGCCTTCCCCGTAAAAAGAGGGATGCGTGGAGGCGCGGCTCATTTACTGAACGGGGGCGGGGCGTGGTCTTCAAGGCGTCCACTCCCCATGATCACGGGGTGGGGAGAGGTCGCTTCGCCTGTCCCCTCAGTTCTGCACGTCCGCCACGCGTCCCCTATGCACTTGGGGTAGCAAGCGGCGGGGGCAGGAAACCGGGCCGTCGCTAGTTGGGGCAGCGGGTCGGTTCCGATTCCACGCGCCTCTGCTGGCTGGATTGGCCGAACAGGGCGGCCGAGCCCCGAACCCACTCCTTTATAAGGAGGGGGAAGGGGGGACGGCGTCCCGCACTCTTCTGTCATCTATCTCCTCTTGCTTCTGCTTCTTCGTTTCACTCGCCATGGATAAAGGTAATCCTGGTCCTTCGACGGTGGCGTCGAGGGTCGCTGCTCAACAATGCGTCCCTCCTCCTCCTGAGCCCGCGGTGGTGGAGCCGGCCGCGAGGGGAAGGGGTAGGGGGTGAGGCCGTGGGGGAGGCCGGGGCAGAGGTCGCAGTGCTCGGGGAAGAGGAGGATGGGGCGGCATGCCGGCTTCGCTCCCGCCAATGATGCCTTTCTCGATGGAAGGCCATGTCGGAGACCAGCCCCGCGAGTTCTTCATCAGGCTGCGCCGGCCTCCGCACCGCCGTCTTCGTCTTCCCGCCCCGTGTGCTCGGGAGATGGAGCGTGACCGGCCCCAATCCCTCGGATTGAACATGAGGGGTTGCGGGAACGGGGGCACGCAGGTCGACGTCGACTTCCCGGCTCCTCGAGTCATGTACCTCCGTCGTGGGTGGAAGACGTCCGCTCGCATCCACAGCCTGACGGCGGGGCTCGTCCTCTACTTCAAATTAATGGAGGACGGACTACTCTCCGTCAAGGTCTTCGGAGAGTTCGGGACTTGCCTGAAGTGCTACGTGGAGAGCTCCTCTGATGGAGATTCTGACGCTGGAAGCTCTTCCTCGAGCGAAAGTGATGAGGAGGACAGCGGGGCGGATAGTGGGGACGAGTCCGACTAAGCGTCGGACGCCCCGCGCCTGGGCGGGTGCAGCAACAGCAGCATCTGCATCTGGCCACTCCTCCGGCAGAGGTTTGCCGGGGGCGGGGCCAGCTCCTTGAACTTCGCGGGGCCGTCTCCTTGGGCGGCTGGCGCCGGGAGGTTGCGGAAGAGGAAGAGGGCGGGCGGCAAGGCCGTCAACTCGTAGTATGCGGGCACTGACGCCTTCATCGCGTAATGCCGGTCCTGCCGCCTCGTCTTCCAGCTCCTTTCCCGGCACCGTCATCACTGCCCGCCCAGTGGGTGGCTAATGAGGTGTTCTCTTGGTGCTTGCTGCTCGTGCTCGCCTAGGCGCCTTTGCCCTTTCACCTCCTTGACCTGCCTCCCGAGGAGAGGGACAAGAAAGGGATTCTGGGCATCTTATCTCTTTTTTAGTTTGTAAGCCTGCGGGCCTTTGTTAAATTTAAAACTTGTAATCCTCTTGCTCATGTTTTTCATCTCGCACAAACTGTACATATATGGGATGTTTTTAATGAAAAAGGGATGCTTGCCGGGTTTTTCGTTCTTGGGTAAATCCCGCGACAAGGAGAGAATCCTTGTTATTGTTTAAGATAAACGTTTTTCGCCCGGCAACAGGCCTTGTCGTCCCCCCACTCGACTCGACCGTTCTCGCGCTCTTGGCGGAGGCAGGGATGAAGTGGGCTTCAGGCTCCTCATCCCACCTCCTAGCCACCGCGGCTACGACCAAATCCGGACCTAGGAAATAATCCTTAGGTATAAGAAAAAGGGAAGCACGACAGCCTAGAGATAAAAACGAGGTTTCACATACCCCAGTCCGGTTCCGAAATGCATGACAGAGGATAAAAGACTTATCTGGATCTGCAGCCCCGGCAATCTCATCTTGCCGCGGTTGGATCCTTGTGCTTGCAACCCCCGGCAACTCTGGTTTGCCGGGTTTGGGGCGCCGGTCCGTTTCCTTCTTTCCGAGTAGCTCAGCAGAAGTGTTCATGTGCCCTGCGAACCAAAGGAGGACAAAAAAGGAACAGATAGACGCGCACTCGACCTCTAGGCTAGGGGTTAGTCGCTGCTAAGCACTATCAACCCTAACCAAGGAAGAGACTCGACCTAGCATGCATGCTATAACTTAGGGCACCAGCGCTTCATTTATCTATGCTCAGGGTCTGCGCCTGGCTTTGTACAAAGGGTCACATGCCTTGCCAGCAAAGCTTGTACAAAAGGTGGCTTGCCGGGAGGCCCGGCAAGCCGCGCCTTATAGGTAAAACTTGCGAAGATGCTCGATGTTCCAGGAGTTGCTCACTGGGATGGCATCTTCGGTCTCCAGGCGAACTGCACCAGGCCTGGTGACTCATATTACCCGATAAGGGCCTTCCCACTTCGGCGTCAACTTGTTGGAATTCTTGGCCGACTGAACGCGTCGAACAACAAGGTCGCCTTCCTCAAAGCTTCGGGCATGAACCTTGCAGCTATGGTAGGGGCGCAAGGCTTGCTGGTAGCGTGCCGCTCTCACAGCCGCCCGAAGACGATCTTCCTCAAGGAGCGTCGCGTCATCTTGGCGCAACGGCTCTTGCTCAAGCTCATCATAAGCGAGCACTCGAGGTGACCCGTATGTGAGTTCCGTGGGGAGAACTGCTTCTGCCCCATATACCAGGGCAAAAGGAGTCTGGCCGGTGGCTCGATTTGGCGTCGTCCTGATCGACCAAAGAACCGTCGGCAACTCATCAACCCAGCACCTTCCGCTCTTGTGCAGCTTGTCAAAGGTCTTCGTTCTCAGGCCTCGCAACACTTCAGCATTTGCCCTCTCCACTTGGCCGTTGCTCCGTGGATGTGCCACGGAAGCAAAACAGACCTTTCTGCCGAGGTCTTGGATGTACTGCATGGAGGTGTGGCTTGTGAAGTGCATGACGTTGTCGGTGATGACTCTGTTTGGCACACCAAAACGGCATACCAGTCCTTTGAAGTACTTCACGGCTGACTGAGCAGTCACCTTCCTCACTGCTTCCACCTCCGGCCACTTTGTGAACTTTTCGATTGCAACGTACAAGTACTCAAAGCCCCCGACAGCGCGGGGGAAAGGGCCCAGTATATCGAGCCCCCAGACCAAGAATGGCCAGGAGAGAGGGATTGTTTGAAGGGCTTGGGCTGGTTGATGAAGCTTCTTTGAATGGAACTAGCACGCTTCACACTTGGTTACTAGTGTCGTCGCATCCTGGAGGGCGGTGGGCCAGAAGAAACCTTGCCGGAACACCTTCCCGCAAAGGCCCTCAACCCTATGTGGGATCCACATATGCATCCATGTATCTCCGCCAACAGCTCAAGTCCTTCCTCCCGGGGGATGCACTTGAGTTTCACACCGTTCGGCCTTCTCCAGTACAGGACGTCATCGACGAACTGGTACAGGGCGGACCGACGGGCTACTTTCTCCGCTTCTTCCTGCTCCTTAGGAAGCTCCCCTGTTTGGAGGAATTGGACGGTATGCTGCGCCCATGCCGGAGCCTGGGGCTTGATGGCAAGTACCAAAGGCATCTCTTCCGCCATGGGAGCGGTTATCTCTACGGCCAGGGCTTGATGCCCTATCGGAGCCAGTTGCTCTTGGGCAGGCTCAGCGTCCGCGGCAGCACCCTTGCCGGCAGCCCCAGGGGGCTCGATAGGAAAGTACTTGCCGGGACCTGATTTTCTCTGCTTGCTCTGCCCCGCTGATGGTTCGACGGATGGTTGAGTTAACCAGAGCAAAAAGGTACCTGGTTCCACAGGTAGATTGAATGCGGCACGCTTTGACAGGTAATCGGCAATGTCGTTCCCCACTCAGGGGACGTGCTCCGCCTAGATACTATCAAAGCATTCCTCCAGCTTCCTCACCTCATCTACGTAAGCTTCCATCAATGGGCTCTGATAATCCTTGTTGACCTGCCTGACAACAAGCTGCGAGTCACCCCTGATGATGAGCTTCTTAACCCCGAGGTCTGCCGCGATCCTAAGACCGGCAAGCAATCCCTTGTACTCAGCAGTGTTGTTGGTGGACATCTCCCTGGGGAAGTGTAGTCCTGTCGGTAGAGCTCTCTGGCATGTCCTCAATGGTAGCACAACACTTCGAGGAGGTGCGCTTGCCGGAGTGGGTGCGAGAGGTCTTGCCGGGCTCCTTCTTCCCTCCCGGGCCTTCAGCGGCAGGAGCAGGTGCCTTGACGGCAGCTGCTGCAACTGCTTCCCGATAGAGTTGGTCGGTGCAGATCAGCGCGTCCTTCTTGTCGGAGGGGACGGAGATGATGGTCAACGGCCCGGGCATCTTTAGCATGTTGTAGGCGTAGTGTGACGCCGCCATGAACTTGGCAAGTGTCGGGCGGCCGAGGATCCCGTTGTAGGGCAAGGGGATCTAGGCCACGTCGAAGACGATCCTCTCCGTCCTATAGTTCAACTCTCCTCCAAATGTCACGGGCAGTGTGACCTTTCCCTTCAGCTGTCTCCTCCCCGGATTGACCCCTTGAAACATGCCCGTTTCCTCGAGGTCTCCATCGGGGATTTGCAACCTTTTGATCACGACAGGCGAGATCAGGTTCAGGCCGGCCCCGCCGTCAACCAACATCTTGTTCACCCTGAGGTTGCGTATCATTGGCGAGACCAACAATGGAAAACACCCGACCGCGGTAGTGCGGTCAGGGTGGTCCTCGGCGTCAAAGATGAGGGGCGTGTTGGACCACTTTAGCGGCCGACGGCGTCGAGCAGCGGCTCGCTGTTGTAATCTCACGCGCCCACTGCTTGAGCTGGCGGTGAGAGGTATGCAGCGAGGTGCCGCCATCGACGTACATGGCCTCCGTAGCCTTCTGGAACCCTTGCTCACCAGACTCGTCGTCCTCGTCGTGATCGCCGTCTTCTTGTTTCTTGTCGCGGCCCCGGGCGGGCCTCTCTCGCTGGTTGTCCATGCCGGGGCAGCCTCCTTGACTACCACACTTCTTGCCGGATCCCTCAGCATTGTCCTGGTCCTTCTCCTTGTCCCGCCTTTCATCCTCAGCCTTTTGCTTCTTAGCAAGCAGGTCGTGGCCCTTGGTGCGGTGGATCTTGCAGTATTGCTTGCCGGAGCTTCCTGGCTTGTCGGTAGCCGCCAAGGCCCAGCAGGCGGCGCACCCGGCAATCTCCTAGTCGGGGGCGTCTGCCTTGACCTTCTTGTCGGCACCGGTATCGTCAAATCCCTCAACGGCAAGCACGGCCTTGCCTTTGCGTTTCCTGTTGCGACGCCGGCTCCTCTTCGTCGGGGTGGCGGCGTCTTCATCGGTAGAGTCGGTTTCCGCGCCGGCGTCTTCGCCGGGGTACTTCCTTCCCTCTTCAGCCCGGCGCACCTATCGGCGAGCGTGAGCTCGGCCACATCCTTAACCTTGGTCGCCGCCAGCTCCTCGTGCATCTTGCGATTGCACGCGTTACGGTGGAACGCGCTAACCACAGCGGCGGGATGAGCGTCGGGGATGTTGTATCGCACCGGCTGAATCTCTGGATGTACTTCCTCAGGGTCTCCCCTTCCTTACGGGAATGATATGCAGATCAACGGCTGGCGATGAGCTTAGTGGCCTCGTGAAGGCGCCAACAAACTCATGGCACATATCGACCAAGAAGAAATGGAATCGCCGGCAAGTGCATCAACCAAGACATCACATTGGGCTTGGCGCCCGGAAATAGTTGGCAAGCACCTTGTCATCGCGAGCCCCAAAGAGCTCGCATCGCGATGGTGTAGATCTTTGAGAACTTCAGACGGATGGGTCTTGCCGGTGTACTTCTCGCCGACGTCGGGCTTGAGCGTGCGGTAGGGCGGCCACTGGAACTGCCTCAGCTCACAAGTAAAAGCCGGCAGCCCACCTCGTAAGGTAGGTCACGGGGCCCCGGTGCGGGTGGTCCATAGCAGTCCCGCCCACTTGTCCCGGTGGCGCGTTTTGCGCCGGCGCTTCGGCGGTGGTTCGGGCGTCTTCGTGAGCTTCGCTCGAAGGACCTCGCGCTGGCAGCGGAGGTCCGCAGGTCGGATGACGCTATGGAGATGTTATCACAAGCGTCGTCACGACGGGCCGACGCCTGCGGCGGCTGGCGAGGAGGAGGAGAGTGCACCGTGGCCGCAGCTCCCCTGGTCCTCCCAGCGCCAGCATGTGGTGGCTTGGTGGAGCGCCGACCCAAGGGCCCCGCCGGTTGCGGATCGTCTTTGTTTGCAATAGCGACGAGGCTCCGGATGGTGGCCCTCCACTCGCCGAGCTTCTCCGCGGCAGGAGGGAAGTCGAGGAGCAGCTGTGCGCGCGCCAAAGCTTCCGCTGGCGTGGGTGGCGGTGACAGCTGCGTGGATCATAGCGCGCTTCGACTTATAACTATGTTAGAAGGAGCTCCGTCACGACCCAGCGGCTGCGTGCCATTTTCACCAGCGCTTCGGCGAGCGTGCTGAACCCCTTCATCTTGCCGATGACGCACAGGGCTCTTCCCACGGCGGTGCCCAGGGTCACCAACGTGGTGACGCTGCTCGGCGCGCACACCATGGGAAGAATGCACGGTGGTCGACGGTGTAGGCATCTGGAGGTCACCGCGCCGCCCGGAGTCGGCACAACGATGCCCCTAGAGGGCCCCGCGCCGCCTGTAGGGGGGCCAGCTCCGTCTTTGGATCCAGCGATGTGTAGTCCGTCAAATGCAGCACCTTGAACGACGCCGCTTCGCCGAGCTCCATTGCTCGGGCGATGCTTTCGTGCTCGCAGCCGTATGCCCGAGTCTGTCTGCGATCGGTCCGCTCCTCGTCCGCACTGGCACGGGTCGTTCGGCTCCCAACGAGTCGACCGCCGTGGCCGTCTTCTTCTTAGGGGCCATGGCGACGAAGAACTGCTAGGCTGACTACTAGACCAGCTTCTCACAATTGCGCCCCCTACCTGGCGCGCCAAATATGTCGGTGTGGAACGACACCTATGGGATCACAAGAATCCCTACTACGGTTGCCGGGGCGCAGCGTTGCAAGGAGAGCAGGGCTAGTAGACAGCACAAGGATCGTTTACCGAGTTGGGCCACGAGGATCGTAAAACCCTAGTCCTGCTTTGGTGGGTGTATTTACGAGAGTTCTTGAGCTCTCGAACTAGGCTGTGGTCAGCGTGGTTGAAGAGCGAATCACTCTCGGTATGCCATGGGCCTCCTTTTATAGTCGAAAGGGCTGCCACAATGGCACACGGAGGTGGAAAGGCGTCTGATGCCTGAGCTTATCGCTCGTATTACAGGACAAGACGCATTAAATACGTAGCTTAGGTGTCCCCTTGCTTTATTGGGGACGGGGGCGAGGCCCGTCCGTCCGTCGCCGCTCCTCCTTGCTTCGACACGCGCCCTGGCCAGCGATGTGTGCAGCGCCATGTAGGCAGGCAGGCAGCTGAGGTGGCGTGGTGGTGGAGTCTTCACGAAGATCTGCATGCCGCCACGCACGCGCTTGACGAGTTGGCCTGGGAGCTGTATGTTGCCACGCAGGTGCCCGCCCAGCTGGTTGGGCTGGCAGCTGCAGGTGAACGGCGGTGGAAGCTTGATTGGCGTGGACCTGGTAGTGGCCCTGCTAGCGTCCTTGGTGAGGGCCTTGCCGGGTGGCCCGGCAAGGGTCTCGCCGTGGCGCGCTGTCGTCCCCGGCAAGAGCCTTGCCGGGGGTCTGGCGGCCTTCCTCGGCAAGGATCTTGTCGAGGATCGTCGTCTTCTAATCCTCATCTTATCTTGAATATGTCTTCACAAAGATCTGCATGCCACCACAGGGGTGCCTTCCCGAGCCCTGGCCCCATGTGGATGACGGCGTTGGGGACCGTGGGCTCAAGGGTGGCTCGCTCTGTTGGTGTGGGGTGAGCTGCCCCGGCAAGGGTCTTGTCGGGGTTGCTGAGGCTGCCCCGGCAAGGGTCTTGCCGAGGGAACCTGCTTCGTCCCTCTGCTCTTTGTGGTCTTGGCCTTGGCTTGCTATGTTTGTCTTGGGCTTTGGTCTTACCTTGGCTTACCTCCCCTACTCTTCTTGGTGCGATCGCGGGCGCGGCTCTGACTGCCCGTGCACAGGTAAAGGGGTACAAAAGCGTGCCCCTCTTTTTGTACACCGACACAAGTAGTTTTCAGTAAGGTAATGTCTGCAAGTGCTGAAATTGTAAGTAGCGGGTGGTTTGATAGCAAGATAATTTGTAACGAGCAAGTAACGATAATAGTAACAAGTATGCAGCAAGGTAGCCCAATCCTTTTGAGGCAAAGGACATTCCAAAACGGTCTCTTATGATAAGCAAAGCGTTCTTGAGGGTACACGGGAATTTCATCTAGTCACTTTCATCATGTTGGTTCAATTTGTGTTCGCTACTTTGATAATTTGGTATGTGGGTGGACTGGTGCTTAGGTGCTGTTCTTACTTGAACAAACCTCCTACTTATGATTAACCCTCCCGCAAGCATCCACAACTACGAGAAAAGTATTAAGAATAAATTCTAACCATAGCATTAAACTTTTGGGTCCAATCGGTCCATTATGGAATAGCGCATAAACTGGGGTTTAAGATTTTTTCACTCTCGCAACCCATCATCTAATTGCTACTCCATAATGCATTCCCTTAGGCCCAAATATGGTGAAGTGTCATGTAGTCGACGTTCACATGACACCACTAAGGGAATCACAACATACATACTTGCAACATGATTTCTCCCGTGACCTCAAGAACAGAAGTAACTACTCAAAAATGATAATCATGCTCATGATCAGAGGGGTATTAAATAGCATATTATATCTGAACATATAATCTTCCACCAAAGATAACCATATAGTAATCAACTACAAGATGTAATCAACACTACTAGTCACCCACAGGCATCAATTTATAGTTCCGGTAACAAGATTGAACACAAAAGATGAACTAGGATTTGAGATGAGATGGTGCTGTTGAAGATGTTGATGGAGATTGCCCTCCCCAAGATGGGAGAGTTGTTGGTGATGATGATGACGATGATTTCCCCCTTCGGGAGGGAAGTTCCCCTGGCGGAATCGCTCCGCCGGAGGGCAAAAGTGCTCCTGCCCAAGTTCCGCCTCGAGATGGCGGCGCTCCGTCCCGAAAGCCTTCTCCTTATTTTTTCTAGGTAAAAATGACTTATATACCAGAAGATGGGCACCGGAGGTGGGCCGAGGAGGGCACAACCCACCAGGGCACGCCTGGGCTCCCTGGCGCGCCCAGGTGGGTTGTGCCCACCTGGTGGGGCCCCTCTGGTAGTTATTTGCTCCAATATTTCTTATGTATTCCATAAAAAATCTCCGTGAAGTTTCAGCTCATTTGGAGTTGTGCAGAATAGGTAGCCTGACGTAGCTTTTTCAGGTCCAGATTTCCAGCTGCCGGAATTCTCCCTCTTGGTGTGAACCTTGCAGATTATGAGAGAAAAGGCATTAGAACTCCAAAAAGCATTATTATGGATAAAAACATTATAAATAACAGTAAGAAAACATGACGAGGAAGCCCCTGGCCACAGGCAATGGCGAGATCACCTTTTTCTTTTAGAGGAAGAAAGAACGATACTTCCACTCTCCGGTAATTGTATTTCAAAAATGTTAAATTTGTATGTAAAAATATATTAGATATATACCAAAAACTTACAACGTGTATGGAGAAAAATTAGACCTACAAATGTTTCCAAAAACATCAATCATGTAGTCAGAAAAATTAAATTTGTTTATAAAATACTTACCTCATGAGATTCCCTAACAAAAGTAGGTTGATGGAGCTTCATAATTTTGGTGAATTTAACTTGCGGGGCACTAGGGCAGTCATTAATGTGGATAGCTAACTTATGGCAATCAGGCAGTAGGTAAACTTCATACAATGCTAATCATGTTTGGAAAAGTGCCTGAGTGCTTCACGCATTTTTTGGGGATGTGTGAGGTGGCTTCAACTGTTGGGCCAGTGCTGGAAATTGATATGAATACCATTTTTCAGGTAAAGATCAGAGCCAAGGTGGGGGTGAGAGATTTTGAAAAAAAATACCCACACACACTAAAGTTACTGATAAGAACTTGATGATATACAAAATCTCAATTGAGCTTGAAGAAGTGGTGGAGCATCAGTGGTACGATGAGAATAGAAAACATACTCTGGTTGATGCTGATTAGGTTGAGGTAGGTGAGGACATGAGGAAAAAGCTTAGGACTGGTGAGAATGGGGCTGAAAGTAACGAAGAAAATATTACCTTGGGGAGTTTGGGTCTGAAACAATTTGAGGAGATGAAATAGAGGAGTGAGAAATTGCTGATTATGCAAAATGAATATCTGGCTGAGATTGGGCTAAGGAAAAAGGTGGAATATGATACGGAGAAAGTCATAATGAAAATGCAGGAAATGGAGGAAGGGAAATCAAGACAGGAATCTTGGAGAGCTATGGAAGAAAAGAAGAATGCTAGCTGGGAAATAGAGAAAAGCAAGCTGGTTGAAATGATTTGTAAACAACAGGAGATGATAGATAGATGCATGGATAAAATAGATCAAATGTAAGAAAAAAAATGGTGATTGATGATTACAGTGAAAAAAATACTGATGATGGTGAACAACAGCTAGTGATGGGTGTCAATGATGCATATGTTGAGCATGTGGATTACAATGCCATCCAGGAATCAGTAGAATCTTTTGGCACCAGGTTAGGCATTTCCAAGAAAGATGATGTTGAAAAAGAGAAATAGAAGGATGGGCCTACAAGAAGAAGTGATAGGAACTTGGACAAGAAAGATGCTACGATAGAAGATTTAGCCAAGGAAAGAGCTGCTGAAAAGGACAACTATGGTAAGAATGAGCTCTTGTGTGATGAAAAAATATTTCTTTAATATGTCTAGTAGGGTAGAGTGGATCTTGGATGTTCCATTGAGATGGTGAATCAAAACCTAGGCCTCATTGCCAATATAGAATAAGCTAGAATAGATATATATCACCAAAACTTAAATAAAGAAAAAATGTTGAAAAATCTAGCTCTCCAACTCCTATTGATATTAGAGATTTTGTATTAGAGGAGTTGTGCTTAGACAAAGACCACTCTGATGAAAAGAGAGAAATTGATTACTATGATAACTTGGAAAAAAATCTTCTCTAGCAATAAAAAATGAGAGGTGGCTCCCCAACTAATAGTTGTGGGAAGCACATCAACTCCATTGGTGGTTTGGATAGAAAAATGAAAAAGAAAAAGGAAAACTGATAGGAATGTTCTTGGATGTGAGAGGGATTGGGCAGAATATTGAAAAAAGATTTGTCAGGGAATGCATTACAGAAAAACATCTAGATTTTATTGGGCTACAAGAAGAAAATTAATTTGTCTTCTCTCTAAATGAACTACATAATTTATCTGCTCGGAAGAATTTCCTTTGGGAATGGATTGCACCTAGAGATAAATCTAGAGGGACGTGGTGGGAATAGTAATGACTCCTTTAATCGAATTCATGTGGAAAAAGTTGTGTATTATTTTAGGCTATTACTGTTTGATAAAGTGGCAAAATTCCATTGGAACCTAGTTAAAGCGTATGCATGTGCTCAAAAGATGGGAAAGCTGCTTTCCTAGCTGAGTTATCCAAAATATATCAAGACCACCCCCGGCCATGTGTGATAGGGGGGATTTTAATATAATCAGAAATAGTGCTGAGAAAAATAAACCTGAGAGTACTGACCATTTTAGCTTTGTCTTTAATGCTATCAAAGAATATGTTGAGCTTAGAGAACTGCCTTTGAATGGTAGGAACTTTACCTGGGCTAACAATTTACCTACTCCTACCTTTGAGAAATTGGATAGGATTTTGGTGCGCCCTCATGGGAAGATAAATACCTATTGGCCATTGTGCATGCACTTGAAAGAGAAATCTCTGATCAATTAATTCTGGATACTCGGGCTCACAAACCCTCCCCTCCCATCTTTAATTAGGTTCAAAAATGACTGGATGATGATGGATGGGTTTAAGGAGTTTGTTGAGTAAACTAGAATATTAATTGCAAAGGGTCTAGCTTAGATATCTGGCAACAAAAAATGAGATTAATGAGACAGAAAATCAGGATTGGGTGTTAAATGCTAATGCAGTGTATAGAAAGAGGAAAAAGAACTGTTAGACTAGCTCAATGAGATAGATAAGAATGCTGAGCTCATGGCACTAAGTGCTAATGAAAGAAACTTGCAAAGGGAGTTGAGAAGGCAGTTGAATGATCTTCTCAAAGAAGAGGAGGTCAAAATGGCTCTAGAGATACAAGGATAGGGAGATTAAAGAAGGTGACTCAAACACTAGATATTACCATGCTAAAGTAGATGGAGAAGAAGAAAAAATAGTATTTTGTCTCTAGAACAGGAAGGGAATGTGACTGAGGGAGAACAACAATTGATGGAATATATTACTGAATATTATAAAAAAAAATTAGACATGCTAACTCTTCTTCTATTGCTCTCAACATTCAGGCTTCAGAGACTATCCCCCCCCTGATGATGACATGTACCTAGGGTAGGGTAATAGGCCTGACCTAGATGCCCTTCCCAAGGACACTGCCCTAGAGTCAAAGACATTCAAAGTACAGCAGAATCTACCGACTGAAATCACCTTGGAGTGCAACCCACTCGACCAACTATTTCACTCGGATACCCCAGTTCCATTCGACCAAGATAAAAGTCACTCGACTACACGAAGAATCACTCGAAGACAGAAGGCCTAAAGCCACTCAGGATGTCAACGGTCAGGCGTTCACTCTGTAGTCTTAATGATCATTTATAACTCTTTATAGCTGGCATTACCAGTAACGCCCCATCTTAATGTATATTGAACCATGTGTAACGGGAGATGGCTGGGGTCTTGGCGCACTCTATATAAGCCACCCCCCCCCCTCCTCTGGCACTGGGGTTCGCACACCCTGTAACTCAGACGCATAATCCAGTCGACCAAGCCTCAGGGCACCGAGACGTAGGGTTGTTACTTCGTCCGAGAAGGGCCTGAACTCGTAAACCTTGCATGCACAACTTCACTGTAGCTAGGATCTTGCCTCCTCCTACGTACCCCATACTCTTATTGTCAGACTCTTTCCCTCGACAGTTGGTGCCCACCGTGGGGCGCGGGTGTCTTAGCAACTTCCGGTGAGGTTGCAGTTTTTCTGATCTCCATCAACATGGTTTCTGGCGGTCGCTTGGCTTTGGGCCGCGAGATCCGTCTTGGCGCGCTCGTTTTCATCACCGACGACTCCGCCTGGCTCCAAGAGGCCCCCCTCGACGTCGAGGCCCTTCCCGTCCGCGGGGCGGCGCACTTTCCTGCGAGTGCCTACGGCGTCTCCTGCGACATCCGTCGACCCAGTAGCGGTCAACTCCCCCATCATCCACCCTTCCAGCTGTACGCCGTCGCAAGAGATCTGGTCGATCGCGACTTCAGCACTGGGTGAAACATGCGGTGGCCCGCCAGTCGGCCACCCCTCAAGTCATGACAATCGAGCCCGACGAATCTCTCTATGGACTATTCGACCTGTCGACTGGTTTCGCTGAGACTCTGTCCGAGTACGGGAGCAGCGACCCGGTGGCGGAGGTCCTGATGGTCGACACACCATGTAGCCCACCTAATTTCCGTCGCAGTGGCGGTGGCGATGGTGGCGGCGGTCCGTCGTGTGGTCATGACGAGTATCATCCCGAAGCCCTCACTTCGGAGCAGAGGGAAGAGCTGCATCATCGCAACATGGAGGTGCTCCACACCCCTATCATCGGAGAGACCTCCGAGGCTCGGGCCTTGGACGCTGCGCACCTGGCCACCTTGGCTGAGCACGCGCGTTCGGACAATCTCCAACATTCACTCGACGAACACGCTCGCCGGCAGATCCCTGAATCCAGTCGACGGCACCGACAGTTGTTTCTGCCAAAACCTCAGGTATATCGCACACCAGTCCAGGACCTTGCAGCTGCAACCTGTATAGCAGAGTCAGTTCAGCCATCTCGTTCGGACGCTGGTAGAGGTTTGATGTAGATTCGAACATTGCAATGTTTACCGGGGGGTTACCGGAACCCCCCTGGGGGAAGATATGGGCCATAGGAGGGAGGCAAACCAGCCCACATAGGGGTGGCCCCCCCCCCAAGGGAGGAGTCCGAATTGGACTAGGGGAGGGGGCGGCGCCCCCCTTTCCTTCTCCCTCTCTCTCTCCTTCCACCTTTCCCCCTCCGATAAAAGGAAGGGGGGCGAATCCTACTAGGAGCCCAAGTGGGACTCCTCCCACTTGGGGCTCGCCTAGGGCCGGCCTCCTCCCCTCTCCCTCCTTTATATATGGGGGTGGGGGCGCCTATAACACACATCAATTGTTCTAAGCCGTGTGCGGCGCCCCCCTCCACAGTTTACTCCTCCGGCCATATTCACGTAGTGCTTAGGCGAAGCCCTGCGCGGATCACTTCACCATCACCGTCACCACGCCATCATGCTGACGGGACTCTCCCTCGACACTTTGCTGGATCAAGAGTTCGAGGGACGTCATCAAGTTGAATGTGTGCAGAACTCGGAGGTGTCGTACTTTCGGTGCTTGATCGGTTGGATCGAGAAGACATTCGACTACATCAACCGCGTTAAGTAAATGCTTCCTCTTTTGGTCTACGAGGGTACATGGACACACTCTCCCCCTCTAGTTGCTATGCATCTCCTAGATAGATCTTGCGTGATCGTAGGAATTCTTTTGAATCATATAGTAGATATGATCAACATAGAGACGTTCACCATTGAAAACTACTCCATCTCACGTGATGATCGGACATGGTTTAGTTGATATGGATCACGTGATCATTTAGATGAATCGAGGGATGTCTATCTAAGTGGGAGTTCTTAAGTAATATGATTAATTGAATTTAAAATATTATGAACTTAGTCCTGATAGTTTTTTGCATATCTATGTTTGAGATCAATGGCCCGTGCTACCGTTCCCTTGAATTTTAATGCGTTCCTTGAGAAAGCTAAGTTGAAAGATGATGGTAGCAACTACACGGACTGGGTTCGTAACTTGAGGATTATCCTCATTGCCGCACAGAAGATTATGTCCTCGATGCACCGCTAGGTGACAAGCCCCCTCCCGCTAATGTAGACGCTTTAAACGTCTGCAGACGCAGTCTAATGACCACTCTATAGTTCAGTGTGCCATGCTCTACGGCTTAGAATCGGGACTTCAAAGACGTTTTCAACGTCATGGACCATATGAGATGTTCCAGGAGTTGAAGTTAATATTTCAAGAAAATGCCTGAGTTGAGAGATATGAAGTCTCCAACAAGCTCTATAGCTGCAAGATGGAGGAGAACAGTTCTGTCAGTGAATACATACTCAGAATGTCTGGGTACCATAACCACTTGACTCAGCTGGGAGTTAATCTTCCATATGATAGTGTTATTGACAGAGTTCTTCAATCAATTCCACCAAGCTACAAAGGCTTCGTGATGCACTATAATATGCAAGGGATGGAAAAGACAATTCTCGAGCTCTTCGCTATGCTCAAAGCTGCGGAGGTAGAAATCAAGAAAGAGCATCAAGTGTTGATGGTTAACAAGACCACTAGTTTCAAGAAAAAGGGCAAGGGAAAGAAGGGGAACTTCAAGAAGAATGTCAAGCAAGTTGTCACTCCCGTGAAAAGCCCAAGTCTGGACCCAAGCCTGAAACTGAGTGCATCTACTGCAAAGGGACTGGTCACTGGAAGCGGAACTACCCCAAGTATTTGGCGGATAAGAAGGATGGCAAAGTGAACAAAGGTATATTTGATATACATGTTATTGATATGTACCTTACTAATGCTCGTAGTAGCGCCTGGGTATTTGATACTGGTTCTGTTACACATATTTGCAACTCCAAATAGGGGCTATGGATTAAACGAAGATTGGCTAAGGACGAGGTGACGGTGCGAGTCGAGAATGGTTCCAAGGTCGATGTGATCGCCGTCGGCACGCTACCTCTACATCTACCTTCGGGATTAGTTTTAGACCTGAATAATTGTTATTTGGTGCCAGCGTTGAGCATGAACATTATATCTGGATCTTGTTTGATGCAAGACGGTTATTCATTTAAATCAGAGAATAATGGTTGTTCTATTTATATGAGTAATATCTTTTATGGTCATGCACCCTTGAAGAGTGGTCTATTTTTGTTGAATCTCGATCGTGGTGATACACATATTCATAATATTGATGCCTGTCGGTGTACTAGAGTAGGGGTACCCTAGTATCCCGGACTCGTGCACGGGCAGTTGTAGCACCCCGCGGCAAGGCTTGCCAAGTGACCGCCAAGGTCCTCCGCGGCTTCTTTGGAGCCGTTCAAGAACAAAGTATTCAAGGCCCCGGCAAGAGGAGCTCGCCGGGAAGGCCACTCAAGGCACGAAGGAAACAAGACCCCGGCAAGAGGAGCTTGCCGGGAAGGCTTGGTGAGAGACAAGCTACCGAGCGCGACAAGGATTCAGCCGCGGCAAGGTGCTTGCCGCGGCAGGCAACCTCTCTTCATCTCCGCTCCAGCTCATCCACCAACGTGTCGCCATGGGGCTATTCCAGGCATGCGTGTCAAGAGGTTGTGCAGCCAGCGGGGAGCAGCGATAGCGGCGCCGACAAGCTTACCATCGTGGCAAACGGTGGTGCACTTGACGGTCCCTGCAGATCGTTTAGGCGATGGGGACGGCATTTATTGATCTTGTCCCTTCCGTCGAGTTAGGTATAATGCATCGTACATCGTACAAATTGGTGTACCAACTACTGTTTTTCCATTTGTACCCTCATCTACGTTGCCACCTGTCGGTGACCCCTTGAGCCTATAAAAGGAGGCCCAAGTGCAACGTTGAAAGGGTTCGGTTTTCGGTCCATTCGACTCATTCGAGACCACACTCACTCAGGCTAGGTTTTGTAGCTCTCATTGCTCCCTAGCAAGAACACAATACAATCAACCAAGCAGCGGTAGGAGTATTATCTCTCCGGAGAGCTCCGAAGCTGGGTAAAACTGCTCGTGTGCATCGCCTCGATCTGCTCTTCGTGCAATCTCCGCCCCCCACCGAACCACAAGGGACTCGGTCCGCCAGGTCCCATAGGTGTTCGTGGGTCACGATCAGCTTCCCCAACAATGCCAAAAGATGCAAAGTTGATAATGATAGTGCAACATATTTGTGGCACTGCCGTTTAGGCCATATTGGTGTAAAGCGCATGAAGAAACTCCATGCGGATGGACTTTTGGAATCACTTGATTATGAATCATTTGATGCCTGCGAACCATGCCTTATGGGCAAGATGACTAAGACTCCGTTCTCCGGAACAATGGAGCGAGCCACTGACTTATTGAAAAAAATACATATCGATGTATGCGGTCCGGTGAGTGTTGAGGCTTGCGGCGGGTATCGTTATTTTCTAACCTTCACAGATGATTTAAGGAGATATGGGTATATCTACTTAATGGAACACAAGTCTGAAACATTTGAAAAGTTCAAAGAATTTCAGAGTGAAGTGGAGAATTATCGTAACAAGAAAATAAAGTTTCTACGATCAAATCGCGGAGGCGAATATTTGAGTTACGAGTTTGGCCTTCATTTAAAACAACATGGAATAGTTTCACAACTCACGCCACTTGGAACACCACAGCGTAATGGTGTGTCCGAACGTCGTAACCGTACTTTATTAGATATGGTGCGATCTATGATGTCTCTTACCAATTTACCACTATCGTTTTGGGGTTATTGATAACTCACAAGTATAAGGGATCGCAACAGTTTTCGAGGGTAGAGTATTCAACCCAAATTTATTGATTCGACACAAGGGGAGCCAAAGAATATTCTCTAGTATTAGCAGTTGAGTTGTCAATTCAACCACACCTGGATAACTTAATTTCTGCAGCAAGGTATTTAGTAGCAAAGTAATATGGAAGTAACGGTAACGGTAGCAAAAGTAATATTTTTGGGTTTTGTAGTGATTGTAACAATAGCAACGGAAAAGTAAATAAGCGGAGAACAATATGTGAAAAGCTCGTAGGCATTGGATCGGTGATGGAGAATTATGCCCGATGTGGTTCATCATGTAACAGTCATAACATAGGGTGATTCAGAACTAGCTCCAATTCATCAATGTAATGTAGGCATGTATTCTGAACATAGTCATACGTGGTTATGGAAAAGAACTTGCATGAAATCTTTTGTCCTACCCTCCCGTAGCAGCGGGGTCCTAATGGAAACTAAGGGATATTAAGGCCTCCTTTTAATAGAGTACCGGAACAAAGCATTAACACATAGTGAATACATGAACTCCTCAAACTACGGTCATCACCGGGAGTGGTCCCGATTATTGTCACTTCGGGGTTGCCGGATCATAACACATAGTAGGTGACTATAGACTTGCAAGATAGGATCAAGAACTCACATATATTCATGAAAACATAATAGGTTCAGATCTGAAATCATGGCACTTGGGGCCTAGTGACAAGCATTAAGCATAGCAAAGTCATAGCAACATCAATCTCAGAACACAGTGGATACTAGGGATCAAACCCTAACAAAACTAACTCGATTACATGATAGGTCTCATCCAACCCATCACCGTCCAGCAAGCCTACGATGGAATTACTCACGCACGGCGGTGAGAATCATGAAATTGGTGATGGAGGATGGTTGATGATGACGACAGCGACGGATTCCCCACTCCGGAGCCCCGAACGGACTCCAGATCAGCCCTCCCAACATGTTTTAGGGCTTGGCGGCGGCTCCGTATCGTAAAACGTGATGAATCCTTCTCTCTAATTTTTTTCTCCCCGAAAGTGAATATATGGAGTTGGAGTTGAGGTCGGTGGAGCGTCAGGGGGCCCACGAGGCAGGGGGCGCGCCCAGGGGGCAGGCGCGCCCCCACCCTCGTGGACAGGGTGTGGGCCCCCTAACGTGGATTTTTCTTCTAGTATTTTTAATATTTTCCAAAAAGATGTTCCGTGGAGTTTCAGGTCATTCCAAGAACTTTTGTTTCTGCACATAAATAACACTATGGAAAGTCTGCTGAAAACAAAGAACAAATCCGGGTTAGTTCCATTCAAATCATGTGTTAGAGTCCAAAACAAGGGCAAAAGTGTTTGGAAAAGTAGATCTGACGGAGACGATCAACTCCCCAAGCTTAAACCTTTGCTTGTCCTCAAGCAATTCAGTTGATAAACTGAAAGTGATAAAGAAAAAAATTTACAAACTCTGTTTGCTCTTGTTGTTGTAGATATATAAAGCCATCATTCAAGTTTTCAGCAAAGATTATGGCTAACCACATTCGCAATAACTCTTAGGTCTCATGTTTACTCATGTCAATGGCATAATCAACTAGCGAACAATAATAATAAATCTTGGATGACAACACTTTCTCAAAACAATCATGATATGATATAATAAGATGGTATCTCGCTAGCCCTTTCTGAGACGCAAAACATAAATGAATAGCACCTTTAAAGATCAAGGACTGACTAGACATTGTAATTCATGGTAAAAGAGATCCAGTCATAGTCATGCCCAATATAAATTAATAGTAATGAATGCAAATGACAGCAGTGCTCTCTAGCTAGTGCTTTTTAACAAGAGGGTGATGACTCAACATAAAAGTAAATAGATAGACCCTTCTCAGAGGGAAGCAGGGATTTGTAGAGGTGCCAGAGCTCGATTTTGAAATAGAGATAAATAACATTTTGAGCGGCATACTTTCATTGTCAACATAACAACCAAGAGATGGCGATATCTTCCATGCTACACACATTATAGGCGGTTCCCAAACAGAATGGTAAAGTTTATACTCCCCCTCCACCAACAAGCATCAATCCATGGCTTGCTCAAAACAACGAGTGCCTCCAACTAGCAACAGCCCCGGGGGAGTTTTGTTTGCAATTATTTTGATTTAGTTTGCATAAAGCATGGGACTGGGCATCCCGATGACCAGCCATTTTCTCGTGAATGAGGAGCGGAGTCCACTCCTCTTGAGAATAACCCGCCAAGCATGGAAGATACGGAAAGCCCTAGTTGATACATGTAACATCCCAAATTTTCAATTTGGCATGCTATACATAGGTCATCCATGCATATCATATTTTATTGCATTTTCGTTTGCAATCCTCGAAATCCTAAGAAACTCAAGGACCCTCGGAGAGAGTTGGGGATTTTCCTATTTTCATATTTGATTTTTATCAAATACTGAAGACGAGGATTTTTTATTTTAATTATTTTCTCTCCGGAAAATATTTCATTTTAAAATAATAAACGAGGGGAGATAATATGACTTCTCCAAAATAATTGAAATATAAGAGGAAAAATGTTAAAATAATTATTTGGTTTTTATTTGATTTATTTTGGAATTTTATTAGCCTAGAAAAATTTGCATGTTTTAAAAATTGCATTTTAGGGGCCAAGAAAAGTTCATCCTGTTCTAAATATTTCATTTATACTGGAGAAAACTTGTTTTGGAATTTTAGATTTTTATTTTTTTCTAGGATTTTCTTAGTCGGTGGAACGCTTAAAAAAGAGGATTCCCACCGACCGGGCCAAGCTCACCGAGCCAGCCGGCCCGCCCCGCCACCGCCTCCCCGCCGTGTCCGCCGCGGACTCGGATAGTACGGTCGCCGCCGCCTCCGCCGCCTCGACCCTCCCCAAGTCGGAGCCCCCAACCTATATAAGCCCCCTAAACCACCACCGCCGCCACGAGTCGCCTCGCCCACGAGCCAAACCCCGCCGCCCTCGCGCGCCTCTCCCGAGCCGCCGCGCCGCCCGCCCAGCGGCCACTCCCGCCGAGCGAGCTCGCCGAGTCAGCCTACCACGGACGACTCACGGAGGTAGCCGCCACGCCCGGTTTGTTTTGGAAAACCCTTCGGTTTTTTTTAAAAAACCTAGTTCGCTTTTTTTCATATACATCGGTTTTATTCTCCGGTTTATTTGTTTAGCGGCGCTCATTCGTTCGCTCGCTCTAACGAACGTGTTCGTCGCTTAGTTTTCGCTAACGAACGCTCGCTCGCTTAGCCATTCGTCGCTTTCTTTTTATCGGATTTATTTCGCGATTTTTCCGATCGCGATTTCTGATCCGATGTTCGAACTAGTTTAACTTTTCGCCGCTTATCGGGAATCAGCGATTCAAGCGCTGGAGTTTCATCTCAAACCTCTTCCGAATAGCCAACTCAAACAAGTTTTTGCCTCTGTAAAATTTGACCCTAGTTCAGATTAGTAAACGGATCTTGTTTCTTTCGCCATTTGAGTTTCGTTGCTCCGTTTGGTTTGATTCTTCTTGTGAACCAGAGTTCTTAAGTTGAACTCTCCGGTCAACCACTTTCGTTTGTGCTTCTTTGCTTGTTGCTTATGTATGTTGTTGTTTGTTTGCTATAGAATTCTTGAGTGCTAAGCGTGTTACTACTGAGTCTCTAGGATTCTTGATCGTCGACAAGGCAAGTAACACTTTGATCATACTCATTTCATACCTAGTTTTTATGCATTAGTTTCAACCCTCAAACATTGCATGGTTAGGATGTCATTAATTTGTGGGTTGGGAAGTAGATGATGAGGTAGGAACCTATTGTCCTGCATTCAAACCTTGGGAGTTACTTCTAAGTTATGCTTATATTGCCATGCTATGCTCGTAGACGAGGATTGGGTTTGAGTGTATCCATGACAGATGTGAGATTGTTAATTAACGGTTTACTTTAAGGTGGCAACTTTAATACACATCTGGTGGATTGAGGCACTGGGAACCCAAAGGTTGTCTGTTTTACTTTTTGAAATCCTGGGTACCCGTGTGATCTTCCTATGGACCGCCACCAGTGCTCAAAGGAACTGAGATTATTCATGCTAGAATCTTACATGTGCAGCCACAAGCTATTATGGGCTCTAGCATAGTTGAGTAAGTTACGTGAAGCTCTTGAAGAGGTAGATCAGCAGGTAGTGGGTTTTGTAGGTTTGGTATGATCTACCCGAGTAGAGAGTTAATGTTTCGAAAGACGTGTCTCGGTCATCCGCTTCTCAAACACCATGCGGTGCGAGAAATCAACGCAGGCGATCGAGTCTTGTGGGGAAAAGTGCAAACCTCCGCAGAGTGTACAATCTAATCATGGTTAGCCGTGTCCCCGGTTATGGACAATTCTGAGTATCTAGTATTTGAGTATTCACATGTATCTCATCACTCTAAATTAATATTGCTGGGATGTTAAGTACCTTAATTGGGATTGAGTTGGGGTTATACCTTCTCAATGATGTTTCAACCACCATGATAGTTAAAGTAAAACTTATTCCTTTGTTGTAGGGAAAATTGGCTTTCCGCAAAATCAGTAATCGGAGAACTTTCCACCAGCCAAATATGCATGTAGTGGTAGCATTATTCTGTTATTGCTCTATTGTGTTACATTGCCAGATATTCCATGTGCTGACCTGTTCTCGGGCTGCAACGTATTATGTTGCAGACTTTTCGACGAGGAGTAAGGTTCGATAGGTCGCTGCCGTGTAGCTCAGCTATGCCGCTGAAGTTGATGGACTCACTTTACCTTCCAAGCCTTCCGTTGTTATCGTATTAGATGGCCTTAAGCCATATTATTGTAATAAGTTCTCTTTGAGACATTCGATGTAATAAGTGTGTGATTGCTTGTGTTATAAATCCTTCGAGTAATCGTGTGTGTCAAGATTACCGATCCAGGATGACACGGAAGCACGTAGACTTGACCATCTGAGGTCGGGTCGCTACAAGATGGTATCAGAGCACACGTTGAGTGTAGGACACGACCACTAAGATAAAACCATAGGTCACTCTTCTCCACTCATTTCTGACGCCTCTCCATTTTTTCACTCTTTAGGATGACGGAGATGAAGAACAAGTTTGCACAACCGGATGAAGACACACCTTTTGGACGCCACTTGAAGGAAGTCACTAGGTACCTGAATATTGGAATACCCAGCTTCACCGGGACGCATAATGCCACTTTACCGTAAGAAGAGCGCTGGATGATTCAAGTACAAGTTCCAGAAGGACGTTCTCGCCAACTTCCAAGCCCATAGAGTTTTCTTTTGAAGCACCCACCGAGCCTTGGCAGGAGTATGGCAGCTCACATTACCATGGGACGATTGGAGAAGCCTACAACCGGGAGCTTAAAGACACCATATATCAAATATGTGGGCGCCGAGACGAGCAATGGGAAGTAATCAGCACCAAGAAGGATAGATCCATTGCAGCTTACGTCCAGGAGCTAAACCAGCACATTCGACGTCAGGAGAACCAGATGTGCGCGGACATGATGGAGATGAAGAAGGCGAAAACTAGGATCATCAAGCTGGAGGAAGAACTCAAGTTTACACGCGATGGATATGAGGAAGAAATCAAGACCCCATCGGAGAAGAATGACGACCTAGTCAAGAAGATTGAGTCTTCATGGGAGGACCAGACCGGAAGAAGAGGAAGAAGATCCCACTTGTCCGGACAACTACATCATCATCGATTTACACCGATTCCGATCCAAGCGATGATGACTACGAAGATGAAGTGGAGCAGACATCATGGAGTCTTCCACCGATCAAAATTTCTAGATGACCACCATATAATAGTAGTATTTCCCCATGTAATTAGTAGTAGTTGAGCACTTGTGCGATAGTCCTAGACCGCTTTGTATGCCCTTGCTTGATTGATTGAATGAATGTGTGTGTTTGCCTCATATGCATATGGGTAGTATTTCTCCCAGATCTTTTTCTATTCTAATCTCTTCCATCTAAAACCCTCGATGCCTCCGAGACGTGACCCGGTTTTGTTTTCCCACCGAGCTCACCCATTGATCCAGCAGCAGAATGCCTTGATGCAATTGCTAGTTCGTAACTGTGGCAACAACAACAACAACAACAATGCCAACAACAACCCGCCGCCCGGTGGACAACTTAACCTGCTTCCTAAGGCTACAACCGCGGTGTTATCCAAGAGCACCGAGCCAATAGTTGTTGATGATTGGCTACGCCAGATTGAAGGAGTTAACCACCGCAGGATGCACAGATGTTGAAAGGGTGCGCTTGTCAAGACATCAAATGGATGGACCAGAGTCGCATGGTGGGAGAATTACACGGCTACTTTTCCTATAGCCAATGTCACTTGTGACCAGTTCCAACAAGCTTTTCGCACGGCCTATGTCTCAACTGGAGCCATGCAGATAAAGAAGCGTGAGTTTCGCAACTTACGCCAGGGGAACCGTACTGTGGCCCAATACGTGGATGAGTTTAGCAAGTTATCACGCTATGCCCCTGATGATGTGGCCACAGATGCCGCAAAGCAGGAGAAGTTTATGCAAGGGCTGAATGATGAGATGAGTATGCAGTTGATGGTGGCAACTTTCAACAACTACCAGGAGTTGGTAGATAAGGCCCTAATGATTGAAGGAAAGCAACAGCAGATTGAGAACCGTAAGAGGAAGTATGGACAAGGGAAGTATAACTTAGGAACTCACCAGAAGCCTCGCTTAACCCCGAACTCGGGAGGACTTGTTCATAACCATGGAGGTCATAACCATACTGGAGGAGGATCGATAATCAAAATGGTGCGAAGAACGGAATGGGAATGGAGGCAACAATAATCGAATCGCTCTAACCCAGCTACACCCGCCAAGAGGGACTTAAGCCAAGTTATTTGTTTGGCAAGGGAAGACAGGCACTATGCCAATGACTGCCTCAAGGAAAGAATGGAAACGGAAATGGAAGCGCTGGGAAGAAGCCCAATCCATTCAACAAAGGATAAGTGAACCACGTTAACGTGGAGGAAGTTGAAGAGCAGCCGGACGCGTAATAGGTAAGTTTTTGGTTCAGTCATTTACCGCTATTGTTCTTTTTGATACTGGTGCATCGCATTCATACATATCAAGGGGATTTGTGGATAAGTTTAAGTTACCAACCCAAACCCTTAGGACCCCTATTCTAGTGAGCTCGCCTGGAGCGGAGTACATGGCTAGCAGATGGTGCACCCAGATACCCCTAATCATTGGCACGCATGTTTTTCCGTCTGACCTAATTATCTTGGAGTCGCAAGGATTGGATGTGATATTAGGTATGGACTGGATGTCAAAGTATGGAGGAAGTATTGATTGTGCTAGCAAGTCAATTTATCTTACCACCCCGGAGGGAAGAAGGATTAAGTATGTATCTAGGCATGTGCCTAGGAGGAGCCAAGTGAATGCCCTCATGGGAGTTGTACAGAGGAAGTACCTATAGTAAAGGATTATCCAATGTTTTCCCGGAGGAGTTACTGTGCATGCCACCGGATCGAGACATCGAGTTTCTGATAGAGCTATTGCCAGGTACAGGGCCAATATCCAAGAGACCCTACCGGATGCCCGCAAATGATCTGGAGGAAACTAAGAAGCAGATCAAGGAGATATTCGAGAAAGGTTGCATTTGTAGAAGTTCATCACCTTGGGGAGCCCCCGTACTTTTGGTGGAGAAGAAGGATAAATCCCTGAGGATGGTTGTTGATTATCGAGCTCAATGAAGTAACGATAAAGAACAAGTATCCTTATCGATGATTAATGATCTGTTTGATCAGTTGCAAGGAGCTAAGGTGTTTTCAAAGATTGATCTACGATCGTGATACCATCGATTGAAGATCCGAGAGAAGGATATACCAAAGACAGCATTTACCACACGGTATGGATTATATGAGTATACGGTCATGTCATTTGGACTGACTAACGCCCCTGCCTATTTCATGAGTATGATGAATAAGGTATTCATGGAGTATTTGGACAAGTTTGTTGTGGTGTTTATTGATGATATTATGGTATACTCTAAGAACGAAGAGGAGCACGCGGAACACTTGCGTTTGGTCCTCGAGAAACTCAGGGAACACCAATTATACGCCAAATTCAGCAAGTGCGAGTTTTGGTTGAAGGAAGTTGGATTTCTTGGGCATGTTATATCAGGAGAGGGTATAGCAGTAGATCCTAGTAAGGTTCAGTTAGTCACTGAATGTTGGCACCCACTTCAGTTGGCGAAATCCGCAGTTTCCTTGGACTGGCAGGATATTATCGGAGGTTCATTGAGAATTTTTCCAAGATTGCTAAGCCAATGACTGAATTGCTAAAGAAGGACACTAAGTTCAAATGGACAGAGGATTGTGAGACAAGCTTTCAGGAGTTGAAGAAACGGTTGACTACAGCCCCAGTGCTGACATTGCCAGATATGCATAAGGAGTTTCAAGTGTATTGTGACGCCTCTCGCTTGGGACTTGGATGTGTTCTTATGCAGGACGGAAAAGTTGTTTCGTATGCCTCACGACAACTGAAGCCACATGAGTTGAACTATGCCACGATGATTTGGAGTTAGCAGCTGTAGTACATGCGCTGAAGACCGGAGACATTATCTTATTGGAAATCGCTGTGATGTGTACACGGATCATAAGAGTTTGAGGTACATTTTCACACGTATGAGTTAAACCTCGCATGAGGAGATGGCTGGAACTTATAAAGGATTACGACATGAAGCTACACTATCATCCAGAAAGGCCAACGTCAGAAAGCGCACGCCTTTGAGCCGAAGAGTTATGCTAATATCCTTGAAAGCAAAGGATTGCCAAAGGAGTTAGCTACGGAGATCATGGAACTTAGATTGGAGATTGTTCCAAGAGGTTTTCTTGCAACAATAGAGGTTCAATCGACGTTGTTGAACAAGATTCGAGAAGCTCAGAAGGAGGACAAAGAGATTGCTGAGATAAGAGAGAAGATGGGCGAAGGAAAAGCCAAAGGTTTTCGCGAGGATGAGCACGATACCTTGTGGTTTGAGGACCGGATTTATGTGCCCAACAATTCGGAGATCAGGAAGTTAATACTTCAGGAGGCCCATGACTCACCATACTCGATTCACCCCGGAAACACCAAGATGTATTTGGACGTGAAGGAACATTTCTGGTGGACTGGTATGAAGAAGGATATTGCCGAGTATGTAGCCGTATGTGATGTATGTCGAGAGTGAAGGCAGAGCATCGGTTAGCAGGATGTTACAGCCTATGCCAATACCGAATGGAAGTGGGACAAACTTGGCATGGACTTTATTACCGGATTACCCGTAACCAAGGCAGGATATGATTCAATTTGAGTAGTTGTGGATCGCTTGACCAAAGTAGCCCATTTCATCCCGGTGAAAACAACCTATACAAGTGCAAAGTTGGCCAAGATATATATGTCCAGGATCGTATGTTTGCATGGAGTTCCGAGGAGCATCGACGATAGAGGAACGCAGTTTACTTCAAAGTTTTGGCATCGGCTACACCAGCACTTTGGGTACCAGATTGAGTTCAAGACTCTTTTCACCCGCGGATGGATGGACATGAGAGAGTCAATTAGATTCTGGAAGACATGTTGAGAGCATGTGCTCTAGATTATGGATCTAGTTGGGATGACAATTTGCCGTACGCAGAGTTCTCATATAACAACAGCTACCAGGCCAGTTTGAAGATGGCACCGTTCGAAGCCCTATATGGACGCAGATGTAGAACACCATTGATGTGGGATGAGGTTGGAGACCGTCAGTTGTTTGGACCGGATTTGATTAAAGAATCAGAAGAGAAGGTTAAACTGATCAGAGACAGACTAAAGATTGCTCAGCCTAGATGTAAGAGTTATGCGATTCAAAACGCAAGGAAGTAACCTATGAAATTGGAGATGAACCTATTCATGAAAGTATCACCCTTGAGGGGAGTGAAACGTTTTGGAGTTAAGGGAAAGTTAGCCCCAAGATTTGTAGGACCGTAACGTGTTTTGGAACGGATGGGAGAAGTTGCCTACAAGCTGGAGTTACCTAAAGGATTGTCAGGAGTTCACGATGTGTTTCACATATCACAGCTGAAGAAGTGCCATGCTGAGATGGTCAATATACCGCTAAATGATACAGTGCCCTTGGAGGCGATTAAGCTGGATAGTAATCTGACCTATGAGGAGAAGCCTATAAAGATTCTTGATTTCGACAATGAGTCACCGTAGCAAGGTTATCAAGTTTTATAAGTCCAAAGGAGCCACCATACCGAGGAGGAAGCCACCGGGAGCGAGAAGAGGATATTCGCAAGGACCATCCACACCTATTTTCTAGTTAACCCGAATCTCGAGGGCTAGATTCATCTTAAGGGGTAGGTTTGTAACATCCCAAATTTTCAATTTGGCATGTTATACATAGGTCATCCATGCATATAATATTTTATTGCATTTTCGCTTGCAATCCTCAAATCCTAAGCAACTCAAGGACCCTCGAGAGAGTTGGGGATTTTCCGATTTTCATATTTGATTTTTATCAAATATCAAGACGAGGTTTTTGATTTTAATTATTTTCTCTCCGAAAATATTTCAGAACGCCTTGACACACCCGTGGTGGTTACATTTTGGCGGATCTAGACTGGCCCCACAGATCAATACTAGTCTTTTCTCGCGATTTTGTCCTCACTGCGCACTGGAGCAATCTTCTTCGGTCGGTCACCCATCCTCAAACTACTCCAAGCTGAGCACGCTTAACTTTGGAGTTCGTCGTCGAATGGGATCCCGAAAAGAAGGAATTCCTTATTGATATGAGTAGTCTATCATCCCTAATAAGCCGTGCTATTACATACACCCCACTCAGAGGAACCGACGCCCCGCCGGGCCACAGAACGCTCCTCTTGGCACAACCGTCGTGCATCCAGTCCGTACATGTGCCATGCCGCTGCCATGACGGGTCACAAACGCTCATGAACAACATGACCGCGCAAGACCTGTCCGCAACCATCCGTAATCATGAGGGTCGGCTCGATACCAACTTGTAACGCCTCGATGCGGCTATATCTCCCACGTGTCAAGCACGACTTAGAGGCATAACCGCATTGAAAGCAATGTCGCAAGTGAGGTAATCTTCACACAACCCATGTAATACATAAGGGAAAAGAGATACATAGTTGGCTTACAATCGCCACTTCACACAATACATGAGTAAAACATTACATCATACAGATACAAACAAGGTCCGACTACGGAACCAAAAAATAAAGAAGACTACCCCAAATGCTACACAGATCCCCGATCGTCCCAAACTGGCTCCACTATGATCAACCGAAAACGAAACAACACAATAAACAAGATCTCCATCGAGCTCCTCCTTGAGCTTGATGCGCCACCGCACGGTTTCATCGGCACTGCAAACTGGTTTTGAAGTAATCGTGAGTCACGGGACTCAGCAATCTCACACCCGCGAGATCAAGACTATTTAAGCTTAAAGGTAGGACAGGGTAGTGAGGTGGAGCTGCAGCAAGTTTACTCAGCATATATGGTGGCTAACATACGCAAAAGAGAGCGAGAAGAGGAGGCAAAGCACGGTCGAACAACTATGATCAAGAAGTGATCCGAAACTACTTACGCCAAACATAACTCCAACATCGTGTTCACTTCCCGGACCACGAGAAGAGACCATCACGGTTACACACGCCGTTGGTGTATTTTAATTAAGATCAACTTCGGGTTATCTACAACCGACATTAACAAATTCCCATCTGCCACATAACCGCTGGCACGGCTTTGAAAGTTCAAACCTGCAGGGGTGTCCCAACTTAGCCCATGATAAGCTCTCGCGATCAACGAAGGAATAGACCTTCTCCCCGGAAGACCGATCAGTCTCGAATCCTGCCACAAGACATTTCACAGCAATAAAACAAGTCCAAGAAGACCTCCCGGCGTGCCGACACCTCGATAGTAGCCGCACAGATCTCGCCTCGAGCCACGACCGGATGAACACTACGACGGCAACCGACGATACCCCAAGTTGCCTCGGGCGGCACCGCAAGTGGGTTTAGTTTGACCAACACTTAGACAAGCATTGGCCCGGGGTAATAAAGATGACCTCGGATGCGCGACTCCCAAGGGAAAAAGGCTAGGAGGCAAAAGTAAAACCAATGTTGGGCCTTGCTGGAAAAGTCTTATTCAAAGCGAACTGTCAAGGGGGTCCCATAAATCACCCGACCGCGTTAGGGACGCAATAACCGGGAACATAACACCGATATGACGGAAACTAGGCGGCAAGAGTGGAACAAAACACTGTGCATAAGGCCGAGCCTTCCACCCTTTACCAAGTATATAGATGCATTAATTAAATAAGATATATTGTGATATCCCAACAAGTAAACATGTTCCAACAAGGAACAACATCTCCATGTTCCAACAAGGAACAAACTTCAACTTCACCGCAACTAACAACGCTATAAGAGGGCTGAGCAAAGCGGTAACGTAGCCAAACAACGGTTTGCTAGGAAATGATGGTTAGAGGTTTGACATGGCAATGTGGGTGGCATGATATAGCAAGTGGTAGGCATCGTAGCATAGGCATAGCAAAAGAGCGAGCATCTAGCAAGCAAAGATAGAAGTGATTTCGAGGGTATGGTCATCTTGCTCAAATCCCGCAAGGAAGAAGATCAAGTCCATGAAGAGGACAAACGGGCGTAGTCGAACGAATCCTCACAACTCCGGAACGAACCCGAAGCCAACGAGAGAAGCAAACCGGAAAGAAGCAAACAACGTAGTAAACACACAATCATAAACATGGCATGATGCACAAACAAATATGATGCATGTCCGGTTTAAATATGCATGGCATGGCAATATGCACAAACAACACTACTAATTAAATGGAGCCCAATATGCAACGAGTTGCATATTGACGGAACACCACAACACTTATTTAGTTCTCTCTCGGTTAGGTACACAACAATATTAAATGTTGTTAAACATGGCAAGAGGTGGAGCATAATTAAACTAGCTATTTAGGCAAGTTTAAATGAGGCCGGAAATAAGAAACAACAATTCCGGAAAATCCCCATGAGCAATATTTGAGATTCGGTACTGTTCTGCCCTAAACACAATTTTAATGTTGTTAAACATGCAAAGTAGTGCTACCATGTTAAACTAGGCATTTTTCTACCCCATTTACATATATAATTTATTTAAATCCGAGTTACGGTTATTTAGTTATGAAATAAAGCATTTAAACATGGCATATTAGCAAATTAATGCAAACATCAATTGAAACATTTTTAACATGGATGAAAATGGCGTATTATTAATCTACACAATATTCTGAGCATATTACATGTTTAAACCATTTTAATCCGATGCACGGTTGATGAGTTATTAAATGCATGAACTCTAGGGACTTTTCTGTAAAACTGCTATTCCCTGGAAATTAGCTAAATTCGCAGCGTATGAAAAAAAACAACATCGGGCTGAATCTGGGCGGACTGGGCCAACAGAGAGGGGCTGGGGGAGGCAGCTCACCCTGGGCCAAGGCCCGGTCGGTGAGGAAGGAGGGCCAGGCCGGCTGGGCCTCCGATGGAGCAGGCTGGGCCTAGCGCTCGGTGGAGGAGGGCGCTGGCTGGAGGATCTGGAGTCCAGCAGGCCGGATTGGGGAGGTTCTGGGCTGGGCCTTTGCGCGGCCCACGCGCGAGGTCAACGCAGGCGAAGCGGACGCGCCCTCTGTTCGCCCCTCGAAGAGACACGCCGCGGCGGGAGGGAGCTCCGGTGAGGTCGTGGAGGACCGTGAGGCGCGAATGGGGTGGATCCGGCAGGCTGCCAGATCCGGACGCGAGGACTCTGCTTCAGCATCGGTGAAGGCCACCGCCGATCTGAGCTTCACGGGCGGATCTCTGCGGGGGGGAAAAGAGAGAGAGAGCGAGGTGAGAGAGAGGGAGGACGAAGGGAAGGAAGAGGGAGGCGCGAGGCGGCGACCTGGGATGGCGGAGTTCGTCGCCGGCGGCGAGGCTGGCCAATGGGGGCGCGACAAATGGCGGCGGGGTGCTGGCTTGGCGCTGAAATTGAGGAGGGAGGAGGCTGGTGGCTGCGGGAATCCCGAGGGGGGCGGCTAGAGGTAGGTGGAGGGGCTAAGGATGCCAAATTTGGAAGGAGGGATGTCCATATATAGGCAGGGATGGCTAGGGTTTGGGTTTAGGGGGGGTTTGAGGCCGTTTCGGAGCCTCCGATCACGATCCGACGATCAGGAACGGAGGGGAAACTAGGAGAGGGGTTGGTGGGCTGTGTAGATGGGCTAGGCTGAGAAGAGAGAGAGACCCGACAAAGCAGTTTTCTGAGACCGAACGTCTCGACGAAGGTACCGCAATGGTACCGCTTATGTTTAACGGTTGGGCTATCAAACGGACTAATGCGCATTTAAACTTGGCAGGCGGCCTGTCTACACTATAATAAGACCGCATGACAAGTTGCAACCCATTCCGAGAACATTATTATGCCACTTATAAAATAATATTCGAGAGAAATGCAAGGTAGCGGCGAGTGTATCCGGACTCGGAACGGGCAACGGAGAGAAATGGTGGAACATGAACGGATGCAAGTTTTGAAAAACATGCGGATGAAATGCAGATGATGCCATGAGATGAGATGCATAACAAAAACAAAATGCAAAACAACAGACAAAACCCAACCACGAAGGAAATAATAAATCACATCTCCAGAAAAGGCAAGAGTCGGAGTTACGAATATGGAAAGTTGTATCCGGGATGTTACAATTTCATTTTAAAATAATAAACGAGGGGAGATAATATGGCTTCTCCAAAATAATTGAAATATCGGAGTAAAAATGTTAAAATAATTATTTGCTTTTTATTTGATTTATTTTGGAATTTTATTCGCCCTAGAAAAATTTGCATGTTTTTAAAAATTGCATTTTAGGGGCCAAGAAAAGTTCATCCTGTTCTAAATATTTCATTTAGACGGAGAAAACTTGTTTTGGAATTTTAGATTTTATTTATTTTTTTCTAGGATTTTCTTAGTCATGAACGCTTTAAAAAAGAGGACTCATACCGATCGGGCCAAGCTCACTGAGCCAGCCGGGCCGCCCGCGCCACCGCCTCCCCTCGTGCCGCCACGGACTCGGAGAGTCCGGTCGCGCCGCCTCCCGCCGCCCCGACCCTCCCCAAGTCGGAGCCCCCAACCTATAAGCCCCCTCTAAACCACCACCACCACTGAGTCGCCTCGCCGCCGAGCCGAACCCCGCCGGCCAAGGCCTCCCGAGCCGCTGCCAGAGGTTGCCGCCGCCGCCTGCCAGCGCCGCGCCCGCCTCGCCGCCACCCGCCGCCTCGCCGAGCTCCTTGAGCCGCCCGCCACGGACGACTCGCCGGAGGTAGCCGCCACGCCGGTTTGTTTTGGAAAACCCTTCGGTTTTTTTTAAAAAACCCTAGTTCGTTTTTTTTATATAGATCGGTTTTATTCTCGGTTTATTTGTTTAGCGAAGCGTCATTGCTCGTTCGCTCTAACGAACGTGTTCGTCGCTTAGTTTCTGCTAACGAACGCTCGCTCGCTTAGCCGCTCGTCATTTTCTTTTTATCGGATTTATTCCGCAATTTTTCCGATCGCGATTTCTGATCCGATGTTCAACTAGTTTAACTTTTCACTGCTTATCGGAATCAGCGTATCAAGCGCCGGAGTTTCATCTCAAACCCTCTTCCGAATAGCCAACTCAAACAAGTTTTTGCCTCTGTAAAATTTGACCCTAGTTCAGATTAGTAAACGGATCTTGTTTCTTTCACCGCTTGAGTTTCGCTGTTCGCTTGGTTTGATTCTTCTTGTGAACCGGAGTTCTTAAGTTGAACTCTCCAACAACCACTTTCAGTTGAAGTTTCGCTTGTGCTTCTTTGCTTGTTGCTTATGTATGCTGTTGTTTGTTTGCGATAGAATTCCGGAGTGCTAAGCGTGTTACTACGAAGTCTCTAGGATTCCCGGATCGCCGCAAGGCAAGTAACACTTTGATCATACTCTTTTCATACCCAGTTTTTATGCATTAGTTTCAACCTCAAACATTGCATGGTTAGGATGTCATTAATTTGTGGGTTGGGAAGTAGATGATGAGGTAGGAACCTATTGTCCTGCATTCAAACCTTGGGAGTTACTTCTACGTTATGCTTATATTGCCATGCTATGCTCAGAGACGGATTGGGTTTGAGTGTATCCATGACGGATGTGAGATTGTTAATTAACGGTTTACTTTAAGGTGGCAACTTTAATACACATCCGGTGGATTGAGGCACTGGGAACCCAGTGTTGTCTGCTTTTACTTTTTGAAATCCCGGGTACTGTGTGATCTTCCTATGGACCGCCACCTGTGCTCAAAGGAACTGAGATTATTCATGCTAGAAACTTCCGTGTGCAGCCACAAGCTATTATGGGCTCTAGCATAGTTGAGTAAGTTACGTGAAGCTCTTGAAGAGGTAGATCGCAGGTAGTGGGTTTTGTAGGTTTGGTATGATCTACCCGAGTAGAGAGTTAATGTTTCGAAAGATCGTGTCTCGGTCATCCGCTTCTCAAACACCATGCAAGGCGAGAAATCAATGGAGGCGATCGAGTCGTGGGGAAAAGTGCGCAAACCATCGCAGAGTGTACAATCTAATCATGGTTAGCCGTGTCCCCTGTTATGGACAATTCGAGTATCTAGTATTTGAGTATTCACATGTATCTCATCACTCTAAATTAATATTGCTGGGATGTTAAGTACCTTAATTGGGATTGAGTTGGGGTTATACCTTCTCAATGATGTTTCAACCACCATGATAGTTAAAGTAAAACTTATTCCTTTGTTGTAGGGAAAATTGGCTTTCCGCAAAACTCAGAATCAGAGAACTTTCCACCAGCCAAATATGCATGTAGTGGTAGCATTATTCTGTTATTGCTCTATTGTGTTACATTGCCAAGATATTCCATGTGCTGACCCATTCTCGGCTGCAACGTATTATGTTGCGACTTTTCAGACGAGGAGTAAGGTTCGATAGGTCGCTGCCGTGCAGCTCAGCTATGCCGCTGGAGTTGATGGACTCACTTTACCTTCCAAGCCTTCCGCTGTTATCGTATTAGATGGCCTTAAGCCATATTATTGTAATAAGTTCTCTTTTGAGACATTCATGTAATAAGTGTGTGATTGCTACTGTGTTATAAATCCTTCGAGTACTGTGTGTGTCAGCATTACCGATCCAGGGATGACACGGAAGCACAGAGACTTGACCATCTGAGGTCGGGTCGCTACAATACATGAGCTATTCGAGCATACAAAACAGAATTTCATTTGAAGGTTTAGAGTTTGGCACATACAAATTTACTTAGAACGGCAGGTAGATACCGCATATAGTAAGGTATAGTGGACTCATATGGAATAACTTTGGGGTTTAAGGAATTGGATGCACAAGCAGTATTCCCGCTTAGTACAAGTGAAGGATAGCAAAAGACTAGGAAGCGACCAACTAGAGAGCGACAACAGTCATGAACATGCATTAAAATTAATAGACATTGAGTACGAGCATGAGTAGGATATAATCCACCATGAACATAAATATCGTGAAGGCTATGTTGATTTGTTTCAACTACATGTGTGAACATGTGCCAAGTCGAGTCACTTAAATCATTCAAAGAAGGATACCACCCCACTTTACCACATCACAACCATTTTAATAGCATGTTGGCACGCAAGGTAAACCATTATAACTCATAGCTAATCAAGAATGGCACGAGCAACTATGATCTCTAATTGTCATTGCAAACATATTTATTCATAATAGGCTGAATCGGGAACGATGAACTAATCATATTTAAGAAAACAAGAGAGGTCGAGTTCATACCAGCTTCTCTCATCTCAGTCAGTCCATCATATATCGTCATAATTGCCTTTCACTTGCACAACCGAACGATGTGAAAATAATAAGAGTGCACGTGCATTGGACTAAGCTGGAATCTGCGAGCATTCAATAAATAGGAGAAGACAAGGCAATATGGTCTCTTGGTTAAATCAACAATAATGCATACAAGAGCCACTTCAACAATTTAATTATGGTCTTCTCCTATCGACCCCCAAAGAAAAGAAAAGAAATAAAACTATTTACACGGGAAAGCTCCCAACAAGCAAAAGAAGAAGAGGAAATATTTTTGGGTTTTCTTTTTAATTATTACTACTACAGCAAGACAAATAAACTAACTAAAAGCTACACCAATTTTTTTGGTTTTTCTTAAGGTTTAACAAACACACAAGAAGAAAGCAGGAAAAAGAAAATAAACTAGCATGGATATTACAGTGAAAGAGTATGAGCACCGACATCTAGCAATGAGTGTGTGAGCATAAATGTAATGTCGGTGAGAGATGTGTACTCCCCCAAGCTTAGGCTTTTGGCCTAAGTTGGTTTATTGCCACGGATGGCCTGGCGGATATCCATAGTTGTAGCTGGGGTCGTACTGAGCTGCGGCAGTTATTGCCTCCTGAGCTACAGCATGGCGGCGAGCTGCCTCCGCCCTCCTCTCGTACTCATCTGCCTCCTCTCTGGTAATGAAATGTCTTCCTTTTGCCTGATAATCAAAGAAGGCAGGAGCAGGGAGAGTAATACGGACAGCACGACGTCTGTCAAAGATTAAGCGATATCGGAGAGGTGATTCATTCCTCTCGACAAACTGGTGGTGAACCATAGCATGCATTAAAGTCTAAATAAGTAGGAGGCAACTCAATATCATCCTCACGTATGTCCACACCAAGAAAATTAGCTAAGCGGGTTGCATAAATTCCTCCAAAGAAATCTCCATTAAATCTATTATGATGCAACCCACGGCAACAATGGCTCCTAAATTATAAGATTTGTCTCCTAACACAGACTCCTAAGAATACTGAGGTCAGGGACACACATGTGACATGCTTCATCTTTACCATTTATGCACCTACCTATGAAGAGAGCAAAATAATGTATAGCAGGAAAATGAATGCTCCCTATGGTAGCTTGTGCTATATCTCTAGATTCCCCCACAGTTATACTAGCAAGAAAATCTCTAAATTCAGATTTGCGAGGTTCACTAGCACTACCCCATTGTGGAAGTTTGCAAGCAGTGGTAAAATCCTCTAAGTCCATCGTATAACATTTTTCATAAAGATCAAACAGGACAGTTGGAGAATTACGTGAAGATGAAAATTCAAACCTCCTCACAAAGGAACTAGTGAGATAGTGGTATGGCGGCACTTTTCTTCCTCAAGCTCACAAGATCAGCGTTATACAAATATGTTAAATTCTTCCTTGATTCCTGCTCGATCCATAAAGCTTTCTGAAGACCATTCACAAGGCCAAGACTGAGCGCCCCTTGGTGGCTCATCGTCAAGATCACGCATTGCAAGCCCGGGTCCTTGCTTCCTTGAAGAACCACCTTGAAACATTTTCCTAAGCATATTTCTTCCTCCGAAAATTTCTGAAATTTTTAGTAACTTCAAATAAAAGTGAACCAAACTCAACAAAATTGATAGCAACTACTCCTACAAGTGCCTAGAGCCTTTATCAAGCATTAGAACTACTTGGAACCATATAGATTTGACATGCAAGCTCAAGAACATGGTCACCTTGGCAGCACAAATTTGCAATGAATAAAGCACTAGAACAAAAACTAATTGGACCAATGGAGGAGTCACATACCAAGGAACAATCTCCCCAAGCATTTTTGTGAGAGGTGCTTTGAGCAAGGAGATCGAAAATCGCAGCAAAATGAGCTAGAATTCGTGCTTGAGCTGGATGGTGATTTTTTTTTTGGAGGAAGAAGAAGTGTGGGTGCAGGAATAAGTGGAAAGGAGCCACCATGGGCCCACGAGGTAGGGGGCGCCACGGACCCTCGTGGCTGTGTGCTTGCTCCCCGCTGTGTTCTCAAGCATAGATATTCTCAAATATTCCAGAAAAAATCATATTCCATTTTCGTGGCATTTGGAGAACTTTTTTTATATTGCACGGATAGTTCGAGGAAAAATGACAGGAAAATACTATTTTTACTTTATTTCAACTAAATAATGAAAGTAGAAAGAGGGCATGTAAGGTTGTGCCTTCTAGTTTCATCCATCTCATATTCATCAAAAGGAATCCACTAACAAGGTTGATCAGGTCTTGTTAACAAACTCATTCCGAATAACATGGAACCGGAGAAATTTTGAATAACACTATGTTACCTCAACGAGGATATGCACATCCCCAATAATAAGAATATCATATTTCTTATTGACACTAGGAAGAGGAAATTCAAAACCTCCAAAAATAATTGATAGAGTTTTTCCAATAGAGTTGATACTATGAACTTGAGGTTGTTTCCTCGGAAAGTCTACCGTATGCTCATTACCATTAACATGAAAAGTGACATTGCCTTTGTTGCAATCAATAACAGCCCCTGCGGTATTCAAAAAAGGTCTTCCAAGAATAATAGACATACTATCGTCCTCAGGAATATCAAGAATAACAAAGTCCGTTAAAATAGTAATGTTTGCAACCACAACAGGCACATCCTCACAAATACCGACAGGTATAGCAGTTGATTTATAAGCCATTTGCAAAGATATTTCAATAGGTGTCAACTTATTCAAGTCAAGTCTACGATATAAAGAGAGAGGCATAACACTAACACCGGCTCCAAGATCACATAAAGCAGTTTAAACATAGTTTCTTTTAATGGAGCATGGTATAGTTGGTACTCCTGGATCTCCTAGTTTCTTTGGTATTCCACCCTTAAAAGTATAATTAGCAAGCATGGTGGAAATAATGAAAGATTACGCGACACAGCGGTCAACGCCGGATTTCACAATCCGAAACCCAGTCAACCGAAGAAGCCATTCAAGGCAAACCAGGATGGACCATCCACCCTCGACAGGATATTGGACCGACCTTGTCAGATTCACGGTCACCCTGATAAGCCAGCTAATCACACCAACAGAAACTATTGGGTCTTTAAGCAGGCAGGCAAGCTTAAAGCCGAACACAATGGGAGCAGGCCACCAGGCAATAAAGACGACGGAGCGGCTCGCCACCAACACTGGGGCCGTAAACAGTTTCCCTTCAAGTTCACCACCCGAACGGAATAGCAGTTCGGCTTCCGCCACCCACCCACTATACCGGCAAGATTCACACCACGCATACAGCACTATGCGCTCAAGATACCATGGGCACTGGCGGAAGCACAATACGGGCAACCCTACAAACATTCCCGTAACGGTTTTTTATCTGTTTTCCATATTTTTCTTTATTATCTCTTAAAAACAGGTGACCATCAGGACAACATCTAATCGGACTCTATCGGAGTTCGGATCCGTACACTCACCTAAGGGGCCACTTCCGTTAAGGACTCCCCTCCCTAAGGACGGGCGGCGCAGACGTGTGACAGGAGGTCCAAAACAGCTTTTTTGTAGACCGCACTCTTTATTTTGAGCATGTACTATGCCTTTTTCCTCCTTTCCCAATTTTAGCATGTCAAATAGTCGGGTTGTGGTTTTTCTCTTCTTTTTATATATATGAATTTATCATTGGCTTATTGCTCCACTCCCAGTAAACTTCATCCGAACTAATCTTCCATACTCTTTCTACAACAAGTACGCTTGTAACGGCGGTGTTACAAGACGCACCTCGGCATAACTTGCCAGGGGCTTGGTATGGGAACAAATGAGTCACCAATAAAAGTCCGAACAGCTCTACAGCATACTTCGGCGTCGCAAGTTTGGCCTTATATGCATCAGCTCCGAATCATTGTCTTTGGTCAATAGTTGGGTTGCCTCGGTCCTGTGCTTGCTATCCTACGTTCCGCTCTATCGGCTAAGGTACTAAAGGGAGAACTACTGCGATTGTGCCATGGCTTTGACCGGATGAGCACCTCAGTAGAGAAAGCCAAAAACTGACTGTCATGATGCGGCGAGAGATGGTCAACCACTTGACGACTTATTCGAATCTTTAGCGATTCTCCGTGTCACGCGAAGGATCTTTTTCATATCAAAACATGTAAGGCAAAAAATTATAATACGCCGCATACATACCAGGGGCTATGTCGTAGCCCCGCCATAAAACTCCTATGGCTAAGTGAAGGTGTTAACGCCCTATAGTCTGATTGCCTGGTTCGCCACATTATCACCTCCTTTATGGACCAAGACGTTGGACAAAGAGTGATTCAATGCTTTTCCGAACACTCCCGTATTTCCTACGAGGGGACTGAAGCCGACGACTGGAAAACCTTCAGATTACATTAAAACGGCCGCACAGGAGGAATACAAGTTTTCGAGCAAAAGATGAAAACAGATTAACCATAAAGTTGTCTGTTACAACACTTATACACATCACTCGAACATTATGTCTTTCGAGCACTGACCCTCTATCAAGCGGGAGGCCTCTAGGACGTCTTGAAAATAATGCTCCGGTCCCGGACGGTCCTTGCCTTTGGGTAGACTCTTCGCCGCAACATCGATGGCCTTCATCTTCCCCCAGAATGTCTTGACTCGGGCAAAGGCCATCCGTGCACCTTCAAGGCACGCCGACCGCTTCACAGCGTCGATACGCGCCACCGCATCAACAAGCCGCTGCACCAGGCCGAAGTAACTACTCGGAACAGGTTCAGTCGGCCACAACCGGACTATTACGTTCTTCATGGCAGCGCCGGATATCCTATGCAGCTCGGCCCACTGGGACATCTGTTCATTCAGCAACAGAGGGCGCTTCGACGCGCCAAATTGTGACCAGAAAAGCTTCTCCGTTGCATACCCCTCTTGCGCACGGTAAAATTGCGCCGCATCGGAAGAACTCTTCGGCAAGTCTAAACAATTGTCCGGAGAAATCCACACTTGGTTAAGCTGAGCATAGTTCAGATCGCGGAACTTAGCCTGTAGCAAGAAAGGCTTGCCAGCCACAATCTCCACAGCTTGCCGGATCTCCTCACGGGCTGCTCTGGACTCAGACCGCACTCCTCTTGACTCTCGTAAGGCCTTGTCAAGTTCGGCCATTTTGGCTTCATTTTCCTTCTCAAGAAGTTTACAGCGGTTAGCCGCATTCTCTAACTCGCGCGCCATGGGTAACGCCCCGGATTCGATGCGCCAGGTGTCTGCCAGTTATTCGCCGTCGTTGCCATGTCATTTGCTTGCGTGTTGCACTTTACCATGTCATCATCTGCATTTCATATCATGTCATCATGTGCATTTCATTTTGCATACGTGTTCGCCTCATGCATCCGAGCATTTTCCCCGTTGTCCGTTTTGCAATCCGGCACTCCTATGTCTCCCGGCGCCCTCTTTTGCCTCTTTTCGTGTGCGGGTGTTAAACATTCTCGGTTTTCCAAGCGGCCTTGGTATAGCACCGGTAGACCGCCTGTCAAGTTTCGGGCTATAAATATGTCTTCCTCCCCGAAATCCCGCAGTCCAAACCCTAAAAATCATCCCCGTCGCCCGCCGGACATGTCCAACCCGGCCGGACGCATCTCCGCCGCCGCCCGCAGCCTATGGGGGTGTGCCACGTCATCGTCGCCGCTTCGAGCCATTCCCAGCCGCCACGCGCGCCGCCCATCCTCCTCCGCGCCAAGGCAGCCGGGGGCCGGGGCCGCCCGCCCAGCCTGCGCAAGGCCGCCGAGCCGCCCCAGGGACCTGCCTCGCTTCGACCGCGCCACCTCTCAAGGCTCGCCGCCCTCAAGGCCTCGCTCGCCGGGCGATCGCGCCGCCCGACGCGGCATTTGGCGAGGCGCCGCGCCGCTCCTCCCGGCCGCCCGTCTGCTCGCCTCCATCCGCCTCCGCCGCCGGCGCGCTTCGCCCGCCGCCGGAGACGCTTTACGCCGCCAGTTGCCGCCTCCTCCTCCCGCCGCCCCGCCGACTCGCCCTGTCGCTGGCCGGAGGAGCTCGCCGAGTTCTCTCCGCCGATCTACCTCCGGTGGATGAGATCCACCGAGCCGATCCAAACGCGCCTCCACCTCCTCTCGATCCTCCATCCCGCCTCCGTCTCGTCCCCTGCTGACTTTCGCGGAGGTAAAAATCCACTAAGTCCCGAATAGTTGCATATTTTTAGCCATTTTCATCGCATCATAACTCGGTAACTGTAGACTCGTTTCATGCGTGTAATATGTCAAACGAGTACATCATTTCATATCATTGAATCATTTTCATTTGAGCTCATCTTGATGCCCGAAATGCTGTTGGAAGAGGGCTACGTGATGTTAGTTTCAGATTCTTATCAGAACATGCACTTTTGTCATTTTTGCCATGATTGATGTGTGCACCCTATGAACTTGAGTCCTGCATGTGTTTTGTAATATGCCATGCCATCTTTACAGGGGTGTATGCCATGTATTTTTGTGATCAATGTGGTGGCTAGCACAAGCATGCAAACTAGGCTTCATGATGTTGCTGATTTCAGCCCTGCTTTGTCGATATTTTTATGCCATGTTAACTTGATGCTACCGAGAGATCCATGCTTATTTTGAGATACTTCAGTAAGGATGTTTTGAACATATGGTTATTCTATATCCATCCATGCCCTGGTTTGCAATTATGAAGTGCCATAGCTTGAGTCAATCGAGCTCTACTTTTGCTATAAAATGTTCCTGGAAGATTGTTTACATGTTATTCAATATTGCCAAGGTTGTTTTAGTTGATCCTTGCATGCTATGTTGTTGTTCTTGCCATGTATAGCTTCTATGCCATGTCTTCTCACTGTTGGTTTCCTTGCCATGCCATGTATTGCTCTGTGTTGAGTGGTTCAAGCTCACCAACATGCCTACTTATTGTTGTTCCTGCCATGTATGAATCTGTAATATAATTTGTCATGTTTACATGGGTGCCATCATATTTTATGACCCTTTTTGGCTCATGGTCAGTAAGGGACTTTTGTTCTATGCAATTAGTAGATTCATGCCATGCCTTTGTTTGCCATGTTAAGTTTCTGTAACATGTTGTTTGATAGCTCTAAACATTGCAACCTGATGTTATTTCTGCTAAAGTCTGAACCTGTTATTATTTGCAATCTTGCCATGTCATTTTGAGCATGTTCTAGTGATTTCTGGAGATAGCTCAGTGTTCATGTTTTGTCATGCTTTACCTGTACATCATGCCCATGCCTTTTGTTTTCTTGTTGAGGTCCTGTAGCATGTTGTTTTGATGCTTGCAATATGCCTAGTTGCTGTTTTGGACAGTTTGTTGCTATAACTTGTATAGAGTGTATGTGTTGAACCGTTGCTCCGTTTTGAGTGTGCTCTATATGAAACTTGCTTGATTTTGCATGTAGCTTAATATTATCATGTTGCATTCATGTTTTGAGGTGTTTGCTTGATGTTTGCATGTATTTTGCATCAATGCCATGTTTATCTTGTTTTGCTCATATCTTCTAGGCCGTAGCTCCGAATCTAATGAACTTTATATGTAACTTGACTAGATTTTCGTGCAGATCATCGTGGTGCATCTTAACTTGCTGTTTAACCACTTGAACATAAAGTTATTCAGATCTGGACCAATTTCGAAATTTGCATATGAGGACTTACCGGAATTGTTCTATGTTGTTTCCGGCCTCATTTAAACTTGCCTTGATGTGTTGTTCTTGTTTGCATCATCTCTTGCCATGAGTAGCTTCATCTAGCTTTGTCATGCATCATGCTTGTTGTGCATCATGTCTTGTTCATGTGTGGTGTGTTTACTATGTTGTGTGCTTCTTCTTGTTAGTTCCTGCTTGCTGCGATCGTGAGGATTCGCTCGCTCACGCTTGGTTCGGCCTCATCCGCTCGCCTTCTTCATGGACTCATTCTTCTTCCTAGCGGGATTTCAGGAAAGATGACCGCTACCTGGATCTCACTACTATCATTGCTATGCTAGTTGCTTCGTTCTTTCGCTATGCTGCGCTACCTATCACTTGCTGCTCAAGCCTACCTAATTGCCATGTCAGCCTCTAACCTTTGTTACCCTTCCTATGCAAACCGTTGTTTGGCTATGTTACCGCTTTGCTCAGCCCTCTTATAGCGTTGTTAGTTGCAGGTGAAGATGAAGTTTGTTCCTTGTTGAACATGGAGATGTTGTTCCTTGTTGGAACATGTTTACTTGTTGGGATATCACAATATATCTTATTTAATTAATGCATCTATATACTTGGTAAAGGGTGGAAGGCTCGGCCGTATGCCTGGTGTTTTGTTCCACTCTTGCCGCCCTAGTTTCCGTCATATCGGTATTATGTTCCCGGATTTTGAGTCCCTAACGCGGTCGGGTGATTTATGGGACCCCTTGACAGTTCGCTTTGAATAAGACTTTTCCAAAGAAGGCCCAACATTGGTTTTACCATTTGCTCGACCTATTACCTTTTTCCCTTGGGAGTCGCGATCCCAAGGGTCATCTTTATTTTAGCCCCCGGCCAATGCTTGTCCAAGTGTTGGTCCAAACTAGAGCCACTTATGTGCCGCCCGAGGCAACTTGGGGTATCGTCGGTTGTCAGACGATCGCTCATCCGGTCGTGGGCTCGAGACGAGATACGCGGCTACTATCGGGGTGTCGGCACGCGGGAGGTCTTGCTGGTCTTGTTTTATTGCTGTCGAAATGTCTTGTAGCCGGATTCCGAGACTGATCGGTCTTCCCGGGAGAAGGTCTATTCCTTCGTTGATCGCGAGAGCTTGTCATGGGCTGTTGGGACACCCTGCAGGTATAAGCTTTGAGAGCCGTGCCGCTGTTATGTGGCAGATGGGAATTTGTTAATATCCGTTGTAGTAAACTTGAAGCAAACTCTTCTAAAATACACCAACGATTATGCGTGAATCGTGAGTGTCTCTTTTCGGGTTGATCGAGAGGAGAACACGGTTTCGGGTTATGTCCGACGTAAGTAGGAGTTCAGGATCACTTCTTGATCATTACTAGTTGACGACCTGCCTTTGTTTCTCTTCTCGCCTCATTTGCGAGGTTAGCCACCATATATGCTTAGCGCTGCTGCAACCTCACCACCTTACCCCTTCCTTTCCCTTTAAGCTTTGCTAGTCTTGATACCCATGGTAATGGGATTGCTGAGTCCTCGTGGCTCACAGATTACTACACCACCAGTTGCAGGTACAGGTTTGCGATGATCATGACGTGAGAGCGATGTTTGCTTGTATTGGAGTTCTTCTTCCGCTTCTTCATCGATCGGGGATAGGTTCGTGTCGGCAGCCTGGGCTAGCAGTGGTGGATGTCGTTTGAGCTTTGTTTATGTTTCATCCGTAGTCGGATGTTGATCTTGTATATGATGTTGATGTATTCTTGTGGCATTTGTGCCTTATGTATGTATCCCCATCTATTATGTAATGTTGATGTAATGATATCCACCTTGCAAAAGCGTTTCAATATGCGGGTCTATCTTTGGTGGGACCGTCGAGTTCCTTTTGGATAGGGTCGCATATTGGGCGTGACAAGTTGGTATCAGAGCCTCAACCGACCCTAGGAGCTCCCTTGATTGATCGTGTAGTTTGGCCGTTGTCGAGTCTAGAAGAAAACTGATTTCTGAGTCTAGTTATATCGGAGAGTAGGAATTCTTTTTACTCCTCAGCCCCTTCGTCGCTCTGGTCAGGAATCTTGATGTAGGTGTTTTGAACTACTCCTCTTCCCCTTCAAATTTTTTCTTTAGGATCACGTAGTTGGTTTTCCGATCGTTGGTTCTCATCTCTTTTCATCCGGTGCATTTTCTCGTCATGGCGATTCGATCCTCTTTGTTTTGCAAGTTCAATCCTTAGTTGTTTTCTTTTCCCACCCGCCCACCCTTTTTCCTTCTCGGAGCCGGAGTCCATAATCGAGTATCCATCCTACTCGTGTGAAGTCTTTGGTTTCTTTCCTCAATGATTTCAACCGGCGTTTTCTCTTCAAGATATTCGTCGATTTTCCCCTTCCAAGTTGCCTTTGTTTTTCCCGCCCTCCTACCCTCTTCTTCCCGGAGTTCGAGTTTCTTCCGACCATAAATTTCGTTCGTGCGGAGTATCTACAGTCTTTTCTCAATGTTTCAACCGGTTAATTCTCGTTTGGTTCATCAATGTCCGTCTTGTTTTGTTTCCGGTGGATCTCAATTCAAGTTTTTCGTTGTCGATCATATTCTTTTCCTCGAAGTGTTCTCTATGCTCGTTCGCCTCTCGCCAGTTCATCATTCCGGAGTTCGGAAGACATCTCAAGAGATTCGTCTGTGTTCGAATTAATTCGAGGTTGTCACCTCAGTCCAATATTTCAATTGTTCCGGTGCATCATCTATCTATTCAACAATCTTTTCCAATGGTGTTTTCTTTTAGTGGGCCCTAACCCACAGGTCTTTTCCCAGGATCTTACCTGACTCTTCTAATTTCCCCGAAGTTATTCTCAATTCTTTTCAAGTGTGATGTAAGAATGAATTTCATCAGTCACATGCCTTTTCCAAGATCGATTTCAAACCATTTCATTGTTGACTCAACCTCTTTGCTTTTCATTCTCCCGGAGTATCTCAGAGATTTTGGTGGTGTTTATCATCGTCCTTTGAAGACCGAAGAAGAGTTCCTTCTAAATCTTGCCCGTTCTCCCGAAGATTCGTGGTTCTAGCTTCATGCTATCCTCTCGAATTATTCCGTTTGTCAGATATTCTTTTCATCCATCCGGAGTATTTCAGGAGTTGCTTTCTCTCTCGATCATCCGGAGGCCATCTTTTCGGAAGATTTCTTTGTTCCAAGTTTTCAGATTCATTCCCCAATGATTCTATATCCGTGCCCTTCGTTCGTCCCAATATTATCCCGGTGCTTCATTCAAGTGCTCTTTAATCAGATCGAGTGCTTCCCGTTCTATTGTATCTAAATCCCCTCTAACATATTTGTTCTTCTAATTCTTCCCGATGGTTCATCCTCTTTCATCAGTTATTTTCGAATTCTTACGGTGGTTCGTTCAAGATTCTTTTCCTTGATTATTTTTTTTATCCATTCGTTCTTTCCAATCCTACCGGTGGTTCATGAAGACTTTCTCAAGTTTTGTGCTATATTTTCCCCTTAATCATTTCCAAGAAGAATAAGTAGTTTGCAAAATCCATTGCTTGTCATCAATTTAATTTGATGAAGGATAGGCATACAATAAATCTTATTCTTATTTCATCCAAGTGATTAATCTTTTTCTTCGGAGTTTGTTCGTGAGGAATAAATTCTACTTCCAAGTGTTTTCATCTTTTATTTTCCGGAGTTCAATTGCCTCGGCCTTTTCGTCGGAACATCCATCTAAATCATCGCAAGGCTCATCTTATTCTTTCTTCCTTCATTCTATCTCATCATCTTTTTGTCACCCGAGTTCCTTATGGTGGTTCTTCATGATTTAATTCATTCTTCAAGTGTTCATCAAGATTCTTGTTGGAGGAATTCAAGTGTTTTTTTTTCTTCTTGCGTCTCGAAGTGCAATTAATTCTCCGTATTCTTTTGAAGTGGAGTTTCACATTTCTTCGTTCCTCTAAGCTATCCAATCATTTCGTTTGTGGCCGGTTATCATCTTATGATCTTGAGATGTTACCTATGAGCCCACAACAAGCTTATTTCTTTTCGTTGTTGATTTTCTCAACAACTCCGTTCAATCCTTCCTTCTAAGTTATTTTCATTCAATTCTTTCAATTCTTCCGGAGGCATTGCGTTGTTTATCCCGTCAAGTGTCATTCCATCTTCTTAAGCTCATGTTCTATTCTTTCCTTGTTCAACCAGTGTGCTACCTAAATCCTTTCAGTCTTATTCGTTTATTTTCTCATTCTAACCACTCCGGTTAGAACGAGTTGTTTTCATAGTCTATTTGATTCCGTGAGCTTTCAATTCTCGTCATTCTCGCTGCTCTCTCTCTTCGTGTGCTCTCGATTCTTTGCTTCTTATCTTGAGTTCTTGTTTCAGATCTTCCTCTTTCTCTTCCGTCTCGGTCCTAAGATCTCGGACGAGATCTCTTGTTAGTGGAGGAGTGTCAGAACGCCCGGATTCGATGTGCTGTGTGTCCGCCATTATTCGCCGTCGTTGCTATGTCATTTGCTTGCGTGTTGCACTTTGCCATGTCATCATCTGCATTTCATATCATGTCATCATGTGCATTTCATTTTATGACGTGTTCGCCTCATGCATCCGAGCATTTTCCCGTTGTCCGCTTTTGCAATCCGCACTCCTATGTCTCCGGCGCCCTCTTTTGCCTATTTTCGTATGCGGTTGTTAAACGTTTCGAATGGACCGAGGTTTGCCAAGCGGCCTTGGTATAGCACCGTAGACCGCTGTCAAGTCTCGGGTCATTTGAGGTCGTTTATACTCCAACGGTTAACCGGGTAACCGTAAAGCCTCTTTGAGTTGCAGCCCAACACCCCTTTCAAAGTGGCCCAAAACCCAGCAAACTCCCCTCCATGCTCTCGGTCGTTCGATCACGATCGCGTGGCCGAAAACCGCACCTCATTTGGACTCTCCTAGCTCCCTCTACCTATAAATATGTCCTCCTCCCCGAAATCCCGCAGTCCAAACCCTAAAAATCATACCTGTCGCTCACGGACATGTCCAACCCGCCGGACGATCTCCGCCGCCGCCCGCAGCCTATGGGGGCGTACACGTCATCGCGCGCCGCCGCCCGAGCCATTCCAGCGCGCCGCCACGTCGCCGCCGCCCTCCTCGCCGCCGCCATGCCTCATGGGCCCCGCCGCCAGTTCATGCGGCCGCCGCCGAGCCGCCGCAGGGACCTGCCTCGCTCGACCGGCGCCTCGCCTCCGCGCTGCCGCCGCCAAGGCCTCGCTCGCCGGCGGCGACCGCGCCTCGCTCCTTGGCGCCCATGCGCGCTCCGCGCCGCTCCTCCCGGCCGCCCTGCTCGCCGCCTCCATCCGCCTCGCCGCCGGCGCCTCGCCCGGCCGGAGTCGCTTCACGCCGCCACGGTCGCCTCCTCCTCCTCCGTCGCCCGGCCGACCTCGCCTGTTGTCGCCTCGCCGGAGGAGCTCGCGGAGCTCTCTCCGCCGGATCTACCTCGGTGGATGAGATCCACCGAGCCGATCCAAACGCGCCTCCACCTCCTCTCGATCCTCCATCCCGCCTCCGTCTCGTCCGCGCTGACTTTCGCGGAGGTAAAAATCCACTAAGTCCCGAATAGTTGTATATTTTTAGCCATTTTCATCGCATCATAACTCTGTAACTGTAGCTCCGTTTCGTGCGTGTAATATGTCAAATTGTTCGCCTCGACGAGTACATCATTTCTTCTCATTTCATCATTTTCATTTGAGCTCATATTGATGCCCGAAATGCTGTTGGAAGAGGGCTATGTGATGTTAGTTTCAGATTCTTATCAGAACATGCACTTTTGTCATTTTTGCCATGATTGATGTGTGCACCCTATGAACTTGAGTCCTACATGTGTTTTGTAATATGCCATGCCATCTTTACAGGGGTGTATGCCATGTATTTTTGTGATCAATGTGGTGGCTAGCACAAGCATGCAAACTAGGCTTCATGATGTTGCTGATTTCAGCCCCTGTTTTGCTGATATTTTTATGCCATGTTAACTTGATGCTACCGAGAGATCCATGCTTATTTTGAGATACTTCAGTAAGGATGTTTTGAACATATGGTTATTCTATATCCATCCATGCCCTTGTTTGCAATTATGGAGTGCCATAGCTTGAGTCAATCGAGCTCTACTTTTGCTATAAAATGTTCCTGGAAGATTGTTTACATGTTATTCAATATTGCCAAGGTTGTTGTAGTTGATCCTTGCATGCTATGTTGTTGTTCTTGCCATGTATAGCTTCTATGACATGTCTTCTCACTGTTGGTTTCCTTGCCATGCCATGTATTGCTCTGTGTTGAGTGGTTCAAGCTCACCAACATGCCTACTTATTGTTGTTCCTGCCATGTATGAATCTGTAATATAACTTGTCATGTTTACATGGGTGCCATCATATTTTATGACCCTTTTTGGCTCATGGTCAGTAATGGACTTTTGTTCTATGCAATTAGTAGATTCATGTCATGCCTTTGTTTGCCATGTTAAGTTCCTGTAACATGTTGTTTGATAGCTCTAAACATTGCAACCTGATGTTATTTCTGCTAAAGTCTGAACCTGTTATTATTTGCAATCTTGCCATGTCATTTTGAGCATGTTCTAGTGATTTCTGGAGATAGCTCAGTGTTCATGTTTTTTCATGCTTTACGTGTACATCATGCCCATGCCTTTTGTTTTCTTGTTGAGGTCCTATAGCATGTTGTTTTGATGCTTGCAATATGCCTAGTTGCTGTTTTGGACAGTTTGTTGCTATAACTTGTATAGAGTGTATGTGTTGAACCGTTGCTCCGTTTTGAGTGTGCTCTATATGAAACTTGCTTGATTTTGCATGTAGCTTAATATTATCATGTTGCATTCATGTTTTGAGGTGTTTGCTTGATGTTTGCATGTATTTTGCATCAATGCCATGTTTATCTTGTTTTGCTCATATCTTCTAGGCCGTAGCTCCGAATCTAATGAACTTTATATGTAACTTGACTAGATTTTCGTGCAGATCATCGTGGTGCATCTTAACTTGCTGTTTAACCACTTGAACATAAAGTTATTCAGATCTGGACCAATTTCGAAATTTGCATATGAGGACTTACCGGAATTGTTCTATGTTGTTTCCGGCCTCATTTAAACTTGCCTTGATGTGTTGTTCTTGTTTGCATCATCTCTTGCCATGAGTAGCTTCATCTAGCTTTGTCATGCATCATGCTTGTTGTGCATCATGTCTTGTTCATGTGTGGTGTGTTTACTATGTTGTGTGCTTCTTCTTGTTAGTTCCTGTTTCGTTGCGATCGTGAGGATTCGTTCGTCTACGCTTGGTTCGGCCTCATCCGTTCGTCTTCTTCATGGACTCATTCTTCTTCCTAGCGGGATTTCAGGAAAGATGACCGCTACCCTGGATCTCACTACTATCATTGCTATGCTAGTTGCTTCGTTCTTTCGCTATGCTGCGCTACCTATCACTTGCTGCTCAAGCCTACCTAATTGCCATGTCAGCCTCTAACCTTTGTTACCCTTCCTATGCAAACCGTTGTTTGGCTATGTTACCGCTTTGCTCAGCCCCTCTTATAGCGTTGTTAGTTGCAGGTGAAGATGAAGTTTGTTCCTTGTTGGAACATGGAGATGTTGTTCCTTGTTGGAACATGTTTACTTGTTGGGATATCACAATATATCTTATTTAATTAATGCATCTATATACTTGGTAAAGGGTGGAAGGCTCGGCCTTATGCCTGGTGTTTTGTTCCACTCTTGCCGCCCTAGTTTCCGCTCATATCGGTATTATGTTCCCGGATTTTGCGTCCCTAACGCGGTCGGGTGATTTATGGGACCCCTTGACAGTTCGCTTTGAATAAGACTTTTCCAAAGAAGGCCCAACATTGGTTTTACCATTTGCTCGACCTATTATTTTTTCCCTTGGGAGTCGCGATCCCAAGGGTCATCTTTATTTTAGCCCCCCATGGGCCAATGCTTGTCCAAGTGTTGGTCCAAACTAGAGCCACTTGCGGTGCCGCCCGAGGCAACTTGGGGTATCGTCGGTTGCCGTCTGACGCATCTGCTCATCCGGTCATGGCTCGAGACGAGATACGCGGCTACTATCGTGGGTGTCGGCACGCCGGGAGGTCTTGCTGGTCTTGTTTTATTGTTGTCGAAATGTCTTGTAGCCGGATTCCGAGACTGATCGGGTCTTCCCGGGAGAAGGTCTATTCTTCGTTGATCGCGAGAGCTTGTCATGGGCTTGTTGGGACACCCCGCAGGTATAAACTTTCGAGAGCCGTGCCGCGGTTATGTGGCGATGGGAATTTGTTAATATCCGTTGTAGTAAACTTGAAGCAAACTCTTCTAAAATACACCAACAGTGTGCGAATCGTGAGTGTCTCTTTTCGGGTTGATCGAGAGGAGAACACGGTTTCGGGTTATGTATGACGTAAGTAGGAGTTCAGGATCACTTCTTGATCATTACTAGTTGACGCATCGCTAATTTGTTTCTCTTCTCGCCTCATTTGCGTAGGTTAGCCACCATATATGCTTAGTCGCTGCTGCAACCTCACCACCTTACCCTTCCTTTCCCTTTAAGCTTTGCTAGTCTTGATACCCATGGTAATGGGATTGCTGAGTCCTCGTGGCTCACAGATTACTACACCACCAGTTGCAGGTACAGGTTTGCGATGATCATGACGTGAGAGCGATGTTTGCTTGTATTGGAGTTCTTCTTCTGCTTCTTCTTCGATCAGGGATAGGTTCCGTGTTGGCAGCCTGGGCTAGCGTGGTGGATGTCGCTTGAGCTTCGTTTATGTTTCATCCGTAGTCGGATGTTGATCTTGTATATGATGTTGATGTATTCTTGTGGCATTTGTGCCTTATGTATGTATCCCCATCTATTATGTAATGTTGATGTAATGATATCCACCTTGCAAAAGCGTTTCAATATGCGGGTCTATCCTTGGTGGGACCGTCGAGTTCCTTTTGGATAGGGTCGCATATTGGGCGTGACACCATGGTGGACATCTTCTCCTTGTCTTGGCACCGCGCAGCTTGTTCGGCTTTTAACTCAGCCGATGCCTTTTCGGCAGCCGCATCACTACACCGGGCCTGCTCCTTGACCCGGGCCAGCTCCGCCTGAAGGGCTTCCACGGCAGTGGCACCATCTGCATTCATGCACATTTCATGTAAAACTATTTTTCAGAGTCAGGCTTAAATTACAAGCACATTGGTGTAAGAAATGCTCGAAATATATACCTTGTGAGTCGTCAAGACGCCTGTTGATCAATGCAATTTCATCCTCCGCAATATCCAGCGTTCGTTGCAGTTTGGCCACTTCCGTATTGCGAGTAGTGGCAGGAGGGGTGGTATCCTACATTCCAAATTCAATCAAGATCAGTACCTGAGCATATCTTTTTGATCCTCCGATTTCTTCCTTCGAAAGGCAATCCGAGTCTCGTGGGCTATCGTGATACACAACAGTGCATTCTGTCAATGTCATTCAATTGGCAACATTACATCACAAACCTCAAAACCTCTTAGAAGGCTCGTAAAGGCCTCGTTCTCTTCGCGGAGAGAACTTTTTCGACCACCGTAACCATTAAGGCACGGTGCTCTTCCAAAACGGACGCTCGTCGCAGCATGTCCATCAGCGTCTCCGGCACTCCTGGGTCTTCGGACACCGCCGCTGGAGCACGACACTCCTTTGAAGGAATCCGCCACCCGCCTCGTAATCGCCTCCGTTGTAACCGGATAGTTCGGGGCCGTCATTCTTGATCCCCGAACCCTGAGTGGCAGAGGCGCCACCTTTGGGCAACTCCTTCCTCGTTTCCTGCGCTACTTGCCGGATGGGAGGAGCCCTCTAGGACGACACCTCAAGATCATCCGCCCTATTGGGCGAGGAGGCCGGAGAAGGCGTGTCACTCTCCATCATCTCCGGCAGAAGGTCTCCCGAGGAGGAGGACGATTGAGAAACACCAGGCGTTAGCCTACGAGGACGTACATATGTCGGAGGATTACTTCAGTAATAAGAAAGGAATGAAGTATGGTTAAATTACCCTGTATCACTTACAGTCTGGCCAGAGGTTCATCCTCATCATCAAGCTCTACATCGACATCGCTCGCCCGACCCAAGCCGCCCGACGATGGCATTTTTCCTTTCTTGGAAGGTTTCCCCTCCTGATCTCCAAAAGCGGCCCTCTTCTTGCTATGGAAGACCCCCTCTACACCTTTGCCCCTGGGCAAAAGGGTTTCGGTTTCCCCGAACACAGCATCTGAATCGTCCTCAGGGCGGCCATCTCCTTTGGGCTCCCCGCTCTCAACCCCCCTGCAGACACCTGGTACGGTGTCGGAGTTAACATCCGCGTCAGCAGGATGGATGCACGGTCTTCGGGAAGAGGCGTCGGACACCAGATCTGCACCGCTTTCTTTATCTAGTCCTGTATAAGGACGGGTCATTCAGTATCTTGTCAAGAGATGCTTGAATGAAAGGTGTTCGGAGATTGAATACATACCGGAGTGTCTCGATGATTGCAGTCAAGGCCAATGTCTTCAGTGGTGTCCGGCCATTGCTCTCGCTCCCCGAAATATAATCTCCACATCCCTTCGTGCGTAGCGCCGAAGAAGTGCTGAAGAGTCCGCCGCCCTTCTGGATTAAACTCCCACATATGAAGAGGCCGCCACTGGCATGGCAGGGTCCGGCGGACTAGCATTACTTGAACAATGTTCACAAGTTCGATGCCCTTCTCGGTAAGGCTTCTGATGCGACTTTGCAGAGTCTGCACCTCATTGGCGGACCCCCAGTTTAATCCCTTATTGATCCATGAAGCGAGCTGAGTTGGAGGGTCGGGTCGGAACGCGGGCGTAGCTGCCCACTTGGAGCCCCGCGGCTCGTTGACATAAAACCACCCCTGCTGCCATAGCTCGGAGGACTCGGTGAAAGATCCTTCAAACCAAACCGCGCTGGCAAGCTTGCTTATTATGACGCTGCCGCACTCTGCCCGCTCCTCCTCTGTCACCCGCGGCCTCACGTCGAAAGTCTTGAGCCACAAACCAAAGTGCGGAGGAATCCAGAGGAAGGCCTCACACGTGACGATAAATGTCGAGATGAGGAGAACGGAGTCCGGGGCCAGATCATGAAAATCTAGCCCATAGTAGAACATGAGCCCCCGGACGAAGGGGTTAAGCACGAACCCTAACCCATGGAGGAATTGGGACACAAATACTACCCTCTCGCCGGATTTGGGGGTGGGAATAACCTGCCCCTCGGCAGGGAGCCGATGAAGGATTTCTGGGGTCAGATACCTCGCCATGTGGAGCTTCGCAATATCCTCCTCCATGACAGAAGAGGCCACCCACCGGCCTGAACGGCTGGGCCCGGACATGATTGGGGCTGGTGGTGATTGAAACTCGGGGGATAGAACTCGAGGTGGCTGGGGTTGAGGAAGAAGCAAAGCGCGGAAGAGAAAGACAAGTTTGGGTCCCTATATAAAGGCCCAGGATATCGAGCGTCCCCTCCTGGGTCTCGAAACTTGCCCGTCCTCAAAGAGTTATACCCAGAGGACGGTTGGGTTACCCACGCCTGCATTATTGAAAATCCCGTGAATAAAGGGGACACGATCTCTGCTTTGACAAGACGTGCCAATAAAACCATTCCCCGAGACGTGGGGCGACGGGCTAGCCGACGGTTGGAAATAATAACCGGGCAGGCGTGATACAATGTCATAAACAGTTGTCAGCAGATTGGACTCATGGAGTATTGTATTTTCTGCAATTACGTACACAGGTCCGGATATATTTACTACATCCGAAGACTATCTTGGAGTTCGGAAGAAGGGGAACCCGCCTTTCAATGCCGAAGACAATCTGCGCGCCGGACTCCTCGTCATTGAAGCCAGGTTCAGGGCTACCGAGGAGTCCTGGACTAAAGGGTCCCAAGGCGTCCGCCCGTTATCTATGGGCCGGACCGATGGGTTGTGAAGACACGAAGATCAAGACTATACCGTGTCCGGATTGGACTCTCCTTGGCGTGGAAGGCAAGCTAGGCGACCGACTATGAAGATTCCCTCTTATGTAATCGACCCCATGTAACCCTAGATCTCTCCGGTGCCTATATAAACCGGAGAGCATAGTCCGGACAAGGACAGATTCATTACCATATTCACATAGGCTAGACTTCTAGGGTTTAGCCATTACGATCTCGTGGTAGATCAACTCTTGTAACACTCATATTCATCAAGATCAATCAAGCAGAAGTAGGTATTACCTCCATAGAGAGGGCCCAACAGGTAAACATCGTGTCCCCTGTCTCCTGTTACCATCGATCCTAGACGCACAGTTCGGGACCCCCTACCCGAGATCCGCCGGTTTTGACACCGACAGCGGACGCGGAGGCGCTGGACGCCGACTCGTTGCTCTCCACGCACCTGACTTATGTCTCTACCTACATGGCATGGGCGCAGGCATGGGAGGTGCGAGCGCAGATGACGTCCGCGTTGCCGTGCCTGCATGGAGCAACTCGCCGCTCCTCATCGAACTGGACTGGAGTGGCGAGTTGTTGTACCACGCGCCAGCTTGGGGAGGCAACTGGCTGCGTCGGGCTAGGCGAGGCAGGTGGAGCAGCAAGCTGTCTCGCTCATATCCGGCGGTCTCGACGGTCCACCCAGCCGGCTTGTATGCCACAGAACTGCTCTTCGGAAGCCATCGGACAGTGGAGAAAATGGTGAAGAAGGAGATGGGGGAGCGGCGGAGGGGTGTGATTCTTTCTAGGCGTCTGGCCTCGTTTAAATAGGGGGCGAATGGGAGGAGCTCGGCCGGCGTTGTGTTTAATGTCGGACCGCTCATGAACAGATGTGTGGCCAGAGTAGGTTTCTCGTCTTCCACGTGAGGTTAATGGAGGCGTATGAATGTGGCGAGGAGGCGTGTTCAGCCAGACGTGTCAGTCGGGCATGTAGCGGGCGGCGCCCTCAGCCGGGGCGCCGCTTCAATGGAGAAGGTAGTGAGAGGAGGCGTCCACCCTGAGCCGCCCTTCAATGCGGAGCAGCATGAATGCAGACAGTTGGCGCCGGGCGGGATGCGCATGGGAGGGGGGAGGGGATTTGGTTGGCCTGGGCGGTCAAAAGCGGGCTTGGGGTCGGCCCGGACTCCCGCAAACCTCCCACACTTTTGTCTCCCGTTTGCGGGAGAAATCGCGTCCGGACCGTCCTGCAGACCTATACAGGTCGGTGTTGGATGGCTTTCGCGGTCCGGACGGTTGCGGGAGGTTTGAGGGTCAGCGTTGGAGATGTCCTAAACCCCTCAAAGAAGCATATCCATCTCTGCACTATGTTAATAATGATCATGGCATTTCGGTTAGGGGAGCCATTGACAAAGGATGGGACCAGTTCTCTTTTAGAAGATCTCTATATGGAGATGTTGAACAACTTTGGATTAGCTTAAAAGAGAGATGTGAGGAGGTTTTGCTACATGGGGGCAAACATAAGCCCATGCGGATGCTCACTTCAGATAGAAAATTTCCTGATAGATCTTTGTACTTACAATTGATTAAGGTTAACTGTGGATGCCCCAAAAATTTCTTTAGAAATTTAAGGTCCCGGTGAAAGTTATTATTTTTTCTTATGGTTGTTGAGCAAGAAAAGTATTTTAACTAAAAACAATCAAAAAGGGGATGGAAAGGTGATAAAAAATGTGTGTACTGCGGAAAAGATGAAAACATTGATCATCTCTTCTTTTCCTGTTCAGTTGCTAGACTTGTTTGGAATTTGATTGGGTGCGTTTTTGATTTACATCAAATCCCTACTGACTTAGATGATTGTTTTGGTAGATGGCTTAACAGATTTTTGAAACATGATAAGAAATTGTTTCTGGTAGGCACTTCCGCCTTACTTTGGGCGATTTGAATCTCTCAAAATGATATTATCTTTGATAGGAAAAAAGTTAACGACCCTTTGGGGATTGTGAAACTGATGTGTAATTGAATTTTTGATTGGGCTGTGTTGCAAATAAAGGACCTAGAGGAAAGATTTCTGATGCTGGGGGCAAGGCTCATCGAACAGGTGACAAGTGAGATTTACAGAGCCTCTCAAGGGTGGCAAATTGGAGTTCCAAGGTTGAAGATGTGAAGAAGCTGGGTCCAACGGGGCGCTGTTGCTTTCCTCTGCAATGGGGATCTTAGTGGTCGTTGTCCGTTTCAAGATGTTGCGACGTCTTTTGGGTCTTTCCTTGTAATAACTTTTGAACTTAGAGTTTGCCTCCCTGGGATGTGTGTTTTTAGGTTTGTAGTAGTGCTTTGCTGGTGAATTTGGAATTGGTGCTTGTTTTCGCTGTTGATTTCTTCAAATGAAATCGGAGGGGAAACCCTCTTTCGCTCAAAAAAAAAGACTCCCTTTAAATAGAAAATACAAAAAAAAATTCCTGTGAAAACAAAGTCACTGCCCATGCACCCATCCGTCGGTGTGTTGACAACTTGATACTCTCTGATGCTCTCTGACCTGCGCCTGATGGACTGATCACTCGCTCTCACTGTCCACTACTAGTCGACGAGAGATAGTTGACACCACCTACATGAACTTGTCCATTTTGAAGAAACCACCGTGTCCAAACAGGTAGTAGCATCCCTGAGGCGACGTACCTAGCATGATTTGGCCTTTGCATACTGTTGTTTCAGCAACCACAAAAGAGAATTGAGACCTGACCCATATACTATTTGATTCTGATCCCACACCACAAGTCGTGTTACGGACCAGGGAGGGAAACGAGCAGAGACATATCATCGTCGGATGTCAGGCGATCCTGCCGAATCGATCTGGAACCGGACGGTGACCACAAAGGCCGCCGCTTCCGGATCGACATAACGCTGGTGTCCGGCAACCCAGGGTGCCAAAAAAGGCTTACGGGCACCTCACCTCTTCCGTGGGAGCGCCGGCCGGTACCAGCAATGATTCATCGATTCCCCACGCTTTGGTCGTGTACTTAACCGAAAAAAAGTAACGAACGTCAGGCTGCGCCATCGTACTCTTATTCTTTTGTTTTGTTGAGGAAATGTGTTTGCGGGTTGCATTATTGGGCCTGGCAAGAATCCAAGATGGAAGAACAGTGAAGAAATCGTCTGATGGTGCGGCTCCAGGTTGGTTTATGGGCACGGGAATCTGCGGAGAGAGGGACATCCGGACATGTGCATATGCTTTGGCTAATGAGGACGAGCGTCACCCACCGCACTAGCTCTTAAACAAATCGTGTCCCTGTTCCGGCCAGCAACTGGCTCCATGCTTGATCGTTCTTATTTGTAGAGATCTCTTGTTTCTGTGGGCAAGCCACGGTGGTAACTGGACAGCAGTCAGCAATTAGACTAGGAGTGCAGTTTTATGTAGCGCGAGCTATCTGGTACCCTATATCAGGTGCTGTTCATAAAGTATTTTATGGCATCAAGATACGTGCAATGGCTTTGCTCATTAGTAAAACAACGTTCTTACCTGGAATCCATTTGGGCCTACTCCTCCTGACATGCATCGGGTTCCTAGCGGGGATATGTCCCTGTCAAAATATCAGACTTTTTCTAGTTGGATCCTCTGTGCCTATTTGCTTTAGTAATATCTCATATTGGCCACACTCCACATATTCGTGTGCTCCTGTTTATGAGCAAGTACATGTGAAATAAATCAATAGTCCACACTCCACACCAAACATCTTGTTTCAATTAATTTTGACGGGGGGCTCCGATTGGGTGTTAACAAGCAACTAAGCTATAGTTATAAGCATGCATGCAGGTGGTCAACCACGGCGTCCGTGAGCATGCGATGTGGGACATGCAGGCACAGTGTGCGAGGAGTTCTTGGCCCCGGTTTCTCTTTCTTCCTACAGGAATCTCACATTGTCGTATCTTCCTGTTTTTCATGCTTGGAAATGCTTTTCCTTCATATCGCCACGTGACAACAGTGACCTGCATGCAGAGTTGCAGACAGGAGATAGAATGCAGGTCAAACTCCTGCTAATAAGACGCTGATAGGGACAAAAGGTGCACATGTGATGCTTTCAGGCGCACATATCACGATGTGAACGGACGGTTCGGATAGTGGGTACCGCGTAGGACGAGCTAGGAAGGAACTTACCGTTAGACTAGCCAAAGTACAGGGTGCAAAGACTGATCAATTGCTCTGCTACCAACCGGTTCCGTGCTCGATCCATTGAGATGATGAGATCTATCTATCAGAGACTTGCCTCCCCAATCTGGTTAATTTCTCCTTCAAGTAAAACCTCATAGAAGCTTCTTGCTTGCTTCCCTCTCTAAACTCTCTACACTCTACAGGGAAACAACACAAGTTAATCAATAAAGCACAAAGGCGCCGTGCTTAATCCGCACCAAATTGCCACTTTTGGTGTTTGCTTCTCTACGCAAGCATCACTGCTCCGCCAACAACTATCCCAAGTGGTAAGACGGACACGGATGGCAGTGACCATGCCAAACCGAAAAAACTGGTCGCGAGTTATCTCAGGCTACCAAAGGCAGTGAAAGGACAAGGCAGCTGATGACGCTGAATGCACTAGTTAATTTCAGATCACACACCGGTCACCGTCATGTGGAGTGGGAAGGGAAACCACCTAGCCTACCTCACTGAGCTAGGACATAGCACATGCCGCAGTAGATGGCGCGCACATCAAATCAGGAAATCAAGGCGGACCGGATGGCGTGCCCTCCACTAGAGCCTAGCTAGCTGAGCTCCGTTATATAAAGAGAATGGAGCTAGCGACCCGGTGCGTGCGAGAGCAAAGCACACTCCCACCATTTTTTTGCAGCAGCGGCGGAGCGAGCATGCTGGTGGTGGAGCTGGGCATATGGGTCATCCCGCTGACCCTCGTCTTCGTCCCGTGCCGGCGCATCGTCCTCCTCCTGTCCAGGCTCCAGGAGCTTCGACGGACCATGATGCGCCCGAGGCTGGTGATCACCTCGCGGGAAGAGGACATGTGGAGCCGCCTGTCCAGGCTTAACTCCATGGCCTTCATGCTGTGACGGCGGTGTACTATTTGTGCCTGCTTGCCCCTTTCCTCGGTTGGTGTTCGATGCCAAGTTATTTTTGCTTCTTCTTTTCTTGAGCCTTGTATCTGTAATAAGCTCGCGGTAGTTGAGATGTTAGTATAAGATGTGTATATATTGGCGTAGCTTGGACTTTGATGTTAGATGCATATACTGGTGTGGTAGAGGCAATGAAATTTCTTGGACTAGTAGTTTTTGTATTGTTTGACATGAGAAATACTTTAACAAATACATACTCCCTCTTTCCCAAAATAAGTGACTCAACTTTATACTAATTTTGTACTGAAATTAGTACAAAGTTGAGTCACTTATTTTGAAACGGAGAGAGTATTTCTCTAGAAACAGGCTTTCGTCATACTTTACAAATAAAGCAATCATCACATTCATACAACAAATTCAAGTTCATGAAGATAGTAACAGAGTCTGCTGGGGCATGAGCACAAACACACGCAAAAAAACATGGAAGAAAACGAAAAAAAAAAAAAGACCAATTGGTCGATACCTCAAGCCTCATGAGGCGAAGCGAGTCGGCATGAGGCAGCAGTCATCGCGTTCGTCATGTGGACAAACCAATCGCGATCCCTCTGTCTAGATAGCGAGTTTCGGTGCTGCAAGAATACAAGGAATTTGAAGATAGAGTTAGAGGCCCGCCTAAGAAAGACCCGCTCAATAACCATCTTGCTACGCGTCGTCCACAGGGTCCAAACTAACGCTACACAACAAGATAGAAGAGGCGTCTCCTACTCCCGGTTTGGTTGTCCCGGGTTTAAAGAAACACGAGTAGGTCTGAGGCCTCCCAGTCGGACCCCAGAGCCTCACGGATAAAGCACCAAAGTAATCGAGCCGCCGAGAAGAGGGTATGAGTCCATGTCTCCGGCATAGCACAAAGGGGGCACGACCCATCCCCAGGGTCATGATGTTTGATCACCTCTGTCCTAGATGGGAGGCAGTCTCCCAACAATTGACATAGAAAGATTTAGCACAAGGCATGATATGTCGAGCCAACAAAAAAGATCCCCAAGGGGGTCAATCGCCAAGACACGCGGCGTCCGAGAGGACCGTCGGGGGGGGGGGGGGGTTGCCCGCAAGTTGTCCCACGCCATGGTCTCCATGGACCCAAATGTCCTTTGGAACAAGATTTTTCAATGACACTATGGGCAACCATGGAAATCAACATCATCAGGTCTGAGCAGATAGCGGATAAATTTGCAAACTCCATAAACTATGGAGACCCGTCCACCTAGGGATCAAATCAAAAAAGGGTTCATTCTCGTTGCCCATGGAGATAGACACAAGGTGGATCTCACTCTTGATCTGCTGGATGGACCTCTAGAATTGAGATCCCTCTATGCGCTCAAAAGCTAGCAGGGGTCGGCCCTGCATATACTTTGCTTGAACAAGTTGCAACCATGGACCTCCGTCCTTGTGAAGGATCTACCAGATCCACTGTAGTATAAGGGCCACATTCATGTGACGTGATGCGAGAATGCCTGACCCTCCTATGTCCTTTGGCATGCAGTTGTCAACCCACTTGACCATATGGTATTTTTGTCGACCATTTGTCGCCTGCCAGAAGAAGTGGGAAAGGTCTTTATCAAAACAACCATGGACCACTTCCGACAGGATATATAACCCCGTCATATACATGGGGAGACTAGACAGGTAGGAATCAATAAGAACGGTCTTACTCCCTTTAGACATAAAACGACCACACCATGGTCCCTACTAAGAAGTGAACCAATCCATAAGCGGGTAAAACTCACATAAGGGTATCCGTGAATCAGCCTGCGGCATACCTAATTACAAATTGGGGAAGGAGGACGGTCTGCAAGTCAAGTTGTCTGTGATCCACTGCTGATCGTCATCATAGTACCCTAAAACTGTTGGGGAACATAGTATTTCAAAAAAATTGCCTATGATCACGCAAGATCTATCTAGGAGAAGCATAGCAACAAGCGGGGAGAGTGTGTCAACGTACCCTCGTAGACCGAAAGCGGAAGCATTTAGTAACGCGGTTGATGTAGTCGAACGTCTTCGTTATCCAACCGATCCAAGTACCGAACGTACGGCACCTCCGCAATCAGCACACGTTCAGCTCGATGACGTCCCTTGAACTCTTGATCCAGTTGAGGCCGAGGGAGAGTTCCGTCAGCACGACGGCGTTGTGACGGTGATGATGAAGTTACCGGTGCAGGGCTTCGCCTAAGCACTATGACGATATGACCGAGGTGTCTAACTGTGGAGGGGGGCACCGCACACGGCTAAGAGAAACTTTGGTGTGCCTTTGGGGTGCCCCCTTCCCACGTATATAAAGGGGGGAGGAGAGGAGGCCGGCCATAGGTGTGGCGCACCAAGGGGGGAGTCCTACTTGGACTCCCGGTCCAGGTAGGATTCTCCCCCCACCTTCCTATTCCCACAAGGAGAAGGGGGGAAAGAGGAGGAGGAGAGAAGGAAAGGGGGCCGCCCCCTGTTGGGGAATGTAGTAATTTCAAAAAAAATCCTACGCACACGCAAAATCATGGTGATGCATAGCAACGAGAGGGGAGAGTGTTGTCCACGTACCCTCGTAGACCGTAAGCGGAAGCAATATGACTACGCGGTTGATGTAGTCATACGTCTTCACGATCAACCGATCCTAGAACCGAACGTACGGCACCTCCGCGATCTGCACACGTTCAGCTCGGTGATGTCACACGAACTCACAATCCAATAGAGCTTCGAGGGAGAGTTCCGTCAGCACGACGGTGTGATGAAGGTGATGATGAAGCTACTAACGCAGGGCTTCGCCTAAGCACCGTTACGATATGACCGAGGTGGATTATGGTGGAGGGGGCACCGCACACGGCTAAAAGATCAATGATAAACTTGTGTGTCTATGGGGTGCCCCTTCCCCCATATATAAAGGAGTGGAGGAGGGGGAGGAGGCCGGCCTCCTAGGCGCGCCCCAAGGAGAGTCCTACTCCCACCGGGAGTAGGATTCCACCCCTTCCAAGAGAAGGAGTAGGAGGGAAGGAAGGAGGAGAGAGGGGGAAGGAAAAAGGGGGGCGCCGCCCCCCCCTTCCTTGTCCAATTAGGACTAGAGGGGGTGGGGGCGCGCGGCTTGCCCTGGCTGCCCCTTCCTCTCTCCACCAAGGCCCATGAGGCCCATTACACTCCCCGGGGGGTTCCGGTAACCCCCGGTACTCCGGTATTTGTCCAAACTTACTCGGAACCCTTCCGAAGTCGAAACATAGTCATCTAATATATTGATCTTTATGTCTCGACCATTTCGAGACTCCTCGTCATGTCTGTGATCATATCCGGGACTCCGAACTACCTTCGGTACATCAAAACACATAAACTCATATTACCGATCGTCACCGAACGTTAAGCGTGCGGACCCTACGGGTTTGAGAACTATGTAGACATGACCAAGACACGTCTCCGGTCAATAACCAATAGCGGAACCTGGATGCTCATATTGGCTCCCACATATTCTACAAAGATCTTTATCGGTCAAACCGCATAACCACATACGTTGTTCCCTTTGTCATCGGTATGTTACTTGCCCGAGATTCGATCGTCAGTATCTCAATACCTAGTTCAATCTCGTTACCGGCAAGTCTCTTTACTCGTTCTGTAATGCATAATCTCGCAACTAACTCATTAGTTACATTGCATGCAAGGCCTATAGTGATGTGCATTACGAGAGGGCCCAGAGATACCTCTCTGACAATCGGAGTGAAAAATCCTAATCTTGATATATGCCAACTCAACAAGTACCATCGGAGGCACCTGTAGAGCACATTTATAATCACCCAGTTACGTTGTGACGTTTGGTAGCACACAAAGTGTTCCTCCGGTATTCGGGAGTTGCATAATCTCATAGTCATAGGAACATGTATAAGTCATGAAGAAAGCAATAGCAATATACTAAACGATCAAATGCTAAGCTAACGAAATGGGTCAAGTCAATCACATCATTCTCTAATGATGTGATCATGTTAATCAAATGACAACTCATGTCTATGGCTAGGAAACTTAACCATCTTTGATTCAACGAGCTAGTCAAGTAGAGGCATACTTGTGACACTCTGTTTGTCTATGTATCCACACATGTACTAAGTTTCCGGTTAACACAATTCTAGCATGAATAAACATTTATCATGATATAAGGAAATATAAATAACAACTTTATTATTGCCTCTAGGGCATATTTCCTTCACCCCCCAACCCCAGTCCAATTTGGTTTGGGCTTGGGGGGCGCGCGCCTCCACCTGGCTGCTGCCTCCTCTCTTACACTAGGGCCCATGAAGGCCCATTAACCCCTCGGAGGTTCCGGTAACCTCTCGGTACTCCGGAAAATACCCGAAACACTCCAGAACCATTCCGGTGTCCGAATATAACCTTCCAATATATCGATCTTTATGTCTCGACCTTTTCGAGACTCCTCGTCATGTCCGTTATCACATCCGGGACTCCGAACAAACTTCGGTACATCAAATCACATAACTCATAATACAAATCATCATCGAACGTTAAGCGTGCGGACCCTACGGGTTCGAGAACTATGTAGACATGACAGAGACACATCTCCGATCAATAACCAATAGTGGAACCTGGATGTTCATATTGGTTCCTACATATTCTACGAAGATCTTTATCGGTCAAACTGCATAACAACATATGTCATTCCCTTTGTCGTCGGTATGTTACTTGCCCAGGATTCGATCGTCAGTATCATCATACCTAGTTCAATCTAATTACTGCCAAGTCTCTTTACTCGTTTCATAACGCATCATCCCGTAACTAACTCATTAGTCACATTGCTTGCAAGGCTTATAGTGATGATCATTACCGAGAGGGCCTAGAGATACCTCTCTGATACACGGAGTGACAAATCCTAATATCGATCCATGCCAACTCAACAAACACCATCAGAGACACCTGTAGAGCATCTTCATAATCACCCAGTTATGTTGTGACGTTTGATAGCACACAAGATGTGTCACGCCCAAGATGCGACCCTATCCAAAAGGAACTCGAAGGTCCCACCAAGGATAGAAGCGAATCTTGAAGACGCTTTTGCAAGGTGGATATCATTACATCAACATTACATAATAGATGGGGATACATACATAAGGCACAAATGCCACAAGAATACATCAGCATCATATACAAGATCAACATCCGACTACGGATGAAACATAAACAGAAGCTCAAACGACATCCACCCTGCTAGCCCAGGCTGCCGACCGAACCTATCCCCGATCAAGAAGAAGCGTAAGAAGAACTCCAAACAAGCAAACATCGCTCTCGCGCCATGATCATCGCATAAACCTGTACCTGCAACTGTTGGTGTAGTAATCTAGAGCCACGAGGACTCCAAGAATCCCATTACCACGGGTATCAAGACTAGCAAAGCTTAAAGGGAAAGGAAGGGATAAAGTGGTGAGGTTGCAGCAGCGACTAAGCATATATGGTGGCTAACCAACGCAAATGAAAGCGACAAGAGAAACAAAGGAACGGTCGTCAACTAGTAATGATCAAGAAGTGATCCTGAACTCCTACTTACGTCAGACATAACCCAGAAACCGTGTTCACCTCCCGGACTCCGCCGAGAAGAGACCATCACGGCTACACACGCGGTTGATGCGTTTTAATTCGGATCAGGTGTCAAGTTATCTACAACCGGACATTAACAAATTCCCATCTGCCACATAACCGCGGGCACGGCTCTCAAATTTTATACCCCTGGGGTGTCCCAACTTATCCCATGATAAGCTCTCGCGATCAACGAAGGATATTCTTCTCCCGGAAGACCCGATCAGTCTCGAATCCGGCTACAAGACATTTCGACAGCAATAAAACAAGACCAGCAAGACCTCCGGCGTGCCGACACCCCGATAGTAGCCACAGATCTCGCCTCGAAGCCACGACCGGATGAGTAGTCCGTACAACTAAAACCAGCCCTCAAGTTTCCCCGAGGTGGCGCTGCAAAGGGCTCTAGTTTGGACCAACACTTAGACAAGCATTGGCCCGGGGGGGCCAAAATGAAGATGACCCTTGAGAGCGCGACTCCCAAGGGAAAAAAAGGTAATAGGTCAGGAAAATGGTAAAACCAATGTTGGGCCTTGCTAGAAAAGTCTTATTCAAAGCGAACTGTCAAGGGGGTCCCATAAATCACCCGACCGCGTTAGGGACGCAAAATCCAGGAACATAATACCGATATGACGGAAACTAGGGCGGCAAGAGTGGAACAAAACACCAGGCATAAGGCCGAGCCTTCCACCCTTTACCAAGTATATAGATGCATTAATTAAATAAGATATATTGTGATATCCCAACAAGTAAACATGTTCCAGCAAGGAACAACATCTCCATGTTCCAACAAGGAACAAACTTCATCTTCACCTGCAACTAACAACGCTATAAGAGGGCTGAGCAAAGCGGTAACATAGCCAAACAACGGTTTGCTAGGAAGGGTGCAAAAGGTTAGAGGTCGACATGGCAATTTGGGAGGCTTGAGGAACAAGTGATAGGTAGCGCAGCATAGCGATAGAACGAAACAACTAGCATGGCAATGATAGTAGTGAGATCCAGGGTAGCGGTCATCTTGCCTAAAATCCCGCAAGGAAGAAGAACGAATCCATGAAGAAGATGAAGCCACGAAGACGAACCAAGCGTAGACGAACGGATCCTCACGATCGCAACGAAACGGGAACTATCGAGAAGAAGCACACAACATGGTAAACACACCACACATGAACAAGGCATGATGCATGACAAATCTAGATGAGGCTACTCATGGCAAGAGATGATGCAAACAAGAACAACACATCAAAGCAAGTTTAAATGAGGCCGGAAACAACATAGAACATCTCCGGTAAGTCCTCATATGCAAATTTCGAAATTGGTCCAGATCTGAATAAACCTTAAGTTCAAGTTGTTAAACATCAATTTAAGGTTCACCACGATGATCTACACGAAATTCTAGTCAAGTTACATATAAAGTTCATTAGATTCGGAGCTACGGCCTAGAAGATATGAGCAAAACAAGTTAAACATGGCATTGATGCAAAATGCACCCAAACATCAAGCAAACACCTCAAAACAAGGATGCAACATGATACTATGAGACAACATGCAAAATCAAGCAAGTTTCATATAGAGCACACTCAAAACGGAGCAACGGTTCAACACATACACATGAAACAAGTCATGACAACAATCTGTCCAAAACAGCAACTAGGCATATTGCAAGCATCAAAACAACAAGCTACAGCATCTTAACATAATAACAAAAGGCATGGGCATGAAGTACAGGTAAAGCATTACAAAACATGAACACTGAGCTATCTCCAGAAATCACTAGAACATGCTCAAACACACATGGCAAGATTGCAAATAATAACAGTTTCAGACTTTAGCAGAAATTAACATCAGGTTGCAATGTTTAGAGCTATCAAACAACATGTTACAGGAATTTATCATGGCAAACAAAGGCATGGCATGAATCTACTAATCTCATAGAACAAAAGTCCTTTACTGAACATGAGCCAAAAAGGATCAGAAAATATGATGGCACCCATGTAAACATGGCAAGTTATATTACAGATTCATACATGGCAGGAACAACGATAAGTAGGCATGTTGATGAGCTTGAACCACTCACCACAGAGCAATACATGGCATGGAAAGGCAACCCACAGTAAGAATACATGGCATAGAATCTATACATGGCAAGAAAAACATCATAGCATACAAGGATCAACTACAACAATCTTGGCAAAATTGAATACCGTGTAAACAATCTGCCAGGAAACATTTTATAGCAAAAGTAGAACTTGATTGACTCAAGCTATGGCACTCCATAATTGCAAACAAGGGCATGGATAGATAGAGAATAACCATATGTTCAAAACATCCTTACTGAAGTATCTCAAAATAAGCATGGATCTCTCGGTAGCATCAAGTTTACATGGCATAAAAATATCGTGAGCAGGGGCTGAAATCAGCAACATCATGAAGCTTAGTTTGCATGCTTGTGCTAGTCACCACAGAGATCACAAAAATACATGGCATACACCCCTGTAAAGATGGCATGGCATATTACAAAACACATGTAGGACTCAAGATCATAGGGTGCACACATCAATCATGGCAAAAATGACAAAAGTGCATGTTCTGATAAGAATCTGAAACTAACATCACATAGCCCTCTTCCAACAGCATTTCGGGCATCAAGATGAGCTCAAATGAAAATGATGCAATGAGATGAAATGATGTACTCGTCGAGGCGAACAATTTGACATATTACACGCACGAAACGGGGCTACATGCACAGAGATATGACGTGATGAATATGGCATGATAAAACTGTAATCCTGGGACTTAGGCATTTCGGGGAAGGGGAAAAGTCAACCTCGGGTTGCACGGTTTACGAGGATCGCCGGAGTTGCCTGGATCTCGCCGGAGAAGAGAGGGAGAGGCAGCCGGGGAGGAAGGAGAGGCCGCCGGAGATGGGGCCGGCCGGATCCGGGGTGCGGGGCGGCGAGGGCGCCGATCCGGCGCGGGCGGAGGAGCTCGCTGGCTCGAAAGGCTGGCATGGCGAGACGGCGCCGCGGGAGCTGCCGGGCGGCGTCGAGGCGCAGGTCGGGCCGGGCGGTTGAGGCGGGCGGCGGAGGCTCCGAGCACGAGGAGGCGATGGCGGGCGCGCGCGGACGGGGCGAGGGCGGCGGGCGGAGCCGCTGAAGCCCGGCGACTCGGCGCCGGAGGCGGGCGCGCGGGTCCGGCCATCGGGGAGGAGCCGGGCGGCGGTGCAGCTCGGGCTGGAGCGGGCCAGCGGCGGCGGGACTGGGCTCGGCGGGCCGCTGATGGAGCTTCCAGCCGCGCGGTGGGAGGCGGCGGTGGAGAGGCGCGGGGTGACGTGGCGAGCTGTGAGTGGCTGAGGGAGGCGGCGGCGGACGCGTCCGGCACCGTCCGGACGTGTCCGGTGCGCGGAGGAAGACGAGGCTAGGGTTAGGGGGGGAGGTTCATCCGCGAATTTCGGGGGAGGGGCTAGTTTTATAGGTAGAGGGAGCTAGGAGAGTCCAAATGAGGTGCGGTTTTCGGCCACGCGATCGTGATCGAACGACCGAGAGCATGGAGGGGAGTTAGGTGGGTTTTGGACCAGTTGTAGGGGGTGTTGGGCTGCAAGGAGAAGGAGGCTTTACGGTTACCCGGTTAACCGTTGGAGTACCAAACGACCTCCAAATGGCACGAAACTTGACAGGCAGTCTACCGGTGCTATACCAAGGCCGCTTGACAAACCTCATTCCATTCCGAGAAAGTTTAACACCCGCACACGAAAAGAGGTAATAGAGGGCGCCGGGGAACATAGGAGTGCCGGATTGGAAAACGGGCAACGGGAAAAATGCTCGGATGCATGAGACGAACACGTATGCAATGCAATGCACATGATGACATGATAAGAAATGCAGATCATGACATGGCAAAGTGCAACACGCAAGCACATGACATGGCAAAGACGACGAATAACTGGCAGACACCTGGCGCATCGAATCCGGGGCGTTACAACACTCCTCCACTAACAAGAGATCTCGTCCCGAGATCTTAGGACCGAGACGGAAGAGAAAGAGGAAGAGGTGAAGCAAGAACTCAAAAGAAGAAGCAAAGAATCGAGAGCACTCGAGAATAAGAGAGGAACGACGAGAATGACGAGAATCGAAAGCTCACGGAATCAGATAGACTATGAAACCACTCGTTCTAACCGCAGTGGTTAGAATGAGAAAAGAAACGAATAAGACTGAAAGGATTTAGGCAGCACTCCTGCTGAAAATGGAAGGATTAGAACATGAACTTCACAAGATGGGATGACACTTGACTTGGTGAACAACACAATGCCTCTGGAAGAATTGAAAGAATTGAATGAAAAGAACGGAGAAGAAAAGATACTTGAATTTCTCCCACAATACTTGATGTACACTTGAAGAATGAATGAAATCATGAAGAACCACCATGAAGATCTCCGGTGACAAAAAGATGATGAGATAAAATGAAGGAAGAAAGAATAAGATGAGCATTGCGGTGATTTAGATGGAGGTTCCGATGAAATGGCCAAGGAAACTTGAACTCCGGAAAAGAAAAGATGAGAAACACTTGAAACTAGAATTTATTCCTCAAGAACAAACTCCGCAGAAAAAGATTAATCACTTGGATGAAATAAGAATAAGATTTATGGTATGCTTATCCTTCATCAAATTAAACTGATGACAAACAATGGATTTTGCATACTACTTATTCTTCTTGAAAAAGGATTGAGAAGGGATAGCACAAAACTTGAGAAAGTCTTCATGAACCACCGGTAGGATTAAAAGAACGAATGAATTAATTTGATAAACAAGGAAAAGAATCTTGAACGAACCACCGTAAGAATTCGAAAATGACTGATGAAAGAGAATGAATCACCGGGAAGAATTAGAAGAACCAATAAGCTAGAGGGGATTTAGATGCAAAAGAACAAAGAGATCATGAGTTGATTGAAGAATACTTGAACGAAGCACCGGGATAATATTGAGGCGAACGAAAGGGCACATATATAGAATAATTGGAGAACGAATCTGAAAACTTGGAACGAAGAAATCTTCCGAAAAGATGGCCTCCGGATGATCGAGACGGAAAGTAACTCCTGAAATACTCCGGATGGATGAAAAGAATATCTGACAAATGGAATAATTCGAGAGGATAGCATGAAGCTAGAACCACGAATCTTCGGGAGAACGGGCAAGATTTAGAGGAAAAATTCTCTTCAATCTTCAAATGATGACGAGAAACACCACCAAAAATTAATGAGATACTCCAGAAGAATGAAAACCCGAAAAGGTTGAGCCAACAATGAAAAGAATTTGAACGAGATCTTGGAAAAGGCATGTGACTGATGGAATCCATTCTTACGTCACAACTTGAAAAGAATTGAGAATAACTCCGAGGAAATTAGAAGAGTCAGGTAAGATCCTGGGAAAAGATCTGTGGGTTAGGGCCCACTGAAGAGAAAAACACCGTTGGAAAGGGATGATGAATAGATAGATGATGCACCGGAACAATTGAAATATTTGAATGAGGTGACAACCTCAAATTGATTGGAACACAGACGAATCTCTTGAGATGTCTTGAGGACTCCGGAAGGATAAACTGGCGAGAGGCGAACGAGAAAAGAGAACACTGCAAAGGAAAAGAATATGATCAACCCGAAAAACTTGAATTGAAACCACCGGAAAAAGAAAAGGATGAAGAATGACAAACGAGACGAGAATTCACCGGTTGAAATGATTGAGGGAAAAACTGAAGAGACTCCGTACGAATGAAATAGATTGTCGAGAGAGAGTCAGACTCCGGGAAGAAAAAAGGGTGGGAGGGCGGGAAAAAACAAAGGCAACTGGAGGGGAGAATCGACGAATAACTTGGAGAGAAAACACCGGTTGGAATCATTGAGGAAAGAAAGGAAAGACTTCGCACGAGTAGGATGGATACTCGATTACGGACTCCGGATTCGAGAAGATGAAGGGAGGGTGGGTGGGAAAAGAAAACAACTGGGGATTGAACTCAAAGATGAAGAGGCTCGAGTCGACTTGACGAGAAATGCACCGGATCAAAAGAGCTGAGAAACAACTACCGGAAAACCAACTGCGTGATCCTAAAGAAAAAAAATTGAAGGGGAAGAGAAGTAATTCAAAACACCTACGTCAAGATTCCTTACCAGAGCGGCGAAGGGGCAGAGGAGTAAAATGAATTCCTACTCTCCGATATAACTAGACTCCGAAAACAGTTTTCTTCTAGACTCAACAACGGCCAAACTACACGATCAATCAAGGGGGCTCCTAAGGTCGGTCGAGGCTCTGATACCAACTTATCACGCCCAAGATGCGACCCTATCCAAAAGGAACTCGAAGGTCCCACCAAGGATAGAAGCGCATCTTGAAGACGCTTTTGCAAGGTGGATATCATTACATCAACATTACATAATAGATGGGGATACATACATAAGGCACAAATGCCACAAGAATACATCAACATCATATACAAGATCAACATCCGACTACGGACGAAACATAAAAGAAGCTCAAACGACATCCACTCTGCTAGCCCAGGCTGCCGACCGAACCTATCCCCGATCAAGAAGAAGCGAAGAAGAACTCCAAACAAGCAAACATCGCTCTCGCGTCATGATCATCGCATAAACCTGTACCTGCAACTGTTGGTGTAGTAATCTGTGAGACACGAGGACTCAGCAATCCCATTACCATGGGTATCAAGACTAGCAAAGCTTAAAGGGAAAGGAAGGGATAAAGTGGTGAGGTTGCAGCAGCGACTAAGCATATATGGTGGCTAACCAACGCAAATGAGAGCGAGAAGAGAAACAAAGGAACGGTCGTCAACTAGTAATGATCAAGAAGTGATCCTAAACTCCTACTTACGTCAGACATAACCCAGAAACCGTGTTCACCTCCCGGACTCCGCCGAGAAGAGACCATCACGGCTACACACGCGGTTGATGCGTTTTAATTCGGATCAGGTGTCAAGTTATCTACAACCGGACATTAACAAATTCCCATCTGCCACATAACCGCGCACGGCTCTCGAAAGTTTATATCCTGCAGGGTGTCCCAACTTATCCCATGATAAGCTCGCGATCAACGAAGGATATTCCTTCTCCCCAGGAAGACCCGATCAGTCTCGGAATCCGGCTACAAGACATTTCGACAAAGAATAAAACAAGACCAGCAAGACCTCCGGCGTGCCGACACCCCGATAGTAGCGCAGATCTCGCCTCGTGCCACGACCGGATGAGCAGTCCGTACAACTAAAACCAGCCCTCAAGTTTCCCGAGGTGGCGCTGCAAAGGGCTCTAGTTTGGACCAACACTTAGACAAGCATTGGCCCGGGGGCAATGAAGATGACCCTTGAGAGCGCGACTCCCAAGGGAAAAAAAGGTAATAGGTCGGGAAAATGGTAAAACCAATGTTGGGCCTTCTTTGAAAAGTCTTATTCAAAGTGAACTGTCAAGGGGTCCCATAAATCACCCGACGCGTTAGGGACGCAAAATCCGGGAACATAATACCGATATGACGGAAACTAGGGCGGCAAGAGTGGAACAAAACACCAGGCATAAGGCCGAGCCTTCCACCCTTTACCAAGTATATAGATGCATTAATTAAATAAGATATATTGTGATATCCCAACAAGTAAACATGTTCCAAACAAGGAACAACATCTCCATGTTCCAACAAGGAACAAACTTCATCTTCACCTGCAACTAACAACGCTATAAGAGGGGCTGAGCAAAGCGGTAACATAGCCAAACAACGGTTTGCTAGGAAGGGTGCAAAAGGTTAGAGGCTGACATGGCAATTTGGGAGGCTTGAGGAACAAGTGATAGGTAGCGCAGCATAGCGATAGAACGAAACAACTAGCATGGCAATGATAGTAGTGAGATCCAGGGTAGCGGTCATCTTGCCTGAAATCCCACAAGGAAGAAGAACGAATCCATGAAGAAGATGAAGCCACGAAGACGAACCAAGCGTAGACGAACGGATCCTCACGATCGCAACGAAACGGGAACTATCGAGAAGAAGCACACAACATGGTAAACACACCACACATGAACAAGGCATGATGCACAACAAGCATGATGCATGACAAATCTAGATGAGGCTACTCATGGCAAGAGATGATGCAAACAAGAACAACACATCAAAGCAAGTTTAAATGAGGCCGGAAACAACATAGAACATCTCCGGTAAGTCCTCATATGCAAATTTCGAAATTGGTCCAGATCTGAATAAACCTTAAGTTCCCGTTGTTAACAGCAAGTTAAGGTGCACCACGATGATCTACACGAAATTCTAGTCAAGTTACATATAAAGTTCAATAGATTCGGAGCTACGGCCTAGAAGATATGAGCAAAACAAGTTAAACATGGCATTGATGCAAAATGCACCCAAACATCAAGCAAACACCTCAAAACAAGGATTCAACATGATACTATGAGACAACATGCAAAATCAAGCAAGTTTCATATAGAGCACACTCAAAACGGAGCAACGGTTCAACACATACACATGAAACAAGTCATGACAACAATCTGTCCAAAACAGCAACTAGGCATATTGCAAGCATCAAAACAACAAGCTACAGCATCTTAACATAATAACAAAAGGCATGGGCATGAAGTACAGGTAAAGCATTACAAAACATGAACACTGAGCTATCTCCAGAAATCACTAGAACATGCTCAAACACACATGGCAAGATTGCAAATAATAACAGTTTCAGACTTTAGCGGAAATTAACATCAGGTTGCAATGTTTAGAGCTATCAAACAACATGTTACAGGAATTTATCATGGCAAACAAAGGCATGGCATGAATCTACTAATCTCATAGAACAAAAGTCCTTTACTGACCATGAGCCAAAAAGGATCAGAAAATATGATGGCACCCATGTAAACATGGCAAGTTATATTACAGATTCATACATGGCAGGAACAACGATAAGTAGGCATGTTGGTGAGCTTGAACCACTCACCACAGAGAAATACATGGCATGGAAAGGCAACTCACAGTAAGAAGACATGGCATAGAAGCTATACATGGCAAGAAAAACATCATAGTATACAAGGATCAACTACAACAACCTTGGCAAAATTGAATACCGTGTAAACAATCTGCCAGGAAACATTTTATAGCAAAAGTAGAACTTGATTGGCTCAAGCTATGGCACTCCATAATTGCAAACAAGGGCATGGATAGATAGAGAATAACCATATGTTCAAAACATCCTTACTGAAGTATCTCAAAATAAGCATGGATCTCTCTGTAGCATTAAGTTTACATGGCATAAAAATATCAGCAGAACAGGGGGCTGAAATCAGCAACATCATGAAGACTAGTTTGCATGCTTGTGCTAGTCACCACAGAGATCACAAAAATACATGGCATACACTCCTGTAAAGATGGCATGGTATATTACAAAACACATGTAGGACTCAAGATCATAGGGTGCACACATCAATCATGGCAAAAATGACAAAAGTGCATGTTCTGATAAGAATCTGAAACTAACATCAAATAGCCCTTTTCCAACAGCATTTCGGGCATCAAGATGAGCTCAAATGAAAATGATGCAATGAGATGAAATGATGTAATCGTCGAGACGAACAATTTTACATATTACACGCACGAAACGGAGCTACATGCACAGAGATATGACATGATGAATATGGCATGATAAAACTGTAATCCTGGGACTTAGGAATTTCGGGGAAGGGGAAAAGTCAACCTCGGGTTGCACGGTTTACGAGGATCGCCGGAGTTGCCTGGATCTCACGGAGAAGAGAGGGAGAGGCAGCCGGGAGGAAGGAGAGGCCGCCGGAGATGGGGCCGGCGGATCGGGTGCGGGCGGCGAGGGCGCTGATCCGGCGCGGGCGGAGGAGCTCGCTGGCTGGCGCTGGCAGCAGCGAGACGGCGCCGCGGGAGCTGCCGGGCGGCGGCTGAGGCGCTGGTCGGGCGGCGGTTGAGGCGGGCGGCGGAGGCTCCGAGCACGAGGAGGCGATGGCGGCGCGGGCGCGGACGGGCGACCGGCGGCGGGCGGAGCCGCCGAAGCTCGGCGACTCGCCGGCCGGAGGCGGGCGCGCGGGTCCGTCACCGGCGGAGGAGCTGGGCGGCGGTGCAGCTCGGGCTGGAGCGGGCCAGCGGTGGCGGGACTGGGCAGGCGGGCCGCGATGGGCTTCCCTGCCGCGTGGGGGAGGCGGTGGAGAGGCGCGGGGTGACATGCCGAGCTGTGAGTGCCTGAGGGAGGCGGCGGCGGACGCGTCCGGCACCGTCCGGACGTGTCCGGTGCGCGGAGGAAGGCGATGCTAGGGTTAGGGGGGGTTTATCCGCGAATTTCGGGGGAGGGGCTAGTTTTATAGGTAGAGGGAGCTAGGAGAGTCCAAATGAGGTGCGGTTTGCGGCCACGCGGTCGTGATCGAACGACCGAGAGCATGGAGGGGAGTTAGGTGGGTTTTGGTCTAGTTGGAGGGGGTGTTGGGCTGCAAGGAGAAGGAGGCTTTACGGTTACCCGGTTAACCGTTGGAGTACCAAACGACCTCCAAATGGCACGAAACTTGACAGGCGGTCTACCGGTGCTATACCAAGGCCGCTTGACAAACCTCATTCCATTCCGAGAAAGTTTAACACCCGCACACGAAAAGGGGTAACAGAGGGCGTCGGGGAACATAGGAGTGCCGGATTGGAAAACGGGCAACGGGAAAAATGCTCGGATGCATGAGACGAACACGTATGCAATGCAATGCACATGATGACATGATAAGAAATGCAGATCATGACATGGCAAAGTGCAACACGCAAGCACATGACATGGCAAAGACGACGAATAATTGGTAGACACCTGGCGCATCGAATCCGGGGCGTTACAAGATGTTCCTCCGGTATTCGGGAGTTGCATAATCTCATAATCAGTGGAACATGTATAAGTCATGATGAAAGCATTAGTAATAAAACTAAATGATCATTTGTGCTAAACTAACGGATGGGTCTTGTCCATCACATCATTCTCTAATGATGTGATCCTGTTCATCAAATGACAACACATGTCTATGGTCAGGAAACTTAACCATCTTTGATTAACGAGCTAGTCTAGTAGAGGCATACTAGGGACACTCTGTTTGTCTATGTATTCACACATGTACTAAGTTTCCGGTTAATACAATTCTAGCATGAATAATAAACATTTATCATGATATAAGGAAATATAAATAACAACTTTATTATTGCCTCTAGGGCATATTTCCTTCAGTCTCCCATTGGCACTAGAGTCAATAATCTAGATTACACACTAATGATTCTAACACCCATGGAGTCTTGGTGTTGATCATGTTTTGCTTGTGAGAGAGGCTTAGTCAACGGGTCTGCAACATTCAGATCCGTATGTATTTTGCAAATCTCTATGTCTCCCTCCTTGACTTGATCGCGGATGGAATTGAAGCGTCTCTTGATGTGCTTTGTTCTCTTGTGAAATCTGGATTCCTTTGCCAAGGCAATTGCACCAGTATTGTCACAAAATATTTTCATTGGACTCGATGCGCTAGGTATGACACCTAGATCGGATATGAACTCCTTCATCCAGACTCCTTCATTTGCTGCTTCTGAAGCAGCTATGTACTCCACTTCACACGTAGATCCCGCCATGATGCTTTGCTTAGAACTGCACCATTGACAACTCCACCATTCAATATAAATATGTATCCAGTTTGTGACTCAGAGTCATCTGGATCAGTGTCAAAGCTTGCATCGATGTAACCATTTACGACGAGCTCTTTGTCACCTCCATAAACAAGAAACATATCCTTAGTCCTTTTCAGGTACTCAGGATGTTCTTGAACGATGTCCAGTGATCCAATCCTAGATTACTTTGGTACCTCCCTTCTAAACTAATAGCAAGGCACACATCAGGTCTGGTACACAGCATTGCATACATGATAGAACCTATGGCTGAGGCATAAGGAATGACTTTCATTTTCTCTCTATCTTCTGCAGTGGTCGGGCATTGAGTCTGACTCAACTTCACACCTTGTAACACATGCAAGAACCCTTTCTTTGCCTGATCCATTTTGAACTTTTTCAAAACCTTATCAAGGTATGTGCTTTGTGAAAGTCCAATTAAGCGTCTTGATCTATCTCTATAGATCTTGATGCCCAATATATAAGCAGTTTCACCGAGGTCTTTCATTGAAAAATTCGTATTCAAGTATCCTTTTATGCTATCCAGAAATTCCGTATCATTTCCGATCAACAATATGTCATCCACATATAATATCAGAAATGCTACAGAGCTCCCACTCACTTTCTTGTAAATACAGGCTTCTCCAAAAGTCTGTATAAAACCACATGCTTTGATCACACTATCAAAGCGTATATTCCATCTCCGAGAGGCTTGCACCAGTCCATAAATGGATCGCTGGAGCTTGCACACTTTTTTAGCACCTTTTGGATCGAAAAAACCTTCTGGTTGCATCATATATAACTCTTCTTTAAGATATCCATTTAGGAATGCAGTTTTGACATCCATTTGCCAAATTTCATAATCATAAAATGCGGCAATTGCTAACATGATTCGGACAGACTTAAGCATCGCTATGGGTGAGAAGGTCTCATCGTAGTCAAGTCCTTGAACTTGTCGAAAACCTTTCGCAACAAGTCAAGCTTTGTAGACAGTAACATTACCGTTAGCGTTGAAGATCCATTTATTCTCTATGGAAAGCCGATCATCACGCAAGTCAACCAAAATCCACACTTTGTTCTCATACATGGATCCCATCTCAGATTTCCTGGCCTCAAGCCATTCTGCGGAATCTGGGCTCATCATCGCTTCCTCATGATAACCCACAAGTATAGGGGATCGCAACAGTTTTCGAGGGTAGAGTATTCAACCCAAATTTATAGATTCGACGCAAGGGGAGCCAAAGAATATTTGAAGGTATTAGCAGCTAAGTTGTCAATTCAACCATACCTGGAGATTAATTATCTGCAGCAAGTAATCAGTAGAAAAGTAGTTTGATAGTTTCGATAATAGTGACCGCAGCAACGGTAACAGTAAGAGTGATAGCAGTAATTTTGTAGCAAGTGTAACAGTGATGATAGCAGTAGTAACTTAGAAGAAACAATATAAGATAAATTCGTAGGCATTGGATGGTGACTTGTTGGATGATATTCATCATGTGACAGTTATAACCTAGGGCGATATGACACTAGCTCCAGTTCATCGAAATAATGTAGGCATGTATTCCGTAAATAGGCATACGTGCTTTATTAAAAGAACTTGCATGACATCTTTTGTCCTACCCTCCCGTGGCAGCGGGGTTGATACGTCTCTAACGTATCTATAATTTTTTTATTGCTTCATGCTATATTATATTCTGTTTTGGATGATTAATGGGCTTTGTTATACACTTTTATATTATTTTTGGGACTAACCTATTAACCGGAGGCCCAGCCCAAATTGCTGCTTTTTTTGCCTATCTCAGAGTTTCGCAGAAAAAGAATATCAAACGGAGTCCAAACGGAATGAAACCTTCGGGAACATGATTTTCAGAACAAACATGATCCAGAGGACTTGGAGTCCACGTCAAGACATCAACCAGGAGAGCACGAGGCAGGGGGCGCGCCTACGCCCCTAGGCGCACCCTCCACCCTCATGGGGCCCACGTTGCTCCACCGACGTACTTCTTCCTCCTATATATACCTATGTACCCCAAACCAACAGAAGCATCCACGAAAACCTAATTCCACCGCCGCAACCTTCTGTACCCATGAGATCCCATCTTGGGGCCTTTTCCGGCGTCCTGCCGGAGGGGGCATTGATCACGGAGGGCTTCTACATCAACACCATAGCCTCTCCGATGATGTGTGAGTAGTTTACCTCATACCTTCGGGTCCATAGTTATTAGCTAGATGGCTTCTTCTCTCTTTTTGGATCACAATACAAAGTTCTCCACGATTCTCGTGGAGATCTATTCGATGTAATCTTCTTTTGTGGTGTGTTTGTTGAGACTGATGAATTGTGGGTATCTATAAACAATATTTGAATCTCCTCTGAATTATTTTATGTATGATTGGTTATCTTTGCAAGTCTCTTCAAATTATCAGTTTGGTTTGGCCTACTAGATTGATCTTCCATCATATTAATCTTCCAACACTTAGCTATTTTTATTGCCTTTTATTTTACTTTGCATCTTTATTATAAAAATACCAAAAAATTTATCTTATCATATCTATCAGATCTCACTTCGTAAGTGACCATGAAGGGATTGACAACCCCTTTATCGCGTTGGTTGCGAGGTTTATATTTGTTTGTGTAGGTGCGAGGGACTTGGGCGTGGCCTCCTACTAGATTGATACCTTGGTTCTCAAAAACTGAGAGAAATACTTACGCTACTTTACTGCATCACCCTTTCCTCTTCAAGGGAAAACCAACGCAGTGCTCAAGAGGTAGCAAGGCGCCGTTGTCGGGGAGTCTACGCAAAAGTCAACATACCAAGTACCCATCACAAACTCTTATCTCCCGCATTACATTATTTGCCATTTGCCTCTCGTTTTCCTCTCCCCCACTTCACCCTTGCCGTTTTATTCGCCCTCTCTTTCCGTTTGCCTTTTTCTCGCCAGATCTATTGTTTGCTTGTGTTACCATGTGCCTTCTATTTGCTTGCATCTTTGCTTGCTAAAAGTCTATTGTTATGGATCCACTTAAAGTGTTCTACTTGGATCATCTTCGATCCTTATGCGCTTGTGCTGAAACCCCAACTAGCCTAGTTGATGGGAAATCTTTAGATGAGCATGCTCATTTTGTGCGTCACCGTTTGTCTGAAAAAGGGAAACTCTTATGGAATCAAATAAACAAATTGTTGTGTTATGCTTGGAATCTTTGTGAAATTTGTGATATTACTTGTTGCTCTAAGAACCCTAAAAAACACCTCCCCTACCTATGTGAGTTTAATGAAAATGAAATCTTATCTTCTTATGCAAAGGGTGTTTATAGCTAGTATGACATCGAACAAATTGAAGAATTTGTTGCTTTTAAGGGTTCTTTTGAAGTTGCTTCTTTGTTTGAAAAGTATGATATTACTCTCTACGAATCTGAAAATCTTGACATACTTAAATATTGCTATGAAAACTATGCTCATGATGTCAATGTCAAAGAATTTATTGAAAGAATGACCGTTGCTTCTAAAGAAAATAATGATATGCACGAATCTATAGATAATTATGATTCCGATGATTTGATTGAAATATCCCTTGATGAACATGATGCTTGCTATCCTTGTGGCCATGATGCCAATATTTATGAAGATGAATTTGCTATAGTTCCTTACGTTAAACATGAGATCGTTGCTATTGCACCCATACTTGGTAGTTCCTTCGATGAAAAGCATGATTGCAATAATTTTACTATAAATTTTATTAATGTCAATTGTGCTAATAATGTGCAAAACCCCAAGCTTGGGGATGCTAGTTTTGCTATGTCTACTACTTGTTGCAATGATCATGATTGGGGTGATACTTCTTATGATCTTGAAAATTTATTTAAGCCCCATGATGAATATGAGATTGATAATAATGTTTTCAATAATATTGAAAGTGGGTTTGGAAGAGTGTCAACTTTAGATCCCACATATTTGGATAATGTTCAATCTTCTGGTATTTTTGATAAAAGTGGGTTTTGGTGAGGTCATGACTTTTGTTAATGATAATCCCACTATTTTGGAAGAGTGTCAACTTCGCATGCATGTGGATCATGTTGAGAATATGTTATGTGATAGCTATATCGTTGAATTTTCTTATCATCCTACATGTAATTATTATGAGAGAGGAAAATATGGTCTTAGAAATTTTCATGTTACTAAATTACCTCTCGTTATGTTGAGATTGCTATTGTTTCTTTCCGCTTCCTTGCATATGCTAGTTTTTGCTTGCCTTGATAATTTGTTTGTCTATAAGATTCCTATGCATAGGAAGTATGTTAGACTTAGATGTGTTTGTCACGTGTTTTACGATGCTCTCTTTGTGCTTCAATTCTTGTCTTTCATGTGAGCATCATTGAATCTTTATGTCTAGCTAGGGGCGTTAAACGATAGCGCTTGTTGGGAGGCAACCCAATTTCATTTTTAGTTTTTTGCTTTTTGTTTCTGTTTAGGAATAAATATTTGATCTAGCCTATGGTTATATTTGTTTTTATGTTTTAATTAGTGTTTGTGCCTAGTTAAACCTATAGGATCTTCTTGCATGATAGTTATTTGATCTAGCTGAAAATTCCAGAAACTTTCTGTTCACGAAAACAATTGTTAAAAATTTCCAGAACGTGATAAAATATTTATTCCAATTTCTGCAGACCAATAAACAAATTTTCTAGGCCGTCCTATTTTGGATGAATTTTTTGAGTTCCATAAGTTTGCGTTAGTTACAGATTACTACAGACTGTTCTGTTTTTGACACATTCTGTTTTTCGTGTGTTGTTTGCTTATTTTGATGAATCTATGGCTAGTAAAATAGTTTATAAACCATAGAGAAGTTGGAATACAGTAGGTTTAACACCAATATAAATAAATAATGAGTTCATTACAGTACCTTGAAGTGGTGTTTTGTTTTCTTTCGCTAACGGAGTTCACGAGATTTTCTGTTAAGTTTTGTGTTGTGAAGTTTTCAAGTTTTGGGTAAAAGATTTGATGGATTATGGAACAAGGAGTGGCAAGAGCCTAAGCTTGGGGATGCCCATGGCACCCCAAGATAATCTAAGGACACCAAAAAGCCAAAGCTTGGAGATGCCCCGGAAGGCATCCCCTCTTTCGTCTACTTCCATCGGTAACTTTACTTGGAGCTATATTTTTATTCACCACATGATATGTGTTTTGCTTGGAGCGTCTTGTATGATTTGAGTCTTTGCTTTTTAGTTTACCACAATCATCTTTGCTGTACACAGCTTTTGAGAGAGACACACATGATTCGGAATTTATTAGAATGCTCTATGTGCTTCGCTTATATCTTTTGAGCTATATAGTTTTTGCTCTAGTGCTTCACTTATATCTTTTAGAGCACGGCGGTGGTTTTGTTTTATAGAAACTATTATTCTCTCATGATTCACTTATATTATTTTGAGAGTATTAAACAGCATGGTAATTTTCTTAGATTGGGAAATTAATCCTAATATGCTAGGTATTCAAGACTAGTAAAAACTTTCTTATGAGTGTGTTGAATACTAAGAGAAGTTTGATGCTTGATGATTGTTTTGAGATATGGTGGCAGTAATATTAAAGCTGTGCTAGTTGAGTAGTTGTGGAATTGAGAAATACTTGTGTTGAAGTTTGCAAGCCCGTAGCATGCACGTATGGTAAACGTTATGTAACAAATTTGAAACATGAGGTGTTCTTTGATTGTCTTCCTTATGAGTGGCGGTCGGGGACGAGCGATGGTCTTTTCCTACCAAACTATCCCCCTAGGATCATGCATGTAGTGCTTGGTTTTTGATGACTTGTATATTTTTGCAATAATTATGTGAGTTCTTTATGAATAATGTTGATTCCATGGATTATACGCACTCTTACCCTTCCATCATTGCTAGACTCTTCGGTACGGTGCATTGCCCTTTCTCACATTGAGAGTTGGTGCAAACTTCGCCGGTGCATCCAAACCCCGTGATATGATACGCTCTGTCACACATAACCCTCCTTATATCTTCCTTAGAACAGCCACCATACCTACCTATTATGGCATTTCCATAGCCATTCCGAGATATATTGCCATGCAACTTTCCACCGTTCCGTTTATCATGACACGTTCGTCATTGTCATATTGCTTTGCATGATCATGTAGTTGACATCGTATTTGTGGCAAAGCCACCATTCATAATTTTTCATACATGTCACTCTTGATTCATTGTCTATCCCGGTATACCGTCGGAGGCATTCATATAGAGTCATACCTTGTTCTAGTATCTAGTTGTAATCATTGAGTTGTGAATAAATAGGAGTGTGATGATGATCATTCATAGAGAATTGTCCCAATAAAAAAAGAGAAAGGCCAAATAAAAAAGGAAGGCCCAAAAAAAAGGGACAATGCTACTATCTTTTTTCCCGCACTTGTGCTTCAAAGTAGCACCATGATTTTCATGATAAAGAGTCTCTTGTTTTGTCACTTTCATATACTAGTGGGAATTTTTCATTATAGAAATTGGCTTGTATATTCCAATAATGGGCTTCCTCAAATGCCCTAGGTCTTCGTGAGCAAGCAAGTTGGATGCACACCCACTTAGTTTCTTTTTGTTGAGCTTTCATGCATTTATAGCTCTAGTGCATCCGTTGCATGGCAATCCCTACTCCTTGCATTAACATCAATCGATGGGCATCTCCATAGCCCGTTGATTAGCCGCGTTGATGTGAGACTATCTCCTTTTCGGTCTTCTCCACATAACCCCCATGATTATATTCTATTCCACCCATAGTGCTATATCCATGGCTCACGCTCATGTATTGCGTGAAGGTTGAAAAAGTTTGAGATTACTAAAGTATGAAACAATTGCTTGGCTTTTCATCGGGGTTGTGCATGATGAGAGCAATCTTGTGTGACGAAAATGGTGCATGACTAAACTATATGATTTGTAGGGATGAACTTTCTTTGGCCATGTTATTTTGAGAAGACATAATTGCTTAGTTAGTATGCTTGAAGTATTATTGCTTTTATGTCAATATTAAACTTTTATCTTGAATCTTTTGGATCTGAATATTCATACCACAATTAAGAGGGTTACATTAAAAAATTATGCCAAGTAGCATTCCGCATCAAAAATTCTGTTTTTATCATTTACCTACTCGAGGACGAGCAGGAATTAAGCTTGGGGATGCTTGATACGTCTCCAACGTATCTATAATATTTGATTGCTTCATGCTATATTATATTCTGTTTGGATGATTAATGGGCTTTATTATACACTTTTATATTATTTTTGGGACTAACCTATTAACCGGAGGCCCAGCCCAAATTGCTGTTTTTTTTTCCTATTTCAGAGTTCCGCAGAAAAAGAATATCAAACGGAGTCCAAGCAGAATGAAATCTTCGGGAACATGATTTTCAGAACAAACGTGATCTAGAGGACTTGGAGTCCACATCAAGACATCAAACAGGAGAGCATGAGGCAGGGGGGCGCGCCTACCCCCCTGGGCGCGCCCTCCACCCTCGTGGGGCCCACGTTGCTCCATCAACGTACTTCTTCCTCCTATATATACCTACATACCCCCAAACCAACAAAAGCATCCACGAAAACCTAATTCCACCGTCGCAACCTTCTGTACCCGTGAGATCCCATCTTGGGGCCTTTTCCGGCGTCCTGCCGGAGGGGGCATTGATCATGGAGGGCTTCTACATCAACAGCATAGCATCTCCGATGATGTGTGAGTAATTTACCTCAGACCTTCGGGTCCATAGTTATTAGCTAGATGGCTTCTTCTCTCTTTTTGGATCTCAATACAAAGTTCTCCACGGTTCTCGTGGAGATCTATTCGATGTAATCTTCTTTTGCGGTGTGTTTGTTGATACCGCTAAATTGTGGGTTTATGATCAAGTTTATCTATGAACAATTTTTTAATCTCCTCTGAATTCTTTTATGTATGATTGGTTATCTTTGCAAGTCTCTTCAAATTATCAGTTTGGTTTGGCCTACTAGATTGATCTTTCTTGCAATGGGAGAAGTGCTTAGCTTTTGGTTCAATCTTGCGGTGTCCTTTCCCAGTGACAGCAGGGGCAGCAAGGCACGTATTGTATTATTTCCATCGAGGATAACAAGATGGGGTTTATATCATATTGCATGATTTTATCCCTCTACATCATGTCATCTTACTTAAAGCGTTACTCTGTTCTTTTGAACTTAATACTCTAGATGCATGCTGGATAGCGGTCGATGTGTGGAGTGATAGTAGTAGATGCAGGCAGGAGTTGGTCTACTTGTCACGGATGTGATGCCTATATACATGATCGTACCTAGATATTCTCATAACTATGCTCAATTCTATCAATTGCTCAACAGTAATTTGTTCACCCACCGTAATACTTATGCTCTTGAGAGAAGCCACTAGTGAAACCTATGGCCCCCGTGTCTATTTTCCATCATATTAATCTTCCAACACTTAGCTATTGTTATTGCCTTTTATTTTACTTTGCATCTTTATTATAAAAATACCAAAAATATTATCTTATCATATTTATCAGATCTCACTTTCGTAAGTGACCGTGAAGGGATTGACAACCCCTTTACCGCGTTGGTTGCGAGGTTTATATTTGTTTGTGTAGGTGCGAGGGACTTGGGCGTGGCCTCCTACTGGATTGATACCTTGATTCTCAAAAACTGAGGGAAATACTTACGCTACTTTACTGCATCACCCTTTCCTATTCAAGGGAAAACCAACGCAGTGCTCAAGAGGTAGCAGGGGTCCATATTGGAAACTAAGGGATATTAAGGCCTCCTTTTAATAGAGAACCGGAACAAAGCATTAACACATAGTGAATACATGAACTCCTCAAACTATGGTCATCACTGGGAGTGGGCCCGGTTGTTGTCACTCAGGGGTTGCCGGATCATAACACGTAGTAGGTGACTATAACTTGCAAGATCGGATCTAACATGGATATAATGATGAATTCATAAACGGTTCAGATATGAGTTCATGGCACGCGGGCCCAAAGTGACAAGCATTAAGCATAGCAAAGTCATAGCAACATCAATCTAAGAACATAGTGGATACTAGGGATCAAGCCCTAACAAAACTAACTCGATTACATGATGAATCTCATCCAACTCCTCACCGACCAGCGAGCCTACAAAGGAATTACTCACTCCCGGTGGGGAGCATCATGGAATTGGCGATGGAGAAGGGTTGGTGATGACGAAGAACAAAGATCCCCCTCTTTGGAGCCCCAAACGGACTCCAGATCTGCCCTCCTGAGGAAGAACAGGGCTTGGCGGCGGCTCCGTCTCGTGGATCGCGATAATTCTTTCTCCCTGGTTTTTTTTCTCCGAAAATAGGAATTTATAGCGTCGGTTTCAGGGTCAATGGGGCCACCAGGTGGGTACAACCCACTGGCGCGCCAGAGAGGCGCGCATACGGTGGGTTGTGCCCACCAGGTGCCCTCTCCGGCAGGTCTTGCCTCCAGAAATTCTTATTATTGATATAAAAAATCCTCGCAAAGTTTCGTTCCATTCCGAGAACTTTTATTTCTGCACCAAAACAACACCATGGTAGTTCTGCTGAAAACAGCGTCAGTTCGGGGTTAGTTTCATCCAAATCATGCAAATTAGAGTCCAAAACAAGAGGAAAAGCATGAGAAAAAGTAGATATGTTGGAGACGTATCAACTCCCCCAAGCTTAAACCTTTGCTTGTCCTCAAGCAATTCAGTTGATAAACTGAAAGTGAGAAAGAAAAACTTTTACGAACTCTTTTGCTCTTGTTTGCATAAATAAGCTTAAAAGCACCCAGGTTTTCAGCCAGCATTATAACTAACCATGTCGACATTAACTCTTAAAGATTATAATGACTCCTATCAATGACATAATCAGCTAGCAAGCAATAATAAGATATCTCAAATAGCAACATGTTGTCAAAACAACCATGATATAATATGACAATAGTGGTATCTCGCTAGCCCTTTCTGAGACCGCAAAACATAAATGTAGAGCACCTCCAAAGTTCAAGCAGCGACTAAACATTGTAATTCATGGTAGAAAAGATCCAGTCATGATGCACCCAACATTAGCTACACACAATGCATAAATCATGACAGCTGTGCTCTACTCAGTTTCTGGCGCTTGTTTTAGAAGGTGGTGACACAACATAAAAGTAAATAGATAGTCCCTTCGCTGAGGGAAGCAGTGATTTGCAGAGGTGCTAGAGCTCAGTTTTTAAAACAGAGATAAATGATATTTTGAGACATGCACCCTTCTTATTCACTTCACGACCGTCAGTTATCAACATCTTCCATGCTAAGCACGCTAGTGGCGGTCCCCAACCGATAAAAGTAAAGGTTTTGACTCCATTGGGAGTTTTTGTTTGATTATTTCAGAGATGAACTCTTTTTCATGTTTGCAGTTTGGGACTGGGCATCCCTATTACCGCCCTTTTCTCGTGCGATGGCGAGTGAATAAACACTCGACCTGAGAATAACCCGCTTAGCATGGAAGATACCGACCACCTCCTGTCGTTCCATCAACGATCCAGGCACACAAAATGGATAATTTTTTAGAAGTTTTTAGAGGTGGCACATGCAAATTTACTTAGGACGGCAGGGTAATACCGTATATAGGTAGGTATGGTGGACTCATCTAGAATAACTTGGGGTTCAAGGTTTTTGATGTACAAGCAGAATTCCCACTTAGTACAGGCGAAGGCTAGCAATTTAGATTGAGCAGCGGCCAGCTAGAGAGCAACAACGATCATAACCATGCATTATGCGTAAGTAACATTGGACACTAGCATGAGTAGGATATGAACACCATGAACATAAATATCATAGAGGCTATGTTGGTTTTGATTCAACTGCATGTATAAACATGTGCCAAGTCAAGCCACTCGAACATTCAGAGGAGGATACCATATCATCATACTACATCACAATCATTTTAACGCAATGTTGATATCCAAGATAAATCATTATCAACTCCCGGCTACTTATGCATGGCATGAGAAACTATAATCTCTAATTGTCATTGCAAACATGTTTAATCATAATGGGTTGAATCATGGATACTAGGTTAAACATATTTACACAAACAGAACAAGTCGAGTTCATACCATTTTCTCTCTGCCACGTCCAGTTCATCGAATATCGTCATTATTGCCTTTCACTTGCACGATCGAACGATATGAAAATAATAGTAGTGCAAGAGTGCCATGTACTAAGCTGGAATCTACAAACATTTTATTCAACAGGAGAAGACAAGGTAAAATGGGATCTTCATTAGTTCAACAGTTATTCATATGAGAGCCTCTCAACATATTCATCGTGGTCTTCTCCTCAATAAGACTCGAATAAAAAGAAAATAAATTTAGAGAAACACACTGAAATGTCTTTGGAGTTTTTGTATTTCTTCAACAGGCAAATAAAAAGCAAAAACAAGAAAAAATATTTACACGGGAAAGCTCCCAACAAGCAAAAGAAGAACATGGAAATGTTTTTGGGTTTTCTTTTTAGTACTACTACTAAGCATGCATAGAAAGTAAATTACTACAACTATTTTTTTTGTTTTCTTTCTAAAGTTTTTCAAACACACAAGAAGAAAGCAAGAAAATAAATCTAAGCATGGATGATACAATGAAAAAGTGTGAACACCAACAAATGAAATAAGTGGACATGAATGTAAAGTTGGTGGAAACATGTACTCCCCCAAGCTTAGGCTCTTGGCCTAACTTGGTAGTCGATCAGTAGCCTGGATAGTAGTCGGCGTCCTGAGGAGCGGGCATCCACTCATCCCACTGCTGAGGCTCCTCCTATGCTGCCTCCGCAGCAGCCTGAGCGTTCCAGTAAGCGATGATGTCTGTAGGCATAATCCGGTATCCGCCCATGGCAGCAGAATCAAACAAAGCAGGTGCAGGCAAAGGAATAACATCACGAGTTTTAACGCTAAAGACCAGGTTATAAGGAATGGCAATATCAGGACGATCATGTGCAAGAATGTGATGGTGTTCCATGGCTGCACGGTCTAGGTAAACCTTGGTCATAGGGTAATCATGAGGGCGTATCGCAACCTCGAAATGAGCCGCCAAACGAGTAGCAAAAATCCCACCATGTATTTCACCCTGGGATTTATTAAGATGGAGGCGACGAGCCACAATAGCTCCTAAGCTATAAGTGTTGTCACCCTCCAGTGCCGGCGTAAAACAGCAAATTCTGGTGCTGAGCGCACCTACTTTCTTTCTAGCAAGCAGGCACTTAGCAACAAATAAAGCAAAATAATGTACAACAGGAAAGTGTAAGCTAACAGCTGTGGTGGCTGATACCCCTCTCTCATCTCCCACTGTCAAAGTACGATAAAAGGCCTCAAACCCAGCCGGTCTAGGCTCAGCTAAACTCCCCTCAGAAGGGATCATGCATATGTCACAAAATTCAGTAAGTGGTATCTAATGGTTTTCAGCATATAAATCAAAGCTCACTTTAGGAGGATTATTTCTAGGCAGAAAAGTAAAACTCTGAACAAAGATGTTTTTGAGGATTTGGTGCTGGTCACACTCATCTGCGATGAAGTCGGTGAGGCCGGCATTGGCAATATATTGTGTGAACTCTTCAAGAATTCCAGCCTCTTGCAAGAACGGGGTGTGCGGCCATTTGCACGGCCGTACCTCCGCCAACCTCTGAGGGTGGAGATCACTCTCAGAAGACTCCACAATAACACCCTTGGAGTTCTTCTTCGAGCCAAACTTCCTAAAAATATTCATGTTTGCGTACAATTTTCTGAAATAAAATTTTTGGGGTGACAAAAATTTACAACAAAACTTTATAAGATTGATAGCAACTACTCATAGGGATACATAGAGGCCATAGCAAGCATTGAAACTACTTAGAACACTAAGAATTCAACATGCAAGCACATCTACAGCAGCACCAAGAGTAGCTAATTATTCAAAATATAAACCACTAAAACAAAAACTAATTGGACAAATGATGGAGTCACATACCAAGCAACAATCCCCCAAAATAGTTTCGGAAACGGAGCTTCGAGCAAAGAGATCGAAATCCGCGGGTTTGAGCTCAAGAACACGGGAGAGAGAGCAATGGAGATTTTTTCTGGAGGTAAGTGATGATGTGGGCTAAAGAGATAAGTGAGGGGGCCCATGTGGGGACCACAACCCACCAGGGCGCGCCCAGGTGGGTTGTGCCCACCTGGTGCACCTCCCTCTAGTATTATTTGCACCAAAATTCAGAAATATTCAGAAAAAAATCAGGTTCAATTTTCAGGGTATTCTGAGAACTTTTATTTTTGGGTCATTTTTTATTGCACGGGAAATTCAGAAAGCATATTAAACATGGCATTTTATTTTATTTAACTAATAAAAACGGAAAACAAAAAGTAGGGACAGAAAGTAGTGCTTACTAAATTCATCAACTTCATACCGCTCAAAAATGATTCATTAATAAGGTTGATCAGGTCTTATTAACAACCACTTTCGATTAGCATGAAACCAAAGAACTTTCGTAAATCACTAAGTTACCTCAATGGGGATATGAATGTCCCCAACAATAAGCATTTCATATTTCTTTTTAGCAGTAGGCAGAGGTATTTGAAAACTTCCACTAGTGACTGTCGGAGATTTTTCAATAACATTAATACCATTCACTTGGGATTGTTTCTTCGGAAAGTGCACCGTATGCTCATTACCATTGATATGAAAAGCGACCTTACTTTTATTGCAATCAATAACAGCCCCTGCAGTATTCAATATGGGTCCACCAAGGATAATCGACATGTTGTCGTCCTCGGGCATCTCAGGTATAACAAAGTCAGTCAAAATAGTAACATTAGCAACAACAAGGGGCACATCCTCACAGATACCGATAGGTATGGCAGTTGATTTGTTAGCCATTTGCAAAGATATTTCAGTAGGTGTGAGTTTATTCAAGTCAAGTCTTTTATATAAAGAGAAAGGCATAACACTAACACCAGCTCCTAAATCACACAAAGCAGTTTTCACATAATTCTTTTTAATAGAGCAAGGTATAGTTGGTATTCCCGGATCTCCAAGTTTTTTAGGTACTCCATCTTTGAAAGTGTAATTAGCAAGCATAGTGGAGATTTCAGCTTCCGGTATTTTTCTCTTATTTGTGATGATGTTTGTCATATACTTTGCATAAGGAGGCATTTTAAGGATATCAGTCAAGCGAGTACGCAAAAAGACTGGCCTCAGCATTTCAGCAAAGCATTCAAATTCTTCATCATCTTTCTTTTTAGTTGACTTCGGTGGAAAAGGCATAGGTTTTTGAACCCATGGTTCTCTTTCTTTACCGTGTTTTCTATCAATGAAGTCTCTTTTATCATATCTTTTATTTTTGGGTTGTGGGTTATCAAGATCAACAGGTGGTTCTATTTCAACATCATTATCTGGTTCTTTACCATTATTTGGTTGAGTGTCTTCATGAACCTCATCATTAAATTTTTCATTATCACTAGGTGAGTGTTCATTACCAGATTGAGTTTCAGCATCAGAGATAGAAGTTTCATTTTCATTATCACGAGGTTTTTCTATTTCAGGTTCACTAGAAGTATGCAAAGCCCTATCATTTTTCTTTTTCTTTTTCTTTTTAGAAAGACCAGGTGCACTAGTGTTTGCTCTTTGTGAATCTTGTTCAATTATTTTTGGGTGTCCCTCAGGATAAAGTGGTTCCTGAGTCATTTTACCTCCTCTAGTTGCAACTCTAACAACAAAGTCATGTATATTATGATTCATTTCATCAAGCAATTCTCTTTGTGATTTAGCAACTTGTTCTACTTGAGTTTGAACCATAGAAGCATGTTTTCCAACACATATAACATCATTTGATATTCTAAATAACAAGTCACTCAAGCGAGCAATCATATCAGAATTATATTTCAATTGTTTCATAACATTTGCATTGAAGTGGTCTTTTTTTCTAATGTAGTTTTCAAATTCATAAAGGCATTGACTAGGATGCATATTGTGAGGATTATAATTTTAACTGAACTTCGTAAGAGAATTTACCTCTACCACCTTAGGCAGTGGTGGTGTATTAAACCCATGTATTTCTTCAATAGGAGGTAAATTTTTAACATCCTCAGCTTTAATACATTTTTCCTTCATAGATTTCTTTGCCTCTTGCATATCTTCGGGACTGAGATATAATATACCCCTCTTCTTCGGAGTGGGTTTAGACAGTGGTTCAGGAATAGTCCAATCATCATAATTTTCAATATGTTATTCAATAATTCTTCAGCTTGTCCAACAGTTCATTCCCTGAAAACACAACCAACACAACTATCTAGGAAGTACCTAGAAGCATCGGTTAGTCCATTATATAAGATGTCAAGTATTTCATTTTTATTAAGAGGATAATCAGGCAAAGCATTAAGTAACTGGCAAAGCCTCCCCCAAGCTTGTGGGAGACTCTCTTCTTTAGTTTGCACAAAGTTAAATATTTCCTGTAAGGCAGCTTGTTTCTTATGAGCAGGAAAATATTTTGCAGAGAAGTAATAAATCATATCCTGGGGACTACGCACACAACCAGGAGCAAGAGTATTGTACCAAGCTTTAGCATCACCCTTCAACGAGAAAGGAAATAATTTGAGAATAAAGTAATAGCGAGTTTTCTCATCATGTGTAAAAAGGGTGGCTATATCATTCAACTTAGTAAGATGTGCCACAACAGTTTTAGTTTCATAACCATGGAAAGGATCAGATTCAACCAGAGTAATTAACTCTGGGTCGACAGAAAATTCATAATCTTTGTCATCAATAAAGATAGGTGAAGTAGCAAACTTAGGATCACACTCCATTCTAGCATTCAGAGATTTTTCTTTATACTTGTGTAATAGTTTCTCTATATCATCTCTATCAATGCGCAAGAATATCTCTAGTTGTTTCTTCACTCATAACATAACCTTCCGGTACCTTAGGCAATTCATATCTAGGAAGGCTAGATCTAGCAGGTGTTTCAAGAGATTCAGTTTCAAGCTCATCATCAGATTCAACAACATCATGTTGTATAACTCTAGCAATTTGTTTATCAAGAAATTCACCAAGTGGCACATCATCATTATCAAGCAAGGTACTAGCATCATCATAATCATCATTCATAGTATAAGTAGCATCATCAATAACTTGCGACATATCAGAATTAATACCTTGTGGTGGTGTTGCAAGTTTACTCAAAACAGAAGGTGAATCTAAAGCAGAACTGGATGGCAGTTCCTTACCCCCCCCCTCGTCTTTGAGGGAAATATCTTACTCTTTGGATCCTTCAGATACTTCATAGTGATAATATGATAACAATCCCAAGTGACTCAACAAATATAGCTATGCTCCTCGGCAATGGCGCCAGAAAAAGGTCTTGATAACCCACAAGTATAGGGGATCGCAACAGTTTTCGAGGGTAGAGTATTCAACCCAAATTTAAAGATTTGACAAAAGGGGAGACAAACAATATTTGAAGGTATTAACAGCTAAGTTGTCAATTCAACCACAACTAGAGATTAATTATCTACAGCAAGTAATTGCTACCTCTTGAGCACTGCGTTGGTTTTCCCTTGAAGAGGAAAGGGTGATGCAGCAAAGTAGCGTAAGTATTTTCCTCAGTTTTTGAGAACCAAGGTATCAATCCAGTAGGAGGCTATGCGCGAGTCCCTCGTACCTACACAAAACAAATAAATCCTCGCAACCAACGCGATAAGGGGTTGTCAATCCCTTCACGGTCACTTACGAGAGTGAGATCTGATAGATATGATAGGATAATATTTTTGGTATTCTTATGATAAGATGCAAAGTAAAATAAAAGCAAAGTAAAAAAGCAAAGGAAATAAATAAGTGTTGGAAGATTAATATGATGAAGATAGACCCGGGGGCCATAGGTTTCACTAGTGGCTTCTCTCAAGAGCATAAGTATTTTACGGTGGGTGAATGAATTACTGTTGAGCAATTGACAGAATTGAGCATAGTTATGAGAATATCTAGGTATGATCATGTATATAGGCATCACGTCCAAGACAAGTAGACCGACTCCTGCCTACATCTACTACTATTACTCCACTCATCGACCGCTATCGATCATGCATCTAGAGTATTAAGTTCATGAAAACAGAGTAATGCCTTAAGCAAGATGACATGATGTAGAGGGATAAATTCATGCAATATGATAAAAACCCCATCTTGTTATCCTCGATGGCAACAATACAATACGTGCCTTGCTGCCCCTACTGTCACTAGGAAAGGACACCGCAAGATTGAACCCAAAGCTAAGCACTTCTCCCATTGCAAGAAAGATCAATCTAGTAGGCCAAACCAAACTGATAATTTGAAGAGACTTGCAAAGATAACCAATCATACATAAAAGAATTCAGAGAAGATTCAAATATTGTTCATAGATAATCTTGATCATAAACCCACTATTCATCGGTCTCAACAAACACACCGCGAAAAGAAGATTACACCGAATAGATCTCCACGAGAGAGGGGGAGAACATTGTATTGAGATCCAAAAAGAGAGAAGAAGCCATCTAGCTACTAACTATGGACCCGAAGGTCTGAGGTAAACTACTCACACTTCATCGGAGAGGCTATGGTGTTGATGTAGAAGCCCTCCATGGTGGATGCCCCCTCCGGTGGAGCTCCGGAACAGGCCCCAAGATGGGATCTCGTGGGTACAGAAGGTTGCGGCGGTGGAATTAGGTTTTTGGCTCCTCATCTGATCGTTTGGGGGTACATAGGTATATATAGGAGGAAGAAGTATGTCGGCGGAGCAACAGGGGGCCCACGAGGGTGGAGGGCGCGCCTGGAGGGGGGGGGGGGTAGGCGCGCCCCCCTACCTCGTGGCCTCCTGGAAGCTTCTCTTATGTAGGGTCCAAGTCTCCTGGATCATGTTCATTCCGAAAATCACGTTCCCGAAGGTTTCATTCCGTTTGGACTCCGTTTGATATTCCGTTTTTGCGAACCTCTGAAATAGGCAAAAAACAGCAATTCTGGGTTGGGCCTCCGGTTAATAGGTTAGTCCCAAAAATAATATAAAAGTGAATAATAAAGCCCAATAATGTCCAAAACAGAAGATAATATAGCATGGAGCAATCAAAAATTATAGATACGTTGGAGACATATCAAGCATCCCCAAGCTTAATTCCTGCTCGTCCTCGAGTAGGTAAATGATAAAAACTGAATTTTTGATGGAGAGTGCTACTAGGCATAATTTCAATGTAATTCTTCTTAATTGTGGTATGAATATTCAGATCCGGAAGATTCAAGATAAAAGTTCATATTGACATAAAAATAATAATACTTCAAGCATACTAACTAAGCAATTATGTCTTCTCAAAATATCATGACCAAAGAAAGTTCATCCCTACAAAATCATATAGTTTAGTCATGCTCCATTTTCGTCACACAAGAATGCTCTCATCATGCACAACCCCGATGATAAGCCAAGCAATTGTTTCATGCTTTAGTAATCTCAAACTTATAAACTTTCACGCAATATATGAGCGCGAGCCATGGACATAGCACTATGGGTGGAATAGAATATGATGATGGGGGTTATGTGGAGAAGACAAAAAAGGAGAAAGTCTCACATCAACGAGGCTAATCAATGAGCTATGGAGATGCCCATCGATTGATGTTAATGCAAGGAGTAGGGATTGCCATGCAACGGATGCACTAGAGCTATAAATGCATGAAAGCTCAACAAAAGAAACTAAGTGGGTGTGCATCCAACTTTCTTGCTCACGAAGACCTAGGGCACTTGAGGAGGCCCATTGTTGGAATATACAAGCCAAGTTCTATAATGAAAAAAAATCCCACTAGTATATCAAAGTGACAAAACAAGAGACTCTCTCTCATGAAGATTATGGTGCTACTTTCAAGCACAAGTGTGGCAAAGGATAGTAACATTGTCCCTTCTCTCTTTTTCTCCCGTTTTTTTTTTGCCTTCTCTTTTTTATGGCCTTTCTCTTTTTTTATTCCTCACTTGGGACAATGCTCTAGAAAATGATAATCATCACACTTCTATTTATTTACAACTCAATGATTACAACTCGATACTAGAACAAAGTATGACCCTATATGAATGCCTCCGGCAGTGTACCGGGATATGCAATGAACCAAGAGTGACATGTTTGAAAGAATTATGAATGGTGGCTTTGCCACAAATACTATGTCAACTACATGATCATGCTAAGCAATATGACAATGATGGACGTGTCATGATAAACGGAATGGTGGAAAGTTGCATGGCAATATATCTCGGAATGGCTATGGAAATGCCATAATAGGTAGGTATGGTGGCTGTTCTAAGGAAGATATAAGGAGGTTTATGTGTGACAGAGCGTATCATATCACGGGGTTTGGATGCACCGTGAAGTTTGCACCAACTCTCAATGTGAGAAAGGGCAATGCAGTGCATCAAGAGGCTAGGAATGATGGAAGGTGAGAGTGCGTATAATCCATGGACTCAACATTAGTCATAAAGAACTCACATACTTATTGCAAAAATCTACAAGTCATCAAAACCAAGCACTACGCGCATGCTCCTAGGGGGATAGATTGGTAGGAAAAGACCATCGCTCGTCCCTGACCGCCACTCATAAAGAGGACAATCAAAGAACACCTCATGTTTCAAATTTGTTACATAACGTTTACCATACGTGCATGCTACAGGACTTGCAAACTTCAACACAAGCATTTCTCAAATTCAAAACTACTCAACTAGCACGACTTTGATATTGTTACCTCCATATCTCAAAACAATCATCAAGCATCAAACTTCCCTTAGTATTCAACACTCATAAGAAAGTTTTTACTAAACTTGAATACCTAGCATATTAGGATTATTTAAGAAAATTACCATGCTATTTAAGACTCTCAAAATAATCTAAGTGAAGCATGAGAGATCAATAGTTTTTATAAAACAAATCCACCACCGTGCTCTAAAAGATATAAGTGAAGTACTAGAGCAAAACTATATAACTCAAAAGATATAAGTGAAGCACATAGAGTATTCTAATAATTTCCAAATCATGTATGGCTCTCTCAAAAGGTGTGTACAGCAAGGATGATTGTGGTAAACTAAAAGGCAAAGACTCAAATCATACAAGACGCTCCAAGCAAAACACATATCATGTGGTGAATAAAAATATAGCTCCAAGTAAAGTTACCGATGGAAGTAGACTAAAGAGGGGATGCCTTCCGGGGCATCCCCAAGCTTTGGCTTTTTGGCGTCCTTATATTATCTTGGGGTGCCATGGGCATCCCCAAGCTTAGGCTCTTGCCACTCCTTGTTCCATAATCCATCAAATCTTTCACCCAAAACTTGAAAACTTCACAACACAAAACTCAACAGAAAATCTAGTGAGCTCTGTTAGCGAAAGAAAACAAAAGACCACTTCAAGGTACTGTAATGAACTCATTATTTATTTATATTGGTGTTAAACCTACTGTATTCCAACTTCTCTATGGTTTATAAACTATTTTACTAGCCATAGATTCATCAAAATAAGCAAACAACACACGAAAAACAGAATCTGTCAAAAACAGAACAGTCTGTAGTAATCTGTAACTAACGCAAACTTCTGGAACTCCAAAAAGTCATCCAAAATAGGAAGACCTAGGAAATTTGTTTATTGATCAGCATCAATTGTAATCAGTATTTTATCACGTTCTGGTGATTTTTAACAATTGTTTTCGTGAACAGAAAGTTTCTGGAAATTTCTGCAAGATCAAATAACTATCTTCCAAGAAGATCCTATAGGTTTAACTTGGCACAAACACTAATTAAAACATAAAAACACATCTAACCGGAGGCTAGATCAAAGATTTATTCCTAAACAGAAGCAAAAGCAAAAAAAACTAAAATAAAATAATTGGGTTGCCTCCCAACAAGCGCTATCGTTTAACGCCCCTAGCTAGGCATAAAAGCAAGGATAGATCTAGGTATTGCCATCTTTGGTAGGCAATTCTTCAATAAGACATCTATCATTCTTTAGAGTTTCTTTCTTTTTATTAATTATCAAACTTTTAGGAACAAGATCGAAAAAATCATTTATAGCAAATGGTTCCTTAATGATAGAAAAAAGATTGGGATGAACACTTATAGATTTAAGATCCACAGTTTCCTTACTAGAGGATTCACCCTTATTTTTAGGAACATACATAAGCTTGGAAATTTTAGTTGGAGGACTTGGAGTATTATTTACGGAAGAAAAAGCGGTTCCCAAGTTGGTTATGATACCCTCAAGTTTATCGATTCTAGTGGAATCTTGATTTATTTTCTCATTAACTATGGGTTCCTTTTCTTTAGTATTTATCATGGTGACTCCTACTTTAGATCAATATTGAGTGATTCGGTTGTGGATCTTTTTATCCAAATTTTTAATTAACTCTATGGTAGCAACCTTATTTTCAATAATTTCAAGTCTTTGCATTACATGCTCCAGAGTTAAAATAGTTCCATTAACCAAGAGAGGTGGTGAGCCAAATAAATCTATCATAGCATTGTAAGAATCAAAAGTATGGCTACCCAAGAAAGTCCCTCCAGTAAGGGTATCAAGAATATATCTATACCAAGGATTAGCACCTACGTAAAAATTGCAGAGAAGAACAGAGGTAGATTGCTTCCTGGTAGATCTATTTTGAGCATTGCAAATTCTATACCAAGCATCTTTTAGATTTTCTCCCCCCCCCCCCTTTGTTAAAAATTGAGAACTTCATTTTCGAGAGACAGTGGAGAATATAAAGGACTAGCCATAACGGCAAGGCAAGCAAACGGAAAAGAGAGGGTGAATAAAACGGCAAGGGTGAAGTGGGGGAGAGGAAAACGAGAGGCAAATGGCAAATAATGTAATGCGGGAGATAAGGGATTGTGATGGGTACTTGGTATGTTGACTTTGCATAGACCTCCCGACAGCGCGCGCGAAATCCTTCTTGCCACCTCTTGAGCACTGCATTGGTTTTCCCTTGAAGAGGAAAGGGTGATGCAGCAAAGTAGCGTAAGTATTTCCCTCAGTTTTGAGAACCAAGGTATCAATCCAGTAGGAGGCTACGCGCGAGTCCCTCGTACCTACACAAAACAAATAAATCCTCGCAACCAACGCGATAAGGGGTTGTCAATCCCTTCACGGTCACTTACGAGAGTGAGATCTGATAGATATGATAGGATAATATTTTTGGTATTTTTATGATAAGAGCAAAGTAAAATAAAAGCAAAGGAAATAAATAAGTGTTGGAAGATTAATATGATGAAGATAGACCCGGGGGCCATAGGTTTCACTAGTGGCTTCTCTCAAGAGCATAAGTTTTTTACGGTGGATGAACGAATTACTGTTGAGCAATTGACAGAATTGAGCATAGTTATGAGAATATCTAGGTATGATCATGTATATAGGCATCACGTCCAAGACAAGTAGACCGACTCCTGCTTGCATCTACTACTATTACTCCACTCATCAACCGCTATCCAGCATGCATCTAGAGTATTAAGTTCATGAAAATAGAGTAACGCCTTAAGCAAGATGACATGATGTAGAGGGATAAATTCATGCAATATGATAAAAAAAAACCATCTTGTTATCCTCGATGGCAATAATACAATACGTGCCTTGCTGCCCCTACTATCACTGGGAAAGGACACCGCAAGATTGAACCCAAAGCTAAGCACTTCTCCCATTGCAAGAAAGATCAATCTAGTAGGCCAAACCAAACTGATAATTCGAAGAGACTTGCAAAGATAACCAATCATACATAAAAGAATTCAGAGAAGATTCAAATATTGTTCATAGATAATCTTGATCATAAACCCACAATTCACCGGTCTCAACAAATACACCGCAAAAAGAAGATTACATCGAGTAGATCTCCACGAGAGAGGGGGAGAACATTGTATTGCGATCCAAAAAGAGAGAAGAAGCCATCTAGCTACTAACTATGGACCCGAAGGTCTGAGGTAAACTACTCACACTTCATCGGAGAGGCTATGGTGTTGATGTAGAAGCCCTCCGTGGTGGATGCCCCCTCTGGCGGAGCTCCGGAACAGGTCCCAAGATGGGATCTCGTGGGTACAGAAGGTTGCGGCGGTGGAATTAGGTTTTTGGCTCCGCATCTGATCATTTGGGGGTACATAGGTATATATAGGAGGAAGAAGTACGTCGGTGGAGCAACAGGGGGCCCACAAGGGTGGAGGGCGCACCGGGGGTGGGGGGGGTAGGCGCGCCCCTACCTCGTGGCCTCCTGGAAGCTTCTCTTACGTAGGGTCCAAGTCTCCTGGATCATGTTCGTTCCGAAAATCACGTTCCCGAAGGTTTCATTCCGTTTGGACTCTGTTTGATATTCTGTTTTTGCGAAACTCTGAAATAGGCAAAAAAACAGCAATTCTGGGCTGGGCCTCCGGTTAATAGGTTAGTCCCAAAAATAATATAAAAGTGAATAATAAAGCCCAATAATGTCCAAAACAGAAGATAATATAGCATGGAGCAATCAAAAATTATAGATACGTTGGAGCGTATCGATGTCGATAACAAAGTAGTTTGATAGTTTTGATAATAGTGACAATGAACAACGGTAATAAAGATAATGATAGAAGTAATTTTGTAGCAAGTGTAACAGTGATGATAGCAGTAGTAACTTAGCAGAAACAATATAACATAAATTTGTAGGCATTGGATCGGTGAGTTGTTGGATGATATTCAACCTGTGACAGTTATAACCTAGGGCGATACGACACTAGCTCCAGTTCATCGAAATAATGTAGGTATGTATTCCGTAAATAGTCATACATGCTTTATTAAAAGAACTTGCATGAAATCTTTTGTCCTACCCTCCCGTGGCAGCGGGGTCCATATTGGAAACTAAGGGATATTAAGGCCTCCTTTTTATAGAGAACCGGAACAAAGCATTAACACATAGTGAATACAGGAACTCCTCAAACTACGGTCATCACTGGGAGTGGGCCCGGTTGTTGTCACTGCGGGGTTGCCGGATCGTAACATGTAGTAGGTGAATATAACTTGCAAGATCGGATCTAAAACATGGATATAATGATGAATTCGTAAACGGTTCAGATCTAAGTTCATGGCACCCGGGCCCAAAGTGACAAGCATTAAGCATAGCAAAGTCATAGCAACATCAATCTAAGAACATAGTGGAAACTAGGGATCAAGCCCTAACAAAACTAACTCGATTACATGATGAATCTCATACAACTCCTCACCGACTAGCGAGCCTACGAAGGAATTACTCACTCCCGATGGGGAGCATCATGGAATTGGCGATGGAGAAGGGTTGGTGATGACAAAGAATAAAGATCCCCCTCTCTGGAGCCCCAAACTCACTCCAGATCTGCCCTCCCGAGGAAGAACAGGGCTTGGCGGCGGCTCCGTCTCCTGGATCGCGATAATTCTTTCTCCCTGATTTTTTCTCTGAAAATAGGAATTTATAGCGTCGGTTTCAGGGTCAGCGGGGCCACCAGGTGGGTACAACCCACCTGGGTGCGCCAGGAGAGGGGGCGAGCCCTGGTGGGTTGTGCCCACCCAGGTGCCCCTCTCCGGCAGGTCTTGGTTCCAGAAATTCTAATTATTGATATAAAAATCCTCACAAAGTTCCGTTCCATTCCGAGAACTTTTATTTCTGCACAAAAACAACACCATGGTAGTTCTGCTGAAAACAGCTTCAGTCCGGGGTTAGTTTCATTCAAATCATGTAAATTAGAGTCCAAAACAAGAGGAAAAGCGTGAGAAAAAGTAGATACGTTGGAGACGTATCACCTCATAGTTCGTAGGCTCGTCATGGTAAAGTAACATGTCCTCCAGAACAGGACTACTGTACCACCCTGTTGCGGATCTTACTCTGGTTGACCTACGAGGTTCGGTAGTAACTTGATCAGAAGTTTCATGATCATCATCATTAGCTTCCTCACTAATTGGTGTAGGAATCACTGGAACTTATTTCCGTGATGAACTACTTTCCTATAAGGGAGCAGGTACAATTACCTCATCAAGTTCTACTTTCCTCCCAGTCACTTCTTTCAAGAGAAACTCCTTCTCTAGAAAGGATCCATTCTTGGCAACGAATATCTTGCCTTTGGATCTGTGATAGAAGGTGTACCCAATAGTCTCCTTTGGGTATCGTATGAATACACATTTCTCCGATTTGGGTTCGAGCTTATCAGGTTGAAGCTTTTTCACATAAGCGTCACAACCCCAAACTTTAAGAAACGACAACTTGGGTTTCTTGCCAAACCACAGTTCATATGGTGTCATCTCAACGGATTAAGATGGCGCGCTATTTAACGTGAATGCAGCCATCTCTAAAGCATAACCCCAAAATGATAGCGGTAAATCAGTAAGAGACATCATAGATTGCACTATATCTAATAAAGTACGATTACGACGTTTGGGCACACCATTACGCTGTGGTGTTCCAGGTGCCGTGAGTTGCAAAACTAATCCACATTGTTTCAAATGAAGACCAAACTCGTAACTCAAATATTCACCTCCATGATCAGATCGTAGAAACTTTATTTTCTTGTTACGATGATTTTCCACTCCACTCTGAAATTCTTTGAACTTTTCAAGTAGATATACCCATATCTGCTCAAATCATCTGTGAAGGTCAGAAAATAACGATACCCGCCGCGAGCCTCAACAATCATCGGACCGCATACATCAGTATGTATTATTTCCAACAAGTCTATTGCTCGCTCCATTGTTCCGGAGAACAGAGTCTTAGTCATCTTGCCCAAGAGGCATGGTTCATAGCATCAAGTGATTCCAAAAGTCCATCAGCATGGAGTTTCTTCATGCGCTTTACACCAATATGACCTAAACGGAAATGCCACAAATAAGTTGCAGTATTATTATTAAACTTATATCTTTTGGCTTTAATACTATGAATATGTGTATCACTACTATCGAGATTCAACAAAAATAGACCACTCATGAAGGGTGCATGACCATAAAAGATATTACTCATATAAATAGAACAACCATTATTCTCTGATTTAAATGAATAACCATCTCGCATCAAACATGATCCAGTTATAATGTTCATGCTTAACGCTGGCACCAAATCACAATTATTCAGATCTAAAACTAATCCTGAAGGTAGATGTAGAGGTAGCGTGCCGACGGCGATCACATCGACTTTGGAACCATTTCCCACGCACATCGTCACCTCCTCCTTAGCCAATCTTCACTTAATCTGTAGCCCCTGTTTCAAGTTGCAAATATGAGCAACAGAACTAGTATCAAATACCCAGGCGCTACTACGAGCATTATTAAGGTACACATCAATAACATGTATATCAAATATACCTTTCACTTTGTCATCCTTCTTATCCGCCAAATGCTTGGGGCAGTTCCGCTTCCAGTGACCAGTCCCTTTGCAGTAGAAGCACTCAGTCTCAGGCTTAGGTCCAGACTTGGGCTTATTCACTTGAGCAGCAACTTGCTTGTCGTTCTTCTTGAAGTTCCCTTTCTTCCCTTTGCCCTTTTTCTTGAAACTCATGGTCTTGTTAACCATCAACGCTTGATGCTCCTTCTTGATTTCTACCTCCGCAGCCTTTAGCATCGCGAAGAGCTCGGGAATTGTCTTATCCATCCCTTGTATATTATAGTTCATCACGAAGCTTTTGTAGCTTGGTGGCAATGATTGAAGAACTCTGTCAATGACACTATCAACCGGAAGATTAACTCCCAGTTGAGTCAAGTGATTGTGGTACCCAGACATTTTGAGTATATGTTCATTGACAGAACTATTCTCCTCCATTTTGCAGTTGTAGAACTTATTGGAGACTTCATATCTCTCAATCCGGGCATTTGCTTGAAATATTAACTTCAACTCCTGGAACATCTCATATGCTCCATGACGTTCAAAACGTCGTTGAAGTCCCGGTTCTAAGCCGTAAAGCATGGCACACTAAACTATTGACTAGTCATCAGCTTTGCTCTGCCAGGCGTTCATAACGTCCGGCGTTGCTCCTACAGCGGGTCTTGCACTTAGCGGTGCTTCCAGAACGTAATTCTTCTGTGCAGCAATGAGGATAATCCTCAAGTTACAGACCCAGCCCGTGTAGTTGCTACCATCATCTTTCAACTTAGCTTTCTCTAGGAACGCATTAAAATTCAAAGGAACAGTAGCATGGGCCATTGATCTACAACAACATAGACCTGCAAAATACTATCAGGTACTAAGTTCATGATAAATTTAAGTTCAATTAAGCATATTACTTAAGAAATCCCACTTAGATAGACATCCCTCTAGCCATCTAAATGATCATGTGACCCATATCAACTAAACCATGTCTGATCATCACGTGAGATGGAGTAGCTTTCAATGGTGAACATCATTATGTTGATCATATCTACTATATGATTCATGCTCGACCTTTCGGTCTCAGTGTTCCGAGGCCATATCTGCATATGCTAGGCTCGTCAAGTTTAAACTGAGTATTCCGCGTGTGTAAAACTGGCTTGCACCCGTTGTATGTGAACGTAGAGCTTATCACACCCGATCATCACGTGGTGTCTCGGCACGACGAACTGTAGCAATGGTGCATACTCAGAGAGAACACTTGTACCTTGAAATTTAGTGAGAGATCATCTTATAATGCCACCGCTATACTAAGCAAAATAAGATGCATAAAAGATAAACATCACATGCAATCAAAATAAGTGATATGATATGGCCATCATCATCTTGTGACTTTGATCTCCATCTCCAAAGCACCGTCATGATCACCATCGTCACCAGCTTGACACCTTGATCTCCATCGTAGCATCGTTGTTGTCTCGCCAACTAATGCTTCTACGACTATCGCTACCGCTTAGTGATAAAGTAAAGTAATTACATGGCGATTGCATTTCATACAATAAAGCGACAACCATAAGGCTCCTGCGAGTTGCCGATAACTTTTACAAAACATGATCATCTCATACAACAATTTATATATCATCATGTCTTGACCATATCACATCATAGCAAGCCCTGCAAAAACAAGTTAGACGTCCTCTACTTTGTTGTTGCAAGTTTTACATGGCTGCTACGGGCTTATAGTAAGAACCGATCTTACCTACGCATCAAAACCACAACAATTTTTCATTAAGTGTGTTGTTTTAACCTTCAACAAGGACCGGGCGTAGTCAAACTCGATTCAACTAAAGTTGGAGAAACAGACACCCACTAGCCACCTGTGTGCGAAGCACGTCGGTAGAACCAGTCTCATGAACGCGGTCATAATGTCGTTCTGGGCCGCTTCATCCAACAATACCGCCAAATCAAAGTAAGACGTTACTGGTAAGCAGTATGACTATTATCGCCCACAAATCATTGTGTTCTACTCGTGCATATAACATATACGCATAGACCTGGCTCGGATGCCACTGTTGGGGAACGTAGTATTTCAAAAAAAATTGCCTACGATCATGCAAGATCTATCTAGGAGAAGCATAGCAACGAGCGGGGAGAGTGTGTCCACCTACCCTCGTAGACCAAAAGCGGAAGCGTTTAGTAACGCGGTTGATGTAGTCGAACGTCTTCACGATCCAACCGATCCAAGTACCGAACGTACGGCACCTCCGCGATTAGCACACGTTCAGCTCGGTGACGTCCCTCGAACTCTTGATCTAGTTGAGGCCGAGGGAGAGTTCCGTCAGCACGACGGCATGGTGATGGTGATGATGAAGTTACCGGTGCAAGGCTTCGCCTAAGCACTACGACGATATGACTGAGGTGTCTAACTATGGAGGGGGGCACCGCACACGGCTAAGAGAAACTATGGTATGCCTTCGGGGTGCCCCCTTCCCACGTATATAAAGGGGGGAGGAGAGGAGGCCAGCCATAGGTGTGGTGCTCCAAGGGGGGAGTCCTACTTGGACTACCGGTCCAAGTAGGATTCGCCCCCCCCCCCTTTCCTATTCCCACAAGTAGAAGGGGGGAAAGAGGAGGAGGAGAGAAGGAAAGGGGGGCCGCCGCACCCCCCCCCCCAACCCTAGTCCAATTCGGTTTGGGATTGGGGGGCGCGCGCCTCCACCTGGCCACTGCCTCCTCTCTTCCATTAGGGCCCATGAAGGCCCATTAACCCCCCGGGGGGTTCCGGTAACCTCCCGGTACTCCGGAAAATACCCGAAACACTTCGGAACCATTCCGGTGTCTGAATATAACCTTCCATTATATCGATCTTTATGTCTCGACCATTTCGAGACTCCTCGTCATGTCCGTTATCATATCCGGGACTCCGAACAAACTTCGGTACATCAAATCACGTAACTCATAATACAAATCGTCATCGAACGTTAAGCATGCGGACCTTGCGGGTTCGAGAACTATGTAGACATGACCGAGACACATCTCCGGTCAATAACCAATAGCGGAACTTGGATGCTCATATTGGTTCCTACATATTCTACGAAGATATTTATCGATCAAACCGCGTAACAACATACGTCATTCCCTTTGTCATCGGTATGTTACTTGCCCGAGATTCGATCATCGGTATCATCATACCTAGTTCAATCTCGTTACCAGCAAGTCTCTTTACTCGTTTCGTAATGCATCATCCCGTAACTAACTCATTAGTCACATTGCTTGCACGGCTTATAGTGATGATCATTATAGAGAGGATCCAGAGATACCTCTTCGATACACAGAGTGACAAATCCTAATCTCGATCTATGCCAACTCAACAAACACCATCGGAGACACCTGTAGAGCATCTTTATAATCACCCAGTTATGTTGTGACGTTTGATAGCACACAAGGTGTTTCTCCGGTATTCGGGAGTTGCATAATCTCATAGTCAGAGGAACATGTATAAGTCATGATGAAAGCATTAGCAATAAAATTAAACGATCATTTGTGCTAAACTAACGGATGGGTCTTGTCCAACACATCATTCTCTAATGATGTGATCCCGCTCATCAAATGACAACACATGTCTATGGTCAGGAAACTTAACCATCTTTGATTAACGAGCTAGTGTAGTAGAGGCATACTAGGGACACTCTGTTTGTCTATGTATTCACACATGTACTAAGTTTCCGGTTAATAGAATTCTAGCATGAATAATAAACATTTATCATGATATAGGGAAATATAAATAACAACTTTGTTATTGCCTCTAGAGCATATTTCCTTCAAAAACTACCACTATGCTATTGTTGAAGTAGATCTTAATACCTAACATGGCATCAAAGCATAAAATGAGGAACATAAGGTATCATCATAATCATTGTATCGTCAGCATACTGCAAGTGCGTGACACCACCTCGAGGGATAAGATGCACAACCAACCCAGAGATGTGGCTAGCCATCCTAGCCTTATCCAGGATGGCCTCAAGGGCGTTGACGGCGAGGTTAAAGAGGAGGGGAAATAGGACCCCTTCCTCAACCCATTAATATTAATCGGTGGGCTACCGCTTCGAATCAAGTGCATGATCCATGAACACTAGCGCTCATCAAACCCCCTTCGCTCAAGGACTGAGAAGAGGAAGAACTAGAGAAGGCAATCGTATACCTTCTTGAAGTCTAGCTTAAGAAAGACGCCTTTATGGCGGTGTAACGTAATCTCATGAACTATTTCATGAAGAGCTAGAATGCCATCATGGATACATCAACCCTCCAGGAAACTAACTGGTAGGGGTAGGAGAGGTGCTCCACCACAAGGACAAACCGCGTCGCACACACCTTCGTGAGAATCGGTTGGATCACGTTAATCGACGTAATCATCCTAAATTGTTGGATATCCATTGCCCCCGTTTTTTGGAGATAAGGGTAATGACACCAAAGTTCAGAGTCATGTTGATAGCTTGCTAGTGCACTGTATTTAGTTGTAACCTTTACGAAGTAAGAGTATCAATCCCACGGGGAGCACATTTATTCCTTTGCAAGTGCACTGGATTTAGTTGTAACCTTTTTGAAGTAAGAGTATCAATCACATGGAAAGCACATGGGATGATCTTTATTCCTTGTAGTGAATTATTACAGAGTGTCTACAAGTTAATGAATGCTCAAAGCAAAGCGAATAGAAGAGTTGAAATATGGTGGGTCAATGGTGACAACAAGTAAATAGAAGGTGCAAGAATAAAGTAAATGAAATAAATAATAATGAAAGGTGTTGGGGATATAACTACTGGGTATGAACCGCCCAAGAGGAGCCGAGTCATACCACTGGTGACTTATCAATGAAGATGGCGGGTCATAACAAGCCCATTGATGGCCCAAGACCCAGAGGCGACTTAAGGCCCAAGGGGATGAACCGCCATATGTATAACTTGTATTGTAAGGCAGGCTTAGTTAGTCACCAAGCCAGACACGTTGTGTACGAGCCGGCCGGGACTCTGTAAGACGCCGGGCAACAACCTGTGTATATAAAGGGGTGACCCGGCGGGGGGTTAAGGCGAGAAACAAGAGATCGAGAACTAGGTCAAGTGTATTCGCTCCCTAGTAATCGAAACCCAAGCAATGCAATCCCAAACTGGAGTAGGCCTTTACCTCCACCGCGAGGGGCTGAACCAGTATAAACTCTTTGTGTCCTTTGTCCCGATTAACCCCTTTAAGCTAACCTAATTGCGATGGCTCCACGACTAAGTCCTTTCGCTAGGACATCTGCCGTGTCAAGTCCATGACAGTTGGCGCCCACCGTGGGCCCAGCGCACGGTGGTTTTGAGTTCTTGAAGGGCAGCTTCAAAGGGATCAAGGGATACGCTTTGGGCCGGATGACCAAGAGTCGTCGCGGCAAGCACTACATTGTCGATGCAGGTTGGAGCCCCGAGACTGGCTCAATTGAGTATGGGTATCGGGTCCCCTTTGGCGAAATCCACATCTTCATCAGCAAGATCGGCGAATCGGGCCCTGAGCCGGACACCTGCACCGACATCATCGAGACGGCTCAGCATGCACAACCAGCCTAGGTTCAACCCGCCGTGAAGCATGCCTTTGTCGGTTTCATCCATGGGGCGGAATTTGAGGAAGGACATGTGTCTGGTGGTGAGATGACTATCTACTCTGATGGTGAATCATCCACAGGTGAGACCAATTCAATGTATCAAGTGCAAGATGGCCGTCTTGGGGGCTGTTCCGATGGGGACAGTATTCCGGACCCCTATGAGCCGCTGAATATGGTTGCGATCTTCATGGCCGGTACACAGCCGACGCTCGGCTCAACGACCGCCGCGGCTATGACCTCCAGCTCAACAGCTGCGGTGACGGCTGGTGCTAGCGGCACTGCGCGCCCGGCGGCTCAAGTTCTAACTGAGTTGTTGGAGGCTTTGGCAACTTTGATGGGGGTGGAGGTGACCTCGGACAACCAGGAATAGCATAAGGTGGATGTGACAAAGCTATGAGATGAGATAGCTCAAGCCAAGGAAGAACTGGCGGCTGAGAATGCTAGGATGGCCACGGAGCAAGCTGTTTTGGACGCTCAGGCACAACGCATTCAGGCAGAGTCGTTCTGGCTCACCTTGGATCAAAACGGTTCAAATGCCATCATGAGAAGGAGGCACCAGAGTCGTTTACCTTCGGTCTATGATGCGAGAAATCTCTTCAACACGCCTGGGGCAGGGACTAGTGACCCGCCTATGGTGAACCGGGCGGTTGAGGCGCCCGTGACCGGAGCGTCGGTTCAGCCGCGTACTATGGATCCGCCTCGTTTGGATAGGACTCCGCCTCAGCATGTTTCAACACCGCCGGGTCATTATTCTAACCCTTTGGATAACATGATCGCTGCGGCGACATAATTGGCGGCTCTCCCAGTTGAAGGCGAGTCTCCAACTGCGGTAGAGGCGCGGAGGGCCAGAGAACTTCTTCAGACAATCATAGCTCAACAGGCGGCTTATTCGTATAGCCGTGAACGGATTCACTCAAACCCTCATCCAAGCCGGAGTTACAGCAGGCACATTGAGTCGCCAGCAGTTTCAAGCAGCGAGCAGCACCATAACCAGCCTCGTAGGCATGACCCTACACACAATGGTGTCGATGCTCAGACTTTGGTGGATCAGGGCAGGGCGCGTCGGGAGGCTGAGCTGGCGGCTCAACAGCAATCTCCGGTTTATCCATCAGCTTCGGTGGAAGCAGGAGTGACCTCTAGAACCTTGGGTGTGCCATGTTTAGTGTCGGCTCTGTGTAATGAGCGTTTGCCTAAGGATTTCAAGGGTCCTCGTAAGGTGCCTAATTACACTGCAGATCGGCCCCCTGAGGCGTGGATTGAGAGCTATGAGATGGCCATGGAGATGCTGGATGTTAGTGATGCTGCATGTGCTAAGTATTTCACCATGATGTTGGATGGACCGGCTCGTACTTGGTTGAAAGGGTTGCCTGCTAATTCCATCAGGTCATGGGCGGAGCTGAAAGCATGTTTTATTCAAAATTTTAAAGAAACATGCAAGCATCCAATGTCACTTTTGGATTTAGACTCTTGTGTCCAGGGTGGGAACGAATCGACGACCAATTGGGTGCGCCGGATCTCAATTGTTATACACTCATCAGACAATATCAACGCTGGTTCAGCAGTCCTGATGTTGGAGAAGAATTGCCATTTCCTCCCCCTTAAGAAGAAACTGGGTGGCTTAAGCGTCACTGCAATGGCATGGGGGAGCTCATGGCGGCTCTCGTAAAGTATGCCGACTCTGACAGTACCAAAGACCCCAACTCTGATGAAGAGAAGGCGGGTAAGGGGAAGAAGAAATACGAAGGGGCAGCAGCATAATACAGCAGGTCAAAGCTGCAACTGTAAGCGCAAGGCTGATGGCAATTTAGATTTTGTGGCTAACACCAATACGCAGAATAATAATCAGCGTCGCAAGGGAAAGCCGCCCCATCTTGGAGGGCCAAAATTTAACCTTGAGGCGATGATGAATCAGCCTTGCCCAAAGCATGGTACGCAAGAAAAGCCAGCCAATCATCTGTGGAAGGATTGCTTCATCATGAGGGAGTATAGGAATTCCAATGTTTTCCGCAACAATCATGTCCCGAATGGCAGTTCAGGATCCGGTTCTCACGGGCCTGGCTTTGGTGGTGGCGGCTCAAACTCTGGTTTCCAGGGTCAAGGCAATCAAGGTGGTTTTAATCAGCAGTCTGGTCAAGGGAATCAGCAGCAGCAATCTGGTTACCAGAGCAATCCGAAGCAGTTGAATAGTGGATAGTATCATGTGTTCACCACGAGTTTATGCAAACGAGACCAGAAGATTCATAAAAGGGCGGTGAAAGCAGTTGAGCCGGCGATTCCCCGTTACTTGCGATGGTCTGAACATCCTATTCTTTGGAGCCGTGAGGATCACCCGCCCCGGGTTGACAATCCGGGTCACTTGGCTTTAGTGGTTGCGCCTCAGGTTGGAGGTTACAAGTTCACTAAGGTTCTCATAGATGGAGGCAAAAGTATCAATATCCTTTACTACGAAACTTTTCGTCGTATGAGTTTGACTGACAAGGATCTTAAGTCGTCTAACACTATTTTTCATGGTGTGGTGCCTGGTAAGTCGGCATATCCAGTGGGAAAGATAGCTTTGGAAGTGGCTTTTGGTGATGATCATGATTCCAGGGTTGATACATTAACCTTTGAGGTGGTTAAGATTAAGAGCCCTTATCACGCTTTGTTTGGGCTGCCGGCTTATGCTAAGTTCATGGCAAGGCCTTGTTATGTTTATTTGCAGCTTAAGATGCCGGTTCATAAGGGTACTATCGTTGTACATGGGAACAAAAAGATAGCCTTGGAATGTGAAGAGGGCAATGCTGCTTATGCTGAGTCTGTTTGTGCAACAGAGGAGTTGAAGTTTTACAAAGATAATGTTGACCCAGCAGATATGACACCTTTGAAGAAGCCAACCACAGAGCATGACCCCTTGTTGAAGTTTAAGTCGGCAGACGACACTAAGCTGGTTGACTTTGTTCCTGGCAACTCATCCAAGCAGTTCAGTATCAGTGCTAATTTGGATCTGAAATAGGAAAGCGCGCTCATCGAGTTCATCTGTGAGAACCAGGACATCTTTGCATGGAAGCCTTCAGACATGCCAGGTTTATCGAGGGAACTCGCTGAGCACACTCTCAATATTGATCCAAAGTTTAAACCGGTCAAGCAATTTCTTCGTCGCTTTAATGAAGAGAGGCGTAAGGCCATTGGTGAAGAAGTGGACCGGCTCTTGGTAGCAGGGTTCATTGTTGAAGTTTTTCATCCTGAATGGTTGGCTAACCCGGTGTTGGTGCTTAAGAAAAATGGTACTTGGCGCATGTGTGTGGATTACACAGATCTTAATAAAGCCTGCCCGGCCGATCCTTTTGCTCTCCCTCGTATTGATCAGATTATTGATGCTACAGAGGGTTGTGAGTGTTTGAATTTCTTGGATGCCTATTCAGGGTATCATCAGATCAAGATGGCAGTTAAGGACCAGGAGAAGACAACTCTCATCACTTCCTTTGGAGACTTCTGCTATGTGTCTATGCCTTTTAGGATAAAGAGTGCCTAGGCGACTTACCAACGGTGTGTTCAAAATTGCCTTCATGATCAGATTGGGCTCAATGTTCATGCTTATGTCTGGAGCGAGACTTTGATAGATGATTTGAAGGAGACCTTTGACAATCTCCTGGTCTACAAGATGATGCTTAACCCGGCCAAATGTGTCTTTGGTGTACCAGCAGGCAAGCTCTTGGGTTTTCTGGTTTCTGAATGGGGCATTGAAGCTAACCCGGAGAAAATCAAGGCTATCACTTCCCTGGCTAAGCCGGCATGTATTAATGATGTTCAGCGTCTGGCGGGTCATATTGCGACCTTAAACCGGTTCATAATCCGGTTGGGTGAAAAAGCTATCCCTCTATACCAGATGATGAAGAAAACAGATCACTTTGTCTGGAGCGATGCTGCTGATCAGGCGTTTGAGGCCTTGAAAAAATAGTTAGCTGTGCCACCGATCCTTGCTGCTCCTATTGATAAGGAGCCCTTGTTGTTATATGTGGCTGCTAATAGTTGAGCTGTCAGCGTGGTAATTGTTGTGGAAAAGAAGGAATCATGCAAGGAATATCCGGTTTAGCGGCCGGTTTATTATATTAGTGAGGTCCTCATTGAATCCAAGCAGAGGTATCCACATTGGCAAAAACTTGTATATGGAGTGTTCATGGCTAGTCGTAAACTGAAGCAGTATTTCTTTGGTCATCCCATCACTGTGGTTAGTTCTGCCCCCTTGGGGGATATTATTCAAAACAGAGAAGCCACAGGTCGGGTAGCCAAATGGGCCATTGAGCTTGGACCCCATGGTTTGAAGTATATGCCTCGGACAGCTATCAAGTCTCAAGCACTGGTGGATTTTATCAATGACTGGACTGAGCTACAGATGCCTGAGGAGAAGCCGGATAGCACATATTGGGCTATTCACTTAAATGGTTCCAGGCAGTTGGAAGGCTCGGGGCTGGAGTTATTTTGACTTCCCCACGAGGTGATAAATTTTGTTATGTTTTAAGGTTGATGTTCCCCTGTACCAACAATGCAGCTGAGTACGAGGCCTTGCTCCATGGTCTTCGGATGGCTAAATAGATGAATTTAATTCGGGTGAGGTGTTTTGGCGACTCAGATTTGGTGGCTCGGCAAGTTTCAGGCATTTGGGATTCTAAGGATCCACTCATGGCGGCTTGCCACCAAGAGGTCGATGTTATTGCTGGTCATTTCAAAGGTTATCAAGTGGAACATGTTGATCGCAGGAAAAATGGGGCAGCTGATGCTTTGAGCCGGCTAGGGTCCCGGCGTAAGCCGGTACCACCTAATGTTTTCCTTGATATTCTGCATAATCCTTCAGTCGAATTGCCTACGGAGGAAGATCTCGCTATTCCTGACCCAGAGGCGCAGTTGGTGGCGGCTCTTCATGCTATTCCTGATTGGACAGTTCCATATTTGGTTTATATGACCCGAGGTGAGTTACCTGAAGATGAAACTTTGGCCAGGCATTTAACCGGGCGGTCTAATTCAATGACTATTGTCAATGGAGAATTGCATCGCTGCAGTGTCACAAGGGTGTTTCAACGTTGTGTTTCTCCTGAGGAAGGCCGGCTCAGGAATTGAGGATGATTCCAATCACTTGGCCATTTGTAGTCTGGGGGCTGGATATGTTTGGGCCTTTCAAAAGGTCCAAAGATAAAATACCCACCTTTTGGTGGCGATTGACAAATTCGCAAAGTGGGTTGAGGCAGAACCGGTCAGTAAGTGTGACACGGCAACAGCGGTTCAATTCATCAAAAAGGTGATTTTCCGGTTTGGTTATCCTCATAGCATTATAACTGATAATAGCACTAATTTGTCCAAGGGTGCTATGAAAGATTTCTTTCAACGCGAGCATATTCGTCTTGATGTATCGTTAGTGGCTCACCCCGGCCCAATGGCCAAGCTGAAAGGGCCAATCAAGAAATTTTGAGGGGCATAAAACCCCGACTTATGGTCCCTTTGCAGAGGTTGGGTGGAGGAATTTCCCTCCGTGCTATGGAGTATCAATACTACCCCCAACAGATCTACAGGTGACACGCCTTTCTTCATGGTTTACGGAGCAGAGGTGGTTCTCCCTAGTGACATCTGTCACGGCTCGCCCCGTGTGGCGGCTTATGTTGAAGCTGATAATGAAAAAGCACATCAGCATGCTCTTGACCTGTTTGATGAGGAGCGTGACCTTGCGGCGGCTCATCCGGCGATTTACCAGCAAGATATGCGTCGTTATCACATCCGCCGGGTTAAAACCAGAACCTTTCAAGAAGGAGATTTGGTGCTCTGACTTATCCAGGATCAAACTGACATGCACAAGCTATCCCCACCTTGTGAAGGGCCTTTTGTGATCAGCAAAAATCTGAACAACGGATGATACTACCTCATTGATGTTCGAGAGCACAAGGACTCACGTAAACCTGAGGAGGAGACCCGCCGGCCGTGGAATATTGCTCTTCTTCGGCCTTGTTACACTTGAGCTACTGGCTCTTGTGATGTACATACTTCTATCAACGTATATATTATGATGAATATAATAAAGCCGACATCCCTGATCATTCAGGGCCTCTGTTGTTTCATTTCTGAGAATATGAGTCTTTATTGTCACTTCATACGATCACTTGGGGGCTTCCTGCTCATTGAGCATAGCTATGACTACCCTCTTGATCCAGCTTGTATGCCATGATTATAAAATACTTGGGGGCTTCCTGCTCATTGAGCATAGCTATGACTACCCTATTATTCTGGCTTATACGGCTGGAATAAAATATTACTTGGGAGATCCTTGTTAATGAACAAGAGCTTTGTTGTCCCTTGTAATAGGCTTGGACGCCAGGTGTATTCACCAAAAATCCGGGTTATCCTGCCTTTGTTTGCCTGCCACCCCGACCAGGTAATCCTGGAATGACTCACCGTACTCTTGACAATCAATCTTATACAGACCCTGAATTTGTCAAAGTTAAAACGGTGATTGGTCATGTGAGGTCCGGCTTAAGGGTTTGAATTAAGGTTTAACTCAGAGGTTGTGCAGCCCTTGAATAGCACTTGACATGGAGGCTTGGCAGCCTATGAATGCCTTGTTTTTTCTGTTTTAAATTTGCTTTGAATATTTTTTGAGATTCATCTTTTGTTGCCATGTTGATATATGGTTGAAAACTAATTAGGGCCACGTCGCCTTACGATTCATATATGAATCTATCCGGAGTTTTATTAACCCAGCCTGGTTTTGGACTTTAAAGTCGCCAGTGTATGATGATTATGTGCTTAGAGTGTTGTGCTCTAAGCTTTGGGATGTTACCCCTTGATGCATGTGGCGTGATAAGCCGGCGGTATGAATAAATTGAAGAGGGCATTGTGCTCTTAGTTTTTGGGTTGTTACCCTTACTACACGGCGTATGATAAGCCGACGGTGCGAACAAATATCACAGATATGATATTTATTCTGTTATGATTATATGAGGTTTTTTGATAAACCGGCTGTCGGTGTCAAAACCGGCGGATCTCGGGTAGGGGGTCCCGAACTGTGCGTCTAGGAAGATGGTAACAGGAGACAAGGGACACGATGTTTTTACCCAGGTTCGGGCCCTCTCGATGGAGGTAAAACCCTACTCCTGCTTGATTAATATTGATGATATGGGTAGTACAAGAGTAGATCTACCACGAGATCAGAGAGGCTAAACCCTAGAAGCTAGCCTATGGTATGATTGGTGTTCGTCCTATGGACTAAAACCCTCCGGTTTATATAGGCACCAAGAGGTTAGGGTTACAGAGTCGGTTACAATGGTAGGAGATCTACATATCCATATCGCCAAGCTTGCCTTCCACGCCAAGGAAAGTCCCATCCGGACACGGGACGAAGTCTTCAATCTTGTATCTTCATAGTCCGAGTCCGCCAAAGGTCATAGTCCGCCATCCGGACACCCCTAATCCAGACTCCTCAAGAGCCCTCGAACCAGGCTTCAGTGATTTATTTAATCCGGCGCGATATTGTCTTCGCATTGCAAGGCGGGTTCCTCCTCGAATACTTCATAGAAGATTTTGAACACAAGGATAGTGTCCGGCTCTACAAAATAAGTTCCACATACCACCGTAGAGAGAATACTATTTACACAAACTCAATCTGCCGACATATTCAGCGTGACATCACACCACGCCAAGCCTTTATTCAATCGTTTTCCTTTGTCCTACCTCGCGCGTTTAGCGAGGCGGTTTCTTGGCACGTCTTGTCAAAGCGAGATCGTGTCCCTTATTCCGGGATTCTCATCAATATGGGCGTGGGTAACCCAACGCGCCATTGATTACGGCGCTTGGGAGATAAGCGAGTTTTATCGGGCGGTGGGGACGCATAGCTTTGTCCGTCCATATAAGGGATAAGGATCCACTTTTTCACACACGCCTTCTTCCTCCTTTGCTCATCCATTTCCAAGACTTGAGATCTAGCGCCCAAGTCCGCACATCCCACCTCAACCTTCTCCAACTATGTCCGGAGCGGAGGCAGTGGATGGCCTCCTCCGTCACGGAGGGCACATCAAAAAGCTGCGAAAGGCGGATACTTGTCCGACGATATCGCGTGTCGGCTCCCCGACAAGGGAAGCTCATCCCCACCCCAGGCCCCATGAGAGGGTGGTGTTCCTCCCCACTTCCTCCATGGACTAGGTTTTCCACTTCACCCATTTGTCCAGGGGCTCATGTTCTACTACGGCCTAGATTTCCACGATCGGCCCCAATTTCATCCTCAACATCTCGGCGTTCATCTGTGCGAGGCCTCCCTCTGCATCCAGTCCCACTTCGGCTTATGGCTGAATACCTTCAATGTCAAGCCGAAGGTAGTGGGCGGCCGCCAAGCGGAGTGCGGAGGTGCCATGGCGGGCAAGATGGCCAACGTCCTATGGCTCGAGGGCTCCTTCATGGAGACCATAAAGGGGTGGCAATCGGGGTGGTTCTACATCACCGAGCCGCGTGACCCTGAATGGGCAGCGGCCCCCGAATTCCGATCTGGCTTCCCTACACGGCTCACCTCATGGAAAGAGATGGGCCTGACGTGGGGTAATTTGGAAGAGCTGATCGGACTCCAAACCTGTGTCCGAAACCTGGTGGACAAGAAGCTCAAGCTTGTCAACGTAGTCCAGGTTATGCTCATCCACCGGAACCTCCCATGCCAACAACGGGCCTTCAACTTGTGGGAGTTTGATCCGACGCAGCACCGAACCTTGGGCAGGCTCTTCGACACTACGTACGAAGATGCCTGGAAGGTGCTGTTCAAGGGGGCCGAGGCTCCCGCATTCGCTACCGAAGATCGCGGATTCAGCTCGCAGCATCAAGCCAGCGAGGTAAGCTATTTTGCCCTTTACAGGACTCTTGTTTTTCATAGTTTGAGTCTATGCGGGATCTAAAACTCCCTCACCTTTGACAGGACTGGCAGAAGACGTCCGGATAGATCGATCGTCGGCCCCTTACCGAAGACCAGCGGACGCCCGATTGACGGGGCTGCTGGCTCCGGCACCTCACGTGGTGCCGGAGAAGAAGGCCACGGGAACTCGAAGGAGTTCTCGGCGCCAGGTGTTGTCGGACTCATCGTCCGATGACTCCGAGGCGGACTCCTCCCGCGAAGACGAGGAGGAGGAAAAAGAGGCCCCTCCCCCAGCGGGGGCAGAGAAGAAAAGGAAGGCCGCCCCAACTGAGGAGGCCGGAGGGTCCAAGAAGGGAAGGACCCTTCCTCCGAACTACGCCGCCAACGCCAACGACGGCGAAGAGGGGTGGCTACCGAGGGCCAAGCCCCTGGCAAAATTGTAAGTGTCCGGACACCAGAATAACTCATGGCGTTCCATTTGTCGCACATCGTCTTCTAACGCCGAATATAACCATGCAGCCCGCTCCCTGGATTCGTCGGATGTGAATAGCGCCTCACTTCAGACCGCCTCATCTCCTCCCGCCGCGGATGACGCCGAGGTGGAGTCCCAAAAGGGGCCCAACCAGGAGGAGGTGGCGCTGGAGGCGCCGCAAGGCGACCTCCCGGACTCCGGGCGCAAAGGGGATAAAACCCCTAAGGGTTTTAAGTCCGGCTCCGTGCCGGACTCCATACCGGAACCTTCAGGGATTCCGGAGTCCGGCAGGCGACCCCTTCGTAAGAAGGGCAAGACTGCGACGCCGGTGACCTCCGTCCAACCGGAGGCACCGGATAATTTGATGGAGGCGCTCAACGGCGCTTCCATCAACGAGGAGCACCACACTATTATGAGTGTGGTGATCCAGAAAGTTCAGTCCGCCAAGAGCGGGCTGACTGAAGCCTGTGTCAGCCTTCTAACAGGCTTTGAGGTATGTATTTAAGATATGTAAAAATATTACAAGATAGACAGAGCTCTCGATGCTCAGTTTGGTGTTCGGAAAGAAAAGTTTAACCGAGGATCTAAAAGATATACGCAGGAGACTAACATAAGTATGTCAATATGGGAATGCAGCTACTGCCGACGCGTCCGCCAGACTGGATCATGGAGGTTGATGCATTGAAGCATAGCCTCGAGCGGTCCGAGAACGAGCTCGGCCTTGCCAAAAAGCATCTCAAGGACAGGGAAGGTAAGTAATACCTTATGGGAGTATTTAAAATATGTGGTTGCATAAAATGATAGGAATAACGTGAATATTGCAGGGGCCACGAATGAGGTGGCGACCCTGAAGGAAGCGGTGTCCAAGGCCGAAAGCAATGCGGCCGTGGAGCGCACCGAGCGAGAGAAGCAGGAGGCGCGGGTGGCGGAGGTGCAGCAAGAGCTCCAGGCTCTCGTGAAAAAACACGAGAGTTTGGAGTGCGAATCAAAGACTCGAGAGTCCGAGCTCGCCGCGGCCCTTGAGAGCGCCAAAGCCACTAAGGCCGAAGCCCACAAAGCCCTCCAGGAAATTGAGGCGATGAAGAAAATAGCAGCGGGTAAGGCATTCTATATGCAAAGAAAGCATGTGAAAGTGAATTATCTGTTACTTACCCAAATCTGGAGCTCTCCAGGAGCATTCGCAAATATGCCCCGCAGTGTGTCTGATGCTGCCGCCTTCTATCGAGCCGAGGAGGGGAGCTGGACGGAGAAGGTGTTCTGTCTCAAGATCTTCGAGGCGGACACCCGGTGCTTTTGAGCGACCAGTGAAGCAGCTGGTCGAGCTCCATAAGGTGGCCGAACAGGCCATGAAGGGCCTCATAGTTCGGCTGTGGCCCAAGGAAGCCATGCACAGGAGCTACTTGGCTGGTGAGGCGGCCGGTGGACGCCTGTCCACGGGTTGAAGTCATCAAGCGCCCGTCTGCATCAAGGTGCCCGAGGGCCTTGCCCGTGCTAAGGTGCACTGGGTAAGATGGACGCTGAGAAGCTTGTGACGGACGGACCACCACAGGCAAGGAGCATCGCAAGCCCGAGAAGTATTATGAGGCGTCTCAAGGGTGCCCGCCTTTATAGCGGTGAATGCTCCAAAGATGTAATTTTGAGTAGACTCGCATTTGTTATCCTGTACGCTGAAAACTTGTTCATATGCGCTAAGCAACATTTTTGAATTTAAAATATTACTTTCTGTGCGGGCGTTTATTAGATTTGAGAGATGGCAAGTCGTCGGCTTCAGCCCCCATGCCACGAGTGCTGGGGTGTTCAGGATAAATTTGAGCGCTCTTGTTTCCATTCTTGGGTCCTTCGAGGGAGGCGCTCAACGCAACGAACAAGGCAACCGGACTATAATGCTTGAACACTCTCACTTAGCCATAGAATTCTATAATTTTAAATTTCAGCGAAGCCCCTGGTATTCGGAAGACCGATTTCGGGGCGCTATCCATGCCTAGGCCGTACAATTGCGACTCCTCGCTCTAAGCGGCATAAGTCTTTAGGGACTCGAAAACCTCTCGAACAGCGACCGGCTCTTGCCCTATCATGACGGTCAGTTTCAGCTTTCTCCACTGAGGTGCTTAACCCAGCTCAACCGGGGCACAATCGCAATGGTTCCCCCAGCGCTACCTTAGCCGATATAACGGAACATAAGGTACCAAAACATGGGAGCCGGGCAAACCCAACTATTGACCCAAGACATGATTCGGAGCCGATGCATATAATGCTATAAGTTCGAGGTGCCGCACTTGTGAAAGTGTTCGGACTTATCACACCATATTGTGGGGTATTTAAGCCCCTGGTGTATTAACCGTACCAAAGTGTACGGTTGCACAATGTCATAACTGAACATATATATATAGAAAAAGGGAATTCAATAATAGGCAGAAGCTATGTATTGTTTATTCAAAAGGGATGCAGTAAGAGCAGAACGATACAAATAGTGCGATAAGCAAGGGACGGGACTTTTTAACATGTCCCCCTCCAGGGGTAAGCTGCGGGATGGTATGTAAAATAGGTATGCTGCTCGTAATAGAGACCACCTAGACATTCGACGTAGCTTTCTGCTTCCCTGGCTATTGCATCGTGTGTTCGGCGATTCTATTGCCGGACAGGGCTTCGTACGAACGGAGTCCTGAAAGTAAAAAAGGAAAGAAGAAAAGAAAATCATTACACAACCGGGAGCCCCTGGTGCGGTTGAGCCGCATTCTGGGCATGCCGTGGTCGTGCCCCTCCCCCTATGCCCATGGTATTTCCAGAGCGTAATTATGTACGCGTAGTACTGGTTTCGCAATTTCGTGAGGGCTGGGGTTTGGGCCGCATTGCTATGCATGCTCGGAACGTGCCAGGTGGTCTTGTTGTAGGTTACTCTGGGCGCGCTTGACGGTGTCCGGACGTTTAATAGCCGGACTCGAGAATTGCCGTAAGAGGCTGCTTTGTACTTCCGCCGCGAGAGCCGCCGTATGCTCCTCCGTCCGGAGAGAGCGTTCAGTGTTTCCATTGACTGTAATGACTCCTCGAGGGCCTGGCATCTTGAGCTTGAGATATGCGTAGTGCGGCACCGCTTTGAACTTTGCAAATGCGGTTCGCCCGAGCAGTGCATGATAGCCTCTGCGGAACGGTACTATGTCGAAGATTAACTCCTCGCTTCAGAAGTTATCCGGGGATCCGAAGACCACTTCAAGTGTAACTAAGCTCGCATAGCTTGGCCTCTACACTGGTATGACGCCTTTAAAGGTCGTCTTCAGAGGTTTAATCCTTGATGGGTCTATGCCCATTTTGTGCATTGTGTCCCGATAAAGCAGGTTCAGGGTGCCGCCGCCGCCCATTAGGACTCTAGTGAGGTGAAATCTGTCAATGATTGGGTCTAGAACCAATCGCGGCGAATCCGCCATGGCGGATGCTAGTGGGTGGTCCTTCGATCAAAAGTGATCGGGCAGGAAGACCACGGGTTGAACTTTGGGGCGACTGCTCCATCGCATATACGCCCCTTAGTGCATGCTTCCGCTCCCTTTTGGGTATGTGGGTTGCGATATCATGTTCACCGTCCGCACTTGTGGGGGAAGCCCTTCTATCCTCTATTGTTCGGCGGTCGGGCTCTTCCTCGTCATCACTATGCAGCCCTTGTCATTGTTTTCGCATTTAACTTGCTGCTGCTTGAACACCCAACAATCCCTGTTGGTGTGGTTGGCTGGTTTTTCGTGGGTGCCGTGTATCCGCACGAGCGATCGAGTATTCGGTCCAAATTGGACGGGCCCGGTATTTCTTTTAAATGGATTTTTCGCTGACCGGTTTAGAGCCTCGAGTCCGGCATTGACTGTTGTATCCTCAAAGATTATCGCCGCACGCGGCGCTTTGTGCTTATTGCGACGCGACCCGCCATTGTTGTCCTTGGTATCCGAATTACGTGGCTTTTGTTCATGTTGTTACTATGAGCTAGCCAGCTGTCCTCTCCCGCAAAAGCGGGTCATGAGTGTTGTGAGGGCTGCCATGGATTTCGCTTTTCCGCCCTAGGTGCGGACAAGCCACTCGTCGCGGATGTTGTGTTTGGAGGCTGCAAGGGCCTCTGCATCCGGACAGTCGACGATTTGATTTTTCTTGGTTAGGAACCGTGTCCAGAATTGTCTGGCCGATTCCTCTGGCTGCTGAATTATGTGGCTTAGGTCATCGGCGTCTGGTGGTCGCACATATGTGCCCTGAAAATTGTCGAGGAATGCGCTTCCAGGTCTTCCCAACAACCAATTGACTCTGCTGGCAAGCTGTTAAGCCAATGCCGGGCTGGTCCTTTAAGCTTGAGTGGGAGGTATTTGATGGCATGTAGATCATCACCGCGGGCCATGTGGATGTGAAGGAGATAGTCCTCGATCCAAACCGCCGGATCTGTTGTTCCATCGTATGATTCAATGTTTACGGGTTTGAAACCCTCAGAGATTTGATGATCCATCACTTCATCTGTGAAGCATAGTGGGTGTCTGGCGCCTCAGATTGGGCTATATCACGCGCGCCTCAAATGAGCTTTGTCATCGTGTGTTCGCCCGCCGGAGTTGCCATATCCGGCGTGACGGTTATCGCCACGTGTCGTGGGCGCCAGCGTGATCCCGCAGATCGATCTTGTTTGCCTTGCCTTGTCCTCCAATATATCTCGCAGGTTCGGGCGATTTCCCCGCCTTGGTATTTTTTTTGAGCGGCGCCGGTGCGGCTTGAATTGAGGGCCGAGAGGCCTCTGTCGTCATGACCACGAGGTGGCCGGTCGGCCATATCATGCGCTGGTGATGTAGGTTTGGGTGCTTCCTCCTCTAATCGGGTAGCAGCCTGCGTTTTTGGTAGTTCTTGGAGGGCGCCGAGTTCATACTCTTCGCCGCAAGGACTTTAGTCCATCCGTCGCCTAGCAAGTCTTGGTCAACTCTAAGCTGTTGCTGCTTTTTCTTGAGGCTGCTTGCCGTGGCCATAAGCCTGCGTTTGAAACGCTCTTGTTCGACGGGATCCTCGGGCACGACGAATTCGTTGTCGTCGAGGCTTGCCTCGTCTTCGGAGGGAGGCATGTAATTATCGTCCTCTACCTCTCTTTCTGCCGCTCTCTCATGAGGGCTGGCTTGTCCATCCTCCTGCGCTGAATCTTGCTGGAGGATGTTGTCTTCGGCACTGTCCGAGGTGTTATTGTCTCCCGTGCCGGAATCACATTTTTTGCTGTGGCGGGATTTAGAGCGGCGCCACCGACGCTTGGCGCTTAGGCTGTTTCTTGGAGGGTCATCCTCCTTTGCTCCATCGCCATTCTCATCTTTTGGGATGTCCACCATGTATATGTCGATGACGAGGTGGTTTTCGAGTGCCTGTGGGCACTGGTTCTTGGTCATCTCCTGCATCGTCGTCCATACCGTCGATGTCTTCGGAGTCGAAGTCGAGCATGTCGGTTAAATCATCGATAATGGCTACGAAGTGGGTGGTGGGTGGGCTTTGAATTTCTTCGTCGTCCGAGTCCCAACCTTCCTGACCATAATCCGGCCAGGGCTCTCCTGATAAAGAGAGAGACTTTAGTGAATTCAGAATGTCGCCAAAGGGCGAGTGCTGAAAGATGTCCACGGAAGTGAATTCCATGATCGACGCCCAACCGGATTCGATTGGCGGGGGCGCGGAAGGCTCGGAGTCCGGAGAGGAGTCCGACACCTTGGAGTCACGAGCTTCACAAAGGACGGGGTAGGTGTACGGCTCAATCGCCGTAGAGATCGCAGCCCCCGAGGCGGTGTCCAGCCACCCATCCTCGATTGGCGCAGTCGGCTCCGAGCTAAGGGTCGGAGCGACACTAGGGCGGCCTCGTGACCACCGCTCGCGGTAGAGCTAGATCATGCCCTCGTGAAAGTCGGGCGCTTGGCTGTGGCTCGAACCCGTCGAAGATCAAGTCTCCGTGGACGTCGGTACCGTAGTTTAAACTTCCAAATCTGACCGATGGCGGGCGTAGCTTAATCTGCTCCAGATGGCTGCTTAATTGCCCGCAGATGCAAAGCCGCCGAATACGAAGATCTGTCCGGGAGAAAAGTCTCACCCGAACGCATTGTTGTTGATGATCGGAGGAGCCATCGGGCCTAAAGATGACGACATACGAGGAACTCTCAATGAAAGCACCAATGTCGGTGTCAAAACCGGCGGATCTCGGTAGGGGTCCCGAATGTGCATCTAGGCGGATGGTAACAGGAGACAAGGGACACGATGTTTTTACCAGGTTCGGGCCTCTCGATGGAGGTAAAACCCTACTCCTGCTTGATTAATATTGATGATATGGGTAGTACAAGAGTAGATCTACCACGAGATCAGAGAGGCTAAACCCTAGAAGCTAGCCTATGGTATGATTGTTGTTCATCCTATGGACTAAAATCCTCCGGTTTATATAGGCACCGAAGAGGGTTAGGGTTACACAGAGTCGGTTACAATGGTAGGAGATCTACATATCCGTATCGCCAAGCTTGCCTTCCACGCCAAGGAAAGTCCCATCCGGACACGGGACGAAGTCTTCAATCTTGTATCTTCATAGTCCAGGAGTCCGGCCAAAGGTCATAGTCCGGCCATCCGGACACCCCCTAATCCAGGACTCCCTCACCGGCCTTGGTTATGGACTATTTAGTCAGCAGTGGTTTTTTATGGGGTATTGTGACCCGCCCTGGGGTAATCTGCCAGGGCACTTGTTATCTGCTTATGTGCAGGGAAAAATGATAAGAATGGTCTGCATAATTGATGATATTATAAGCATAAGTGGCAGATCTTCAAATGATAGATCGGCAGTGTCATGCAAATAAACACGCACGATGGCGTGACAGATCAGGATTGTTTAACTAGCCTATTACAAGGCATCTAATGGCCCAAAAGGATAAGTGTTTTGGAGACATAACATCCAAATGTTATGGTTGGTAAACAGGTTCATGAATTAAGACTATTGGTCTTGGCGGGTCGAAGCCTCCAGGTCATCATGTGCTTCTTCTTCATCTCCTTGATTATTCATTGGCTGGAAGTCGGGAGTAGCCCAGTTGATACCAGTCAAAGCTTTAAACACAGCCTCGTCATCTATAATAATTGATGGATCAATATCAAATGCGAAGGTATGCTTACGAGTCGGCGGGATGAAATCCACCTCCTCGTGGACCGGCGCCTTCACCTTCTTGTTTTCAGCATCATAAGTCGCCTGATATTGGGATAGATCTGTTTCTTTGGCCAGCTTGCTTGCTACTGGATGCATTTCCCTTGCCAGCGTTGAAGGGAGACCTGTCTTCTTTAACACTGGGGCAGCCATTGGCTAAATCTTCTGAATCCAGATTTGCTTGCCATGCCTTTGCCTGGCTTAAGGCAGTCATGGCGCCGGCTCTTGCGGCTGATTGCTTTAACTCTTCAATTCTTCGGGGCAGTATCGATAGCTTTTCCAGTGTTTCCTTGATGAGGGAGGGCGGATGTTTTTTATGAATAGCAGCATCAACTATTTGTTGACCGCCAGTGTATAGTTGTTCTACCAAAGTATAAACAGCTTTAAGCTTGATACGCATATCCGAGCCCAACATGGCGCTTCGGGAACCTACATCAGTAAAATTATTGGTAAACCGACTGATGATTATGATATACTATTGGTGCAAACGAAAGTATTTTTGTTACTTACCGAAGATGGCCGATGTCATGCTGTTGATTTGATGCTTTAAACCGGACAACTCGTCAGTTACCGGTTTAAGGGCTACTTCGGCATCCCCCGCTCTTTTTAACAAAGCTGCCTTCTCGGTCTCCCAACCGGTTCTATCAGTACTGAAGCTCTATTTCAACTGCTCAATGTTTTCTAATGTAGTCTTTAGCTCTGATTTGGCTTTTGAAGTCTCAGATTGTTGAGTTTGGATATTGGTCCGCAGATCTTTGACTTGGGATTCCTTCTCATTTAGTTCAGCCTGTGACATGAACAACATGGAAGGTATTATGATCATGATTATATTTCAAGTCCCAAGCACAATACAAGTATTTTCCTTGGCACTTGGGGGCTAATGCATATCGCTCTTTCCAAGACAAGTTTATATGATGACCCGGGCAAAATGGTATGATCCGGTTTATGCTACATACTTGAATTTTTTCAGCTATAGTGATAAGTCTCGGCTTATTCATGCTGATTAAACCGGCCCTTGGGGGCTATAGGTGCAAAGTTTATCACTACTAATTGAAGTCTCGGCTTAACTTGATAGTTTAAGCCAACCCTTGGGGGATACTAGTTTGATCTTCACATATTTATGACTATCTAAAAGTCTATAGTACATTCAATGATATCATATTCTATAGACTTGGTGGCTGATAGAGATATATTTATGAGGAAGATTTTGCTGTATTACCTCAAAGCGCTCCTTCATCAAGTTGACCAAGCCGGCTTCAAAGTCAAGGCTGGTGTGAAGGCGGTTCAAATAACCAGAGTGAATTTCTTGAGCATTAAATTGAGCATAGCCTTACAAGTCTTCCATTTTCCCTTGTCAACAGCAGAGAACTCCTCCTTGGCGCTGTCTTTGGACAGGGCAATGGGGTTGCCTGGGGCCGGATAAGCCGTCCCAGTGATCATTATATCATCAGATTCCCGAGCCGGCTGAGCAAGACTGGGCGGTTTATCATTTTCTGGATCAGCATCCATGGCATCTTGGGTAACGGGATGGTGTTCTGGAGGAGGATCATCTATAACAGCTTCTGACACTTGATGCAAAGTCTCAGTTGTGGCATGTTGTTCCGGATCGACATTTTTGGGCTCTTCAGCCGGTTTGTCAGCTTTCTGCTTTTTGCTGGGCTTTGCCATAGCACTGAAAAGGAAACATAAGACAGAGTTAATATGACAATTAAGTGCATGATTCAAAGCGGATAACTTTATTATTCTCACCCAGGCACAGTCTTGAAAGCCGGGATTTGAGTCCCAGTTGAGTCGCCGGAGGAGGAATGAGATGTTCCCTGATAATTTGAATCAGACGGGTTAAGAGGTTGTCGAAAAAGACCCGCCTTGGGATAAGATAATTCAGAAACATTTGAAACCTCCGGTCGACGCTTGCGAGGTGCTGGGGTGTTTGGTAAGCCGGAGGAAAGAATTCTGCCGCCGTTGTTCCGGGTCATGCAGCGAGCTTCATGTTGTTGTTTCTTCAAAAGAAAGTTGGGATCCAAATAAGCTAAGGGATGAGAAAATCTTACTTTCCAGCTTGCTTGATGAATTTACTGTCTTGGCAGAGGTTCAGAGTCGCAGGAAAGGATAGTTACCTATTCAGCATTGGCTTGGCTTCCTTCCGCATCATCCTGATAGTTATCATTATCAATAAGGTGTACAAAAAATGAGCCAAGGGAGTCAAGTTTTACCCTCGACTCATCATTATCGTCCAAGTCAAATAACTCGGAAGGATTGGATTTCTTCTTGGCCGGCTTTTTAATAGCCTTGGTCTTTGTTCGAGGCTTCTTGGCCGGCTTATCCTGCAGTTTCTTGGTCCAAAAAGGTGAATCGGCCTGCAAAATATTAACATGGGTATGAAAAGGCAATCTAAGTGAAGATATGATTCAATGGCGAAATTAGTTAAAAGCTTACAGTTGGCGGTTTGTTGAGAACACAGAAGGGATTCAACCTGACTTTACTGCAGTCTTCCAAGCTCTCATTTAACAGAGATTTGGTCATATTATTGATGTCTTTGTCAGTCAATTCAATCTGACAGTGGCATTGAGGATCTTTTAACTCGCCGGTGTACTCGCACATTAAGCCAAGACAGCGGCTTAAAAGCAAGACTCCCCAGGCGACCCAGCATCGAACAAGATCAATTCCCGTCAAGCCATTGGCCATCAAGGCTCGGATCTGTGAAAAGATTGGCATATAATTTTTCTGCTCCGCTGTGCTAATGCAATCTGGAAGAGGATGTCTGTTGCTAAGCCGGCTACTGCGATAACCCGGTAGAGGATTCTCCCCTTCTAGAGAAGTGTCTTTGGAATAAAACCAGGTTTGGTTCCAGTCTTCGGGATGACTGGCAGAGTGGCAGCTGGGAAAGTGACTTCTTTCCGTCGCTGTATAGAAATGCTGCCTAGCTCTAGGATGGGCCCGTCTGTGAACTCGTTCTACCGGTTTAAGTAATAAAACTCCCTGAATAATTCTACGGTAGGCTCCTGTTGAAGGTACACCTCGCAGAATACTTGGAAGTTGCAGATATTTGACATGGAATTTGGTCCGATGTCTTGTGGATAGAGCTTGAAAAAGGGCAGCACGTCACGAAAGAATTTTGAGCCGGGAGGGCTGAAGCCCCGGAGCATATGATCAGTGGAAACGATAAATTCACCATCCTTCGGCTCAGGAGGAGTTTCAGTGCCTAGGACCCTCCAATGAATGACATCTTTTTTAGCCAAGACACCTGTTTGAACATATTCGTTCAAATCTTCCTCGGTGACCCGGGAAACGACCCAGTTGCAGGCAGTGACAGTTTTGCCCATTTTGAGGAAAAAGGCATAAAAGAAAAAGATATTGCAGGTTTAAGATCAAACTGATAAGCCGAGTGAACGATTCAAAAGTACAATGCTATAAAAGGCCAATGTGTTAAGCCAGAAGATGACACTGAAGTGCGTGGATATTCATATTTATGGCTTAAAAGGGGACTAATTGTGCCTATCGGGTTAAAAATTATGTTGTTAAGCCGGCCGGAGTTGAAAAGTCAAGTATATTGTGCAGAATCAGATTATGAAGGTGAATAAGCAAGTATGGTTAAGCTGGAGAACATTGCCGGGTTATACAAGTGATGAAGCATATGATGGCGGCTTAAACAGGGCCTAATGTTGTATGGCGGGTCATGGTTTATGATATAAGCCACCATGGCAGTTATGATACTTCAAATTTATCAGTACAAATTTAGCTAAGTGATGGAAAAACCGATTTAAAAGAATGGAGCTATAATTTTGGATCTACATCAGTTCAGAAAAGGCAGTAAATTCTAAACCTAAGGTGGCAGCAGCAGAAAAGTTTGTGTGCTCCGATGAGATTTTCTATGGAGAGGAGATATGCTAATGTTGAAAATAAATGCTAAACTGCTACCGCACAAGTTTCATGCCATGATCAGATTAAAGAAGCTACTCGAGCTAAGGAAGAAAATGAAGAATGGCGAAGAACACCGATGAACAAAGCAAACCCTAATGCGGATCTAAGGATTGGGGACATAAGACTTACGGATGCTGATGAACAGCGGTCGTGCACCGGCGTTCTCTGGTCCGGTCAGGTTGATGGAGCGGCCTGAGTTGATGCAGGGGACGGAGGTCGACGGTGGCGGAGCTCAAGTGCGGGCGCGGCTTTGCGAAGGAGGAATACGAAGACGAGGAGGCGAGGGAGAAAATGAAAAAGACCCCCATCCCTATTTATAAGAGGATGGATGCAAGGCGGGCGCGGGAATCGACGATGCGGAAATCATCATGTGGCTATACAAATGCAAATTTTCGGGATGATCATTAAGATAAGGATCAGTAAAAGATGTGTTGGGCCTCGTGTGAAATTAATGTGAAATGATGTCATGGCGGGTTAAGGAAATTCTGTGAGCTGACGTCATGGCGGGTTACAGCAAATTTGTTAAAAGGACGATGCAAGATTTTTGACAAGTCAGGTATTGAAGATTGATATGAACAAGTCCAAATCAACCTGGGGCCTAATGTTGGGGATATAACTACTGGGTATGAACCGCCCAGGAGGGGCTGGGTCATACCACTGGCAACTTAGCAATGAAGATGGTGGGTCATAGCAAGCCCATTGACAGCCCAAGACCCAGAGGCGACTTAAGGCCCAATGGGATGAACCGCCATATGTATAACTTGTATTGTAAGGCAAGCTAAGTTAGTCACCGAGCCGGACACGTTGTGTATGAGCCGGTCGGGACTATGTAAGCCGCCGGGTAGCAACCTGTGTATATAAAGGGGTGACCCAGCGGCGGGTTAAGGCAAGAAAAAAGAGATCGAGAACTAGGTCAAGCATACTCGCTCCCTGGTAATTGAAACCCAAGCAATACAATCCCAAACTGGAGTAGGCCTTTACCTCCACCGCGAGGGGCTGAACCAGTATAAACTCTTTGTGTCCTTTGTCCCGATTAACCCCTTTAAGCTAACCTAATTGCGATGGCTCCACGACTAAGTCCTTTCGCTAGGACATCTGTCGTGTCAAGTCCACGACAAAAGGTTTTTTTAAGTCAATAGAGTGAGGGCTTCACAGGGAGTCTGGATTCCCCACTAGTATGTATCTATCGCAACTATGCTAACACACAGTTCTAGTTTCGGTTTCCTAATCCACTTTGTATGCTTCTAAAAGTGGGCGGATCCAAGTACAAATACGTGCATACATGCAGAAGACACGTATCACACATGCCACTGGAGTACTTCCTCTTTTATATTAGCTAGATGACCCGTTTGCATCCTTAGGGCAAAGACCAGCTACAACCAGGAAGTTAAGCAAGCTATGGGTAGCATGTTTATAGCAAAAGTTGTTTCATGAATTATTCCCAAAGGGCATTATCACGAATAAGAATACATGTAGGAACACCAAGAAAGAAAAGACAGGGTAACAAATAGAGATAACTACCCCTTGATCATGGAAAGTGTTTGTTCGTAATGGGAGCACTTAGACAAGACCTTGGTGCCAAAAAGGCCAGGCATCAACATGGTTTAGGTGGTGAGGGTAGAGGTAGTGCGGAGCAACAAAGTAATAAATGCTAGTGTCGCTCCGTCAAGTAGCGTCCCTTGGCGTTGAGTCCACTGCACATATGGGCCTGATGCAACCAAGAAATCGGCTAGGTATAAGCCTTCTCAGCTTTGAGTCCTTATCACACGTGGATCAGGACATAGGTCCTTCTTTCGCTTTGATGCTACGTCGTGCACATTGTTTCGCACGCGTCGAGCGAACTTGGGTCGGCCTGCCAGTGTTGTTTGCTTCTTGCCGAGCTGGTTCGGTCATGCGAGATGTTTGCATGCCCAACCTTGCTATGTGGAGTCGTGAGGGGCTTGGCTGGCCAAGTCCGTTCGCTTATCTTCGGGCCAGCTTGCTACATGCCCAGGCGCTGCCGCGATGCTTTTTCCCGGTCTTTTCCTGATCAAACCCTTGTCGTCGCGGGCCGTGGTCGGCGGGCACCTGTGGCATACTTTGTCAGGTTGTACATAGGAGTAAACAACAATCCACTTTCTACACACACTGGCCGGCCAGACCAGTATGCGGACACAAAGGACAAATGCTATGCCACACTCCCATGATCCATGATTAAAGTAGGGCGCTTATAGTGATATGGACGCCGCTTATCGACATTTTACATTACATTACAAATAATCTAAAGCATACATAGCTGCCATACGGAAGCACTGCGGCATGGATACAACCGACATTGACCCGACACAGATCATTTGTAGAAGCTCTCATCCATACTGGCTACTTCGTGCTTTCCGGTTTATAGGGCTTATCTCAAAATTTTAGTTTTTTTCATTTTATAAGTCTCAATTGTATTGCTTACCATCATATGTTTAGATTCCAAGGTACACTAAAACGCTGCATGTAGGATTAGGAGAAAACTCATCAATGCATGTAATTTTTTGTCACTTATTGGTCCCGCATGCATGCATTGAAATTAATGCATTGGTAAATCCATTTTTTATGGAAAATGAGTGCACTAATTAAGTAATTTTGCAAACTACAAAAATTATTAAGAAGAGGAAGAACTGGAGCAGGCAATCGTATACCTTCTGGACTAGCTTAAGGACTAAGAAGAGACTGGAGCAGGCAATCGTATACCTTCTGGAAGTCTAGCTTAAGAAAGACGCCCTTATGGCGGTGTACCCTAATCTCATGAACTATTTCATGAAGAGCTAGAGTTCCATCATGGATACATCAACCCTCCAGGAAACTAACTGGTAGGGGTAGGAGAGGTGCTCCACCACAAGGACAAACCGCGTCGCACACACCTTCGTGAGAATCGGTTGGATCACGTTAATCGACGTAATCATCCTAAATTGTTGGATATCCATTGCCCCCGTTTTTTGGAGATAAGGCTAATGACACCAAAGTTCAGAGTCATGTTGATAGCTTGCTAGTGCACTGTATTTAGTTGTAACCTTTACGAAGTAAGAGTATCAATCCCACGGGGAGCACATTTATTCCTTTGCAAGTGCACTGGATTTAGTTGTAACCTTTTTGAAGTAAGAGTATCAATCACATGGAAAGCACATGGGATGCTCTTTATTCCTTGTAGTGAATTATTACATAGTGTCTACGAGTTAATGAATGCTCAAAGCAAAGCGAATAGAAGAGTCGAAATATGGTGGGTCAATGGTGACAACAAGTAAATAGAAGGTGCAAGAATAAAGTAAATGCAATAAATAATAATGAAATATTTTTTAAATCAAAAGGGTGAGGGCGTCACAGGGAGTCTGGATTCCCCAGTAGTATGTATCTATCGCAACTATGCTAGCACACAGTTCTAGTTTCGGTTTCTAATCCACTTTGTATGCTTCTAAAAGTGGGTGGAGCTAAGTACAAATACGTGCATACATGTAGAAGACATGTATCACACATGCCACTGGAGTACTTCCTCTTTTGTATTAGCTAGATGACCCGTTGCATCCTTAGGGCAAAGACCAACTACAGCCAGGAAGTTAGGCAAGCTATGGGCAACACGTTTATAGCAAAAGTTGTTTCATGAATTATCACCAAAGGGCATTATCATTAATAAGAATACATGTAGGAACACCAAGAAACAAAAGACAGGGTAACAAATATAGATAACTACCCCTTGATCATGGAAAGTGTTTGTTCGTAATGGGAGCACTTAGACAAGACCTTGGTGCCGAAAAGGCCAGGCACCAATGTGGTTTGGTGGTGAGGGGAGAGGCAGTGTGGAGCAAGAAAGTAATAAATGCTAGTGTCGCTCCGTCAAGTAGCGTCCCTTGGCGTTGAGTCCACTTCACATATGGTCCTGATGCAACCAAGAAATCGGCTCCTAAGCCTTCTCAGCTTCGAGTCCTTATCGCACGTGGATCGGGACATAGGTCCTTCTTTCGCTTTGATGCTACGTCTTGCACGTTGTTTCGCACGCGTCGTGTGAGCCTGGGTCGGCCTGCCAGTGTTGTTCGCTTCTTGCCGAGCTGGTTCGGTCATGCGACCTATTTGCATGCCCAACCTTGCCGTGTGGAGTTGTGAGGGGCTTGGCTGGCCAAGTCCCTTTGCATACGTTCGGGCCAGCGTGCTACATGCCCAGGCGTTGTGTGGCGCTTTTTCCCGGGCTTTTCCTGCTAAGACCCTTGTCGTCGCGGGCCGTGGTCGGCGGGCACCTGTGGCATATTTGTCAGGTTGTACATAGGAGTAAACACAATCCACTTTCTACACACTGGCCGGCCAGACCAGTATGTGGACACAAAGGACAAATGCTATGCCACACTCCCATGATCCATGATTAAAGTAGGGCGCTTATAGTGATATGGACGTCGCTTATCGACATTTTACATTACATTACAAATAAGCTAAAGCATACGTAGCTGCCATACGAAAGCACTGCGGCATGGATACAACCAACCTTGACCCGACACGGATCATCTGTAGAAGCTCTCATCCATACTGGCTACTCCCTGCTTTCCGGTTTATAGGGCTTATCTCAAAATTTTAGTTTTGCATTTTATAAGTCTCAATTGTATTGCTCACCATCATATGTTTAGATTCCAAGGTACACTAAGACGCTGCATGTAAGGATTCAGAGAAAACTCATCAATGCATGTAATTTTTTCACTTATTGGTCCCGCATGCATGCATTGAAATTAATGCATTGGTAAATTCATTTTTTTATGGAAAATGAGTGCACTAATTAAGTAATTTTGCAAACTACAAAAATTATTAAGAAGAGGAAGAACTGGAGCAGGCAATCATATACCTTCTGGAAGTCTAGCTCAAGGACTAAGAAGAGACTGGAGCAGGCAATCGTATACCTTCTGGAAGTCTAGCTTAAGAAAGACGCCTTTATGGCAGTGTACCCTAATCTCATGAACTATTTCATGAAGAGCTAGAATGCCATCATGGATACATCAACCCTCCAAGAAACTAACTGGTAGGGGTTAGAAGGTGCTCCACCACCAGGACAAACCGTGTCGCACACACCTTCATGAGAATTGGTTTGATCACGTTAATCGACGTAATCATCCTAAATTGTTGGATGTCCATTGCCCCAGTTATTTTGGAGATAAGTGTAATGACATCAAAGTTCAGACATGTCATGTTGATAGCTTGCTAGTGCATTGTATTTAGTTGTAACCTTTACGAAGTAAGAGTATCAATCCCACGGGGAGCACATTTATTCCTTTGCAAGTGCACTGGATTTAGTTGTAACCTTTTTGAAGTAAGAGTATCAATCACATGGAAAGCAGATGGGATGCTCTTTATTACTTGTAGTGAATTATTACAGAGTGTCTACAAGTTAATGAACGCTCGAAGCAAAGCGAATAGGAGAGTTGAAATATGGTGGTGATAATAAGTAAATAGAAGGTGCAAGAATAAAGTAAATGCAATAAATAATAATGAAAGGTTTTTTAAGTCAATAGGGTGAGGGCGTCACAGGGAGTCTGGATTCCCCACTAGTATGTATCTATCGCAACTATGCTAACACACTGTTCTAGTTTCGGTTTCCTAATCCACTTTGTATGCTTCTAAAAGTGGGTGGAGCCAAGTACAAATACGTGCATACATGCAGAAGCCACGTATCACATATGCCACTGGAGTACTTCCCTTTTTGTATTAGCTAGCTAGATGACCTGTTGCATCCTTAGGGCAAAGACCAACCACAGCCAGGAAGTTAAGCAATCTATGGGCAGGACGTTTATAGCAAAAGTTGTTTCATGAATTATCCCCAAAGGGCATTATCACGAATAAGAATACATGTAGGAACACCAAGAAAGAAAAGACAGGGTAACAAATAGACATAACTACCCCTTGATCATGGAAAGTGTTTGTTCGTAATGGGAGCACTTAGACAAGATCTTGGTGCCGAAAAGGCGAGGCATCAACTTGGTCTAGGTGGTGAAGGGAGAGGTAGTGCGGAGCAACAAAGTAATAAATGCTAGTGTCGCTCCGTCAGGTAGCGTCCCTTGGCGTTGAGTCCACTTCACATATGGGCCTGATGCAACCAAGAAATCGTCTAGGTCCAAGCCTTCTCAGCTTCGAGTCCTTATCGCACGTGGATCAGGACATAGGTCCTTCTTTCGCTTTGATGCTACGTCTTGGACGTTGTTTCGCACGCGTTGAGCGAGCCTGGGTCGACCTATCAGTGTTGTTTGCTTCTTGCCGAGCTGGTTCGGTCATGCGAGATGTTTGCATGCCCAACCTTACCGTGTGGAGTTGTGAGGGGCTTGGCTGGCCAAGTCCGTTTGCGTACGTTCAGGCCAGCGTGCTACATGCCTAGGCGCTGCGCGGCGCTTTTTCCCGAGTTTTTCCTGCTCAGACCCTTGTCGTCGCGGACCGTGGTCAGCGGGCACCTGTGGCATACTTTGTCTGATTGCACATAGGAGTAAAAAACAATCCACTTTCTACACACACTGGCCGGCCAGACCAGTATGCGGACACAAAGGACAAATCCTATGCCACACTCCCATGATTCATGATTAAAGTAGGGCGCTTATTGTGATATGGACACCGCTTATCGACATTTTACATTACATTACAAATAAGCTAAAGCATATGTAGCTGCCATACGAAAGCAGTGCGGCATGGATACAACCAACATTGACCCGACATGAATCATCTGTAGAAGCTCTCATCCATACTACCTACTCCCTCCTTTCCGGTTTATAGGGTTTATCTCAAAAGTTTAGTTTTTTTTCATTTTATAAGTCTCAATTGTATTGCTTACCATCATATGTTTAGATTCCAAGGTACACTAAAATGTTGCATGTAAGGATTAGGAGAAAACTCATCAATGCATGTAATTTTTTGTCACTTATTGGTCCGCATGCATGCATTGAATTTAATGCATTCGTAAACCCAATTTTTTATGGAAAATGAGTGGACTAATTAAGTAATTTTGCAAACTATAAAAATTATTCCACCATTCACCATCTACCTTGGTTGGTGAGATTTTTGAATTGAGTCCTATAAACCGGAATAGAGTGAGTATATGGCATAGCCCTTCTTCTCAATCAAGGCAGTGTCAGCCTGATGGCATTCTTGCGGACTAAGATAGCAAGCAAAAGGACCTAGGATCCAATTGACAGTCAGCTCACGCCAGATACCCTTCCATAGCTTCTCCCACGACATCTTCCCCCACCAGTGTTTCCTTCACGCATCAAAGTCTGCCTAGTTGACCCCTCACCGCATCAAAGTCCGCCTTGTTGACCGCTAACTCTTATGGGAGACCCTCTATCTCGGGCACGCGTATGTCTCCCTGGTTGCCTCGTCTGAAGCGAGCGCCAGACTAGGGGAGTGTTCGGTTCCTCTCCACTCCTCTAACTCCGCTCCCGGAGCGGACCAGACTTCAGCTCACATTGACGGAGCTGCCAAAACCGAGCTCCATCAACTCCGTGGAGTGGAGAGATTCCGAACAGGGCCTAGGTTAACCCAGTGCCACACGCCTCAAAGCATTCGTTTTTCACTGGGGTTTTTTTTATGTTTTTAGTTTCCATTTTTTGCTTTCTTTTTTCCCTTACCATGTGGTAGTATATATACTACTTTATCATTTTTCAGTATGTTCACATACTATATCTAACACAATCCAAAGTGTATGAAAAAATTGCAAGTGGGCCATAGTTTTTATTATATTGTAAAATGCGTACATATTTGTATGTTAAAAGAAGTATGCTAAAAATATGATACATACCTTCTAAAAAGTAGTATATATACTACATAAACATTCTAATATATTACATACTACATATACATACACTTAGAAATGGTAGATACTACCTATAATATACAAAACAAAAGTGGATGCAACTACACTTGGTAGTAGCAAAAACACTTTTCATAAGAATTGAAAATGTTAAGTGTGCATAGAAAAATGTTGCTGATGTATACGAAAATGTATACAAAAATATAATTTAAAATGTATATGACAAATTTACAACATGTATTTGAAAAATGTTAATTGTGCATTTAAAAATGTTAATACACAAATGTTCCTTGTGTACACGAAAAAAAGTACATTGTGTATGAAAAAGTAGACATCAAAACCATATATTGGACAAAAATGTGAGATATATACGAAAAATGTACACTGTGTGTGGACTTTTTTGTTACCATTAGAAAAATGTTGACCATGTATTTGAAAAAAACTGTTGACTATGTATTTAAAGAAAATTCAACGTGTATCAAAGAAATGTTTCGCGTGTACACTAAAAATGTACATTGTGTACTGAAAAAAAATTAGACATGTGTTGACAAAGTAACCGATGAAAAGCGACAAAGAAACAAAGAGAAACGAAGAAAACCAATGGAAACCGAAATAGAACAATAAAATCAAAGAAAACCAAAGAAAATGTATGAAAACATGAAAACCCAGAAAGAAACAAAGACAAAAAATGGAAAAAGAAACAAAAATAGTAGAAAAAAGAAAGAAAATAAAACACCAATGAAAAAACTAAAAGAAACAACATAACCGAAATGAAATCATAGAAAAAAGAAAACAATGAAAATGAAAAAAGACCAAAGAAAACCAGTGAAAGAAGTAAAGAAGCACAAAAAAACAAGAGACAACCATGATGAAACGAAGAAAAAAAGAAAAAAACAAGAGAATAGAAAATTAAAAAAACCAGACTAAAAGTTAGTACAACCCACCGACCGGAGATATTCGCTGAGAAAAAATGAGCGAGCGGTCTTTCTGTGATCCTGACCAAGTGATCGAGGAGAAGAAATGGGTTGTCCCATTACACGCATGTGAAAAAAAAAACTGCCAAGGGCAGCCCTTGGCAGTTTTTTTTTTCACATGCGTGTAATGGGACAACCCATTTCTTCTCCTCGATCACTTGGTCCCCACACCTATCTGTCGATCTTTGCGGCTGATTGGCAGGGCAACATACAGGCAGCCGTCCAACTAGGCCGGCCCACTAGCTTATGCAGCAAACCAGAAAACCAAACCATGTACTATAGTGGATCGAACCGATTACTATAACGAACCAGACCAAGGCACTGTAGCAAACATTTTTTAGAAAAAAAATTGAGAACAACCTTTTCTTTTTGTGGGTGAAAGAACTTTATATTACTCAATCACGAGGTCTTTACAATCATCATGGACAATCTCCAAAGTCTCCACAGGGCCGGACCCTAGCCAGGTCATAGTCTGACCTTCTAGTCTAAAATACCTCCCTAAACTATCACTAGCTTTGTTCTGAGAATGAGAACGAGAGACATGAGTAATACAAATTTGTCTAAAGCCCATTAAGAATCTGATCTCATTAACTAACGAAGCACACACTGAATGGTCCACCTCTTCGCGTAAAATCATGGACACAACCATGCTCAAGTCCATCTTGACGACGATCATTGTTTCAGTCCGCTAGATTGCGAGTGATAAGCCATACATGCGCCTAGCTCCGCCTCTAATGTAGCTCTGCAAGAGAATAACGCCCTACAAGCAGTGAACATTTTATAAAAGCATGAATTTTTCAAAACACAAACAATTTTTTTAATTCCAAATATTTTTTGGAAACACAAACATAAAATGAATATTGTGAACAGTTTTGGAAAATTCTGAACATTTGTAAAAACGCAAATATTTTTCAGTTTTACAAAGTTTTTTTAAAACATGATCAAATTTGCAAACATTTTCTTCAAATTTATGATCTTTTTAAAATACATGAACAATTTTTGAAACTTTTGAACATTTTACGAAATTTTCTTTAAAAAAGGTATAATATGTCAAATTTAAAAAACCGAAAAGTAGTAAAAACACAGTTCAGAAACCTTTTACAAGGTTTCAAAACCGGTCAGGAACTTTCCAGAGGTTGCCAAAACTTGTATTCCTCAGCACGTAACTAGCTTTATACTCCCTCCGTTCCCAAATAATTATCTTTTTAGCCATCTCAAATAGACTACAATATACGGATGTATATAGACATGTTTTACAGTGTAGATTCACTCATTTTGCTCCATATGTAATCACTTGTTGAAATCTCTAGAAAGACAATTATTTAGGAACGGAGGGAGTATGAGTCAGCCCATTAACACTCGCTTGTGGCTATGATGTGTGTTTCAACGACTACTTGACGCAAAGCGTGCCGAGTAGGAATGCTCTCCTTTTCTTTTCTTTTTTTGAAGCAGGAAATGCTCTCTTATGGTGTATAGATATCGATATAGGTATGATAAACCGAAGAAAAGTTTATATAAGGGAATAACTTTTACACTTTGTATTTTGACCATCCACTTATATCATTCCAATATACTTCATACTTTTATGTGATCGACATACATTTCCTTTGCCATCCTTTAATCATCAAACAAATTTGTTTGCTCTGAACCACTGATCGACCAACGGGCTCAGTGAGGTGAAGTGAAGTGTTTGCACGTGAGAGATCGAAAGCGGATTCCTGTCCGACACATGGTCACCGGCTCATCACTTTATCAGTTTGAGACTTAGTCAAGACAATGATTGCCGGAGACTGACCCTTTACCTTCCAGATTTATCAACCATCATCTGCACCTGAATACGTCATGAAGAAATCATATGGAGAAACAGAAGAATTCGGTTTGCTAATCAACATGTCTGTGATGTGTGATGCTATGATGCTTTCCCTGTTCACCAGTACCCACTGATAACACCATGTACCGGACGGCAATGGCATCCAGATCGCCTTCCCGCGCGTGTGATTTGTCCCTATCATGCTTTTCATACTGCAATGACATGCAACAATTATTTCATCAAGGAACCATGAGATTCTAGTGTTTCCGTGCGATGAAACCAGATTGCTGCCCCAGATTTTTGCTAATATGCAGAGCCAAGCAGAGATCAGAATTGGCCCGAAATTCAAAACTCAGCAGACAAAAATCGGCAAATGTTCTTCACTGAACATTCTTTATTGGCATTCTTCAGCCTAAGTTAAAGAACTAGTGCATCAACTGCCTGACATGCACATTAACCAGCGATACTACAACGCGGGGTATGTTAAAAGGTTCAAATCGGCAACAACAGTACCACTCTCTGCAGTCTGCACTGCCTTCATAGAGGCTATGAACACAGGACGGCGGCTCTTTTTACAGGTTCACGGCAAAACAGAACGCTTCTCCTTGCTTTACTTCCTAGTGAATAGGGTGCGCAGCTTGCCACGCTCCAGCTTCTCGAGCAGCTTCTTGGCGCCGGCGACGTCCATCTCGGAGAGCTTCTTCAGGTACCCGATGGCGCCCTGCGCGATCATCAGCTTCTTGCACCGCTTGCTCGGCGACAGCGCCAGGAGGCAGGAGATGGCGTACTTCTTGGCCGTGTTCCCCGGGCTCGGGTCCAGCAGCTGCACCAGGTTCGGCACGCTCTTCTCGTCCTTCTTCACGTCCCTCGCGTTCGCAGGGCAGCTCATCAGCGTCGCCGTCGCCTGTGCCGCCACCTCCCGCGCGCCGCTCGACTTGGCCTCCAGCAGCCGCACCAGCAGCGGCATGCACCCGTGGTCGCCCACCAGCCGCTTCATCTCCGGGGAGCTGGAGATCCTGCAGATGGCAGCCGCGGCCGCCTGCTGCGCGCCCACGGAGCCGTCGCGGAGCACGTGCGCGAGCCGCGGGAGCACGCCGAGCGACACGAGGTTGTCCGGCGAGACGGCAGAGACGAGGTTGCGGAGCGCGCCCACGGCGGATTCCTGCGGCAGCGGGCCGTCGAGGTAGGCGAGCAGGCTGGGCAGCGCGCCCTCGGACACCACGGCGCGCCGCAGGTTGTCGTTGCTGGACGTGAAGTTCTGCAGGCACTCCGCCGCGTACTCCTTGGAGCCCAGCACGACGCCGCGGTCGAGCAGGCTGATCATCACGCGCACGATGCCTTCCTCGGCGAGCGCTTGCCGGACCTCCGGCACCGCGGAGAGGTTCTTGAGCGCGCCCGCCGCCGCGGACTGCGAGATGGAGTCCCCGGTCTGGCAGATTTCGATGAGTGGACGGACGCCGCTGTGGCCGACGATTGCGCGGGCAATCTCGGGCGACATGGACAGACGCTGTAGCGTGATGACGGCCTTCTCCCGGCCAACAAGGCTGCCGGACTCCGACAGCCGGATGAGCGGCGGCAGCGCGCCTTCCGACACCAGCAAGCCCTCACAGCTGCCTGACTCGGCAAGCAAGCAGAGCACGGTGGCCGCCTTCTCCCTGATCTTGGGCGCCGTGGCCGTCAGCAGCTGCACCAGCGCGACCACGTTGCCACGGCCGAGCGCCGACAGCACGCTCTTCTCGTCCTCGCGCAGCGCATCAAGGAGCCCGTCCACAGCCCGGTGCTTCGCCTCGGCGTGCCCGATTTGCAGCCTAGCGAGCAGCTCCCGCACGTCCGTCTGCGAGGCCGCTGCCGCCGCCGCCTCAGCCGGAGGAGAAGGAACCGTCGCATCTGACAGCACGCCGGTCTTGACAAGCAGCGCGCAGTCCCGGAGGTTGAGGTCCAACTTCCCGGCGAGAGCGTCGAGGTCGCTCTGCATCTGCAGCTTGCCAGCCTTGGGCGGCTCGCGGCAGAGCACGCCGAGCTCGGCTGCCTCGGCGAGGGTGGCGGCAACGGACTGCAGCAGCTCCCGGCAGAGCGCGTTCTTGGAGAAGCAGGGGTGGCTGGACAGGTCGGACAGGCACGGCGGCACCTTCTCCAGCCTCGCCGCGATGGCCTTCCACCGCCCGGCAAAGCCCGTCGCCGCGCGCGCCGCGTCCAGCGCCGCCGGCACCAGGCCCCGCGCCCGCTCGAGCAGGTCCTCCGCCGTCCCGGTCGGCGCGTCCCCGGCCGCGGCCGGACAGCTGTGCAAGCTCATTTCCTGGTCGCACCAGTTACAATACCGCGCCTTGTGATCTGCAGGCATCCACTAGATTAGCAACGCTCCCACCTCAGTCAGTAAAGGAAGGAAGAAGCGGACAAATCCTGGAAAAGAAAACAGCGAAGAAGAAGCTAGAAGGGAACACAGGAAGGAATCCTGCGCTATTTTAAACGAACCAAAATCCATCCTGGAAAGCTACGGCTAACCTCATCTAGCAATCTAGCATGCTCTCCCCGGGCCTTTCCATTGCTTTGGGTGGACGAAATGCGAAATCGGGAGGATTAAATGCTGCGGGCGGCGACACACAAGATCATGAGCTGGTACGATGGCCCTATCAAAATTCCCAAGTTTTCTGACTGCTTTGCACTGTTCGGTAATAACAGAATAAATTCAGGCTGGAGGCATTTTGAGTTTTGACCCGCGGAATGAGGGCTAGGTAGGTGACGAGTGAATGAGAACAAGCAACGGGGGAGATGGCCAAGTGGTGCGAGCAGAACGGAACGGGATGTACATAGCATTTGGCCCTGCATGTTACTTCCAAGCATCAAAACAGACTGGCGCGAGCATTTTCTGCTAAGCAATTTTATTCAACGTTTGCTTCGTCATTAGAGGAGCTGGCTTAAGCCGAGGGCGGCGGCGGGTGCCGTCTCAGGAAAGTTAGCGATCTCCTGGAGTGCTTAGGACAAAAGGATCAAGATTTGGGTACTCATAATTTTCACACTAGAGTAGAGTAGGAGTACTTTCTTGTGTTCTAATCCAAAGATCTGGCGCTTTCGTAACACAAAAGAATCATGGGGAAATAATTGCGTGGGGCGACGTATCGTAGACGAGCCGATAAGCCCTCCAAAAAGCTGCATGCCATGTGAAAAAGAAAAAGGCAAAAAAAAAATACTCTCACCACAATTCTTTTACGTACTAGAAATTTTATCGCGAGCTTCTAGAGTAGCCACGCATCCACAGAAAGAGATCCTACAGACTTTAACCTGACCCGAGATTGACACTAGCTAACTAGAGTACCAGTTAAAAAAAGGAAGTGGGCCCACTTGTCATGGAGCGACGCACCGCGCACGCGATCTGCGTTACACGACGTCTTTTTCTCCGTGGCAACAGCTTTCCCTAGCGGTGCGTGCCGTACGGCTACGGTGGGGCCGGCGTGTCAGCGAGTGAGCGCGTGGGTGGCGGGGCACCGCATCATGAGCCGGATCGACTGCGTCGCGGGGAGCCCAAACGAGGCCGACCGAGCCCAGAGCACACGACCTCGGGGTCCCGGATCCGAACGCACGGGGTGCTTGGGGTGTGGGCCCGAGGCAGCCTTTCGCTTTGCTTTCAGAGAGAGGCGAGGCAAAGCCGAGCCCTCCCTTTCCAGTGGCCCCACGCGTCATCGGGAGCGGGGGGGTCCGGTGAGTACAGCTGTCGTATTGTGTGCCAGCGACGTGCGAGCGCCGGCGTGGACAGCGTCGGCAGCGGCTAGGCGCCGGCACGGATGAGGACGGGGTTTATTGTGGTCTGGCCCAGTACTTTTGCTAAAATCGTAGAGATGCCCCTAGATAGAAAGTTCTGTACAATTTCGAAAATAAGTACGGAGTATCTCGCAAACTTGGAAATCCCTCTATTAAAGTGTGATTTAGCAAAACTGTTAAAAAGAAGGGGGAAACGCTCGAAAATAAGTCGCTCCCAAATCTCCCTCGTATCTTTCTCAAACTTACGATCATGCGCCCCAATTCGCAAACACTTGGACGAAGCTTCTGAAATCTACTACAAGGTGGACGGGCACAGGGAGAAAAGCCCCGGTGATGCTTAGCTTGGCTTCCAAGCCTACCAAGGGAGAACGGGAAGTCTGCCGCGAGGAAGCAAAGGCGAAAGGCAACGGGACGCGTATCCAGCCCAGAGACCACGTGCAGAAAGAAATCAAGGCGAGATCAAGCAAGCTAGTTACCTCGCCCTCCGGTCCGCTCGCCTCCGCGGGACGCGCCCTCGCCCGCCCCTGCTCCGGCCCTCCTCCCGACACCGACCGCCAGCGCGAAGAAACCCACGAGAGCTAGTACCGCCGCCGCCGCTGCTGCTACGTTGGATATGCCAATCATCAATCAATCAGTTGCCCATCATACGGACGGATGAAGATGAATGATCACCCGCGTCCTCGGCGAGGAGGCGGGAGTGCGGGCGTGGGAGTGAGAGGAGAGGCGAGAAGAGCAGGGCAGGAGCAAGCAGAGAAGATTGGGGAATGATTAACAAAAACACTCACCACGGCCGGGCTGCACTTGTAGCGAGCGAGCCGCGTCCGACAGATCCCTCTGGCGTCGCGCCGCGCAGTTTCGAGCGAGTCGTTGGGGAGACGGCCTTCGAATTTATTTCTCTCCGGGCGGGCGCTGCTCTGCTTGGTTGCTAGCAGTTGTGGTCGTGTGTGGGGAGTGGAGGACGAGGAGGTGTTTTGAATTCGGGCGAGGCGGGGCCGTCGGATCGGGGAGGGGGTGCACGTGGGAGTGGGACGGATGGTGGGGGTCGGGGGGATCCGACCGTTTGAGCGCTGCGGGTTTTGAATCGGTGAGTGGCTGCTGCTGCCACTCGCTCGGCGTCCTTTTACGGCTTTTGGCTGACATCCGCTGCAGCTGGAGGCAGGGGGAGTGGGAGGGTTTTTGAATTGAATCCAGGTCGCTGCCGTTTCGACTGTTCTACCCATGAGTGTGTATAGACACGAACTCGTCTGACGATGCCGTTTGAATAAGCTTGACATCTTGTGGGCTTGTGGCTGAGGGTATTTTTGGATTCTACCCGCAAATAAAAAGAGGGTCTAAACACGTGGTAAGAGGACAAGAAAACGAAAAGTTTTTTATCTGAGAAAATCAGTAAAATTAAGTGATATATAAGTTCTTTTTTTGCGGGGGAAGTGATATATAAGTTCTAAAATCACCTTTTTACCGTACGATCACTGTATGTGATGGTTTCATCTTGCGTCGCTGTTTGGAACAGAGCCCGTCGCACTGCATGTGCGCCTCCTTTCAGATAAAAAAGTGGCTTTCAGCTCGTCGCAAAGCTAATTTTAACCACCAGATTTTTCCAACCGCACAACACAAGGCAGGATTAGGTGTCAGCGTCTCATCCAGCATACCACGTACACGTACACGTACTTCACGGGTTGGGAATAGGGTACTTTGCATACAAACGCCACGCTATGTCAGGCCAACTCCACCGCATGACTCATCCGTGACCCATTCGGACGTTCGTTTTTGTCCGCTTAAGATGCGATTTGACGGACGTCTGAAGGGCGGACAGACGTATGGGGCATTTGCACCCAACGCGCAGGAGGCCTATGGGACTTCAAACTGTCCGCCTACCGCCTCGAAGTTCATCATGCGCCAAGACACCCCTGAGCCCGTCGCGAGCTCGCCATGCCGCCTCACGCGAACCCCCGCCCGCCCGCCCGCCTCGTCCCCCGCACGACCTCGCTCTTCTTTTGCGGCTGCAGCCAGCGGCGCCGCCACACGTGCGCCAAGACCGCCGCACACTTTACCGCCGCGCCCGCGCGCCCTACCGCCGCCGCCGCGCATAGCGCTACGCTGCCGCCGCGCCGCGCCGCACTGCGCTGCGCCCGCCGCCGTGCCGCGCCGCTTTACCGCAGGCGCCCGCGCCTGCGGCTTCGCCTCGCCGCGCTTTGCCTCGGCGCCGCTGCGCTGCCGCGCTTATCCGGCCTCGGCAGCGCCCTGCTGCGGCGCCGGCCAGCGCCACAAGCATCCAGCCTCTCAGTCTCACTGATTTGTGGGCCAGAGGGAAGGCACGGGCGGACAGGAGCGGACGAGAGGTGCGAGGAGAGTGTCTGTTTTCTGTCTGTTCGGGAGCATTCTTTGACCAAGTCTGCTCCAGGTTTGGGGTTGGGCGGGAAAAAAAGTGTCCAAAAGACAACTCTGTTCGTTTGGGTATTACCGTTGGATCGTATTTTACCCCAAATGAACAAATTCGGACCGGATGGATCACGCGGTGGAGTTGGCCTCACTGTCTTGTTTGGAGGGATCCGCTCGTCCGTCCATCTACCTATCCGTGTCCGGTTGCCGTGCGCCACCATTTATTTGTGATGCGTGCCCATCAGCTGGCGTTGCAAGCCTGTATTTATGACTTGTGATGAGCTTACCAATCACCGTTCCTTAGTCACATGAGCACTTTCAGCTCGCCTCCTTTTGCAGAATCAAAAACTAGGGAAAGAGTAAATATCCGATGAGAATGCACCAAACCGTGCAAATCCTGTTCAAATGTTCTTTCTTACGACTCTAAGTTGGAGCCCTCCCAGAAAACAAGGTCGACATTTCTGTACCCTTGGCCACGGTACACAGTTTTAGAATCGCTGAAAATTTGTACACCCGTTCGACCAGAAATTTCCCAGAAACGAAGCAATGCATATCCTCCCCAGACCCCCACTGTCCCATTGCTGCCAGTTCACACAAAAGACGAGTGGACCATTTAACTGATCGATCTCCAGCGTGACAGTAGCCACAGGGCGAACATGGTACCATACAGTACAGAATACAGCTTGATGCTTCAACCATATCAGACGGCATGCATTAAACAACACCGCATGAAACGACGTAAGTAATTAGGTGCATTCTCAAAGCTTGTGAGACAACACAGCAGAGGGCTCCTGGGAAAGCCTTTGGAAGGATGCTCAACTGATGTTACTCTAGAACAAACGATTTCAAGCCGCAGAGAGTTCACAAGAAGCCAAGGCAGATCAAGGCCACAGGATGATGATGAGGCGTTGAGGACGGCTGATAGGAACCACCCAACGCTCTAGCTCAGACCACAGCTTCAGCTGGAAAAGATGGGGTGGTTGGTGGGCTAGTTAAACATGTAATGGCATTGCAGAGGTCCATCAACCAATAGTTCGTCGCTCCATGGCGCCGCTTGCGTGCTCCGCCTCTGCCTCCAGCTGTTGCAAAGTACTCATTCCAAGCAGACTTCATATGGCTGTTGGTTACCACAGACTTGAAACATCCTTCCACTAAGCGAATCATAACATCCGTTCTTGTCCAACTGCAAAAATGAAAGAAACTCGAGCATGACCATGTAATAATCCGCAATTATCAACCTTAAATGTAAAATGTTAGTAAGACTGCTAACAAATATCAGACTCCATGAAGCGCGACAGAGATGGAATATCATACTACAATAAAAAGAATTAATATTTACAGAAGATGCATCATAACATTTAAGTAGCTTGGTTTGCACCACCAAAGTATGACAGCATATCAGGGTTGTTGATAAAAAAAGGCAAACATGGTAATCTTATCATCATCGCATTCTCCTTTTCACCCTTACTTTTGCATTACAGGGTTGATTTATTATGCATAACATTTAAGAAGTTGGGAGCATGATCACTTTTCTTAATGGTTAAAAATTGAAGATTTCCTACTCAGCAATCGAACATGCCAACACTATCGACTAGGAATAATATGTTGGTAACCGTCCATCAAAATAGGAAGGGTGGTTTATAATGACCCCTCTCTAAAATGGGTCCGGTATCAGGTTCATGGTACAAAAGGACAAATATGGTAAATCATCATCGCATTATTTTTTATCCACTTATTTTTGCATTATGGAGTTTTATTATGGCAAAAATTTAAGAAGTTGGGAACAACCCACACTTTTCTTAATGGTCAAGAATTTAAGACTAAGAGCACATGCCAACACTATCAACTAAGGTAGTCTATGTTGGTATCCATCCATCGAAACAGAAATGGTTTAGTGACCCCTCTAAAAAGGGATCATCCAAGAATAATTTGACTATAACACATGGTAAGACTGAACCAACTCTTGCCAAGTTAATATATCTCACCCTGAAAATACTTACCTTCCTCGGTAACTAATAAGTATGTACAACGCATAGTTGACTCACAGTAACCATCATAATATTTCTACACAAACCTCTACTTCAGCAGTAAGAAGCAGCTGTAGTTAATAGTTCTATGATTTATCCCCTTGAGGCAGCAACACCAAACAATTAAAGAAGACATCAGCAGTACCCGTCAAGACATAATCACGTGTACCCAATCAAGCACTACTAAGAGACACGGACTACAAGCACTACTAAGAGACACGGACTACATACTTTGCATAGACTGGACATCTCATCACATGCCATCCAGGGTACAAACAACATATGAGATTTGTCACAACAACAACAACAACAAAGCCTTTCAGTTCCAAACAAGTTTGGGATAGGCTAGAGTTGGAACCCATAAGATCTCGAAACCTAGTCATGGTTTTGGCACGTGGATAGCTAACTTCCACGCATCCCTGTCCATGGCTAATTCATTTGGTGATATTCCAGTCCTTCAGGTCTCTCTTTACACGGATTCCTCCCATGTCAAGTTTGGTCTACCCTTACCTCTCTTGACATTATCAGCACGCTTTAATCTTCCGCTAGGCACCAGCACTTCTGAAGGCCTGCGTTGTAATATGCCCAAACCATCACAGCACGTGCATCTCTGCTACACCTAACTATTGGACATGTCGCCTTTTAGTTGGCCAACAATCTGCGCCATACAACATCGTAGGTCGAATCGCCGTCCTATAGAACCTACATTTTAGCTTTTGTGGCACTCTTGTCATAGAGGACGCTGGCACCACTTCATCCATCCGGCTTTGGTTCGATGGCTCACATCTTCATCGATCACTAACCTTCTGCAGCATCAACCCCAAATATCAAAAGGTGTCCTTCTGAGGTACCACCTACCCATCAAGGCTAACCTATTGCTCCTTGTGCCTAGTGGTACTAAAACCGCACCTCATGTACTCAGTTTTAGTTCTACTAAGACTAAAATCTTTCAATTCTAAAGTCTGTCACCGCGGCTCTAACTTTCTATTAACCCCCGTCAGACTATCGTTGACTAGCACCACATTATCTGCAAAGAGCATACGCCATGGGATATCTCCCTGTATATACATTGTGACTTCATCCATCAACAAATCAGAAAGATACGGGCTCAAAGCTGACCCTTGGTGCAGTCCTATTTTAATTGGAAAATCACCACTGTCGTCAGGACTTGTTCAAACACTTGTCACAACATTATCGTATGTCTTTGATGACGATAATGTACTTTGTTGGGACTTGTGTTTCTCCAAGGTCCACCATGGAGTGATACAATACAGAAATATTTTGTTTCGTTCGGGTTCTATCTTAACAGTTCATACTAACATAGGAGCCCCTCCCTATTTGGATCCTGCTACGTTTTATGAAAATATAAATGGGTAATCAACCCAGTGTTGCGGTAATTTTCTTTGCACCAACATGATTCTCTTCACTGAGAGTCTGGCATGACTCCTGACGCACTGCTAATTCAAGTTCCAGCTAACTGAACAAAGGGCATGCTTGCTAAGATATATTTGGAGATGCTAAGAACATAAAGCTACAGACTACATTGTTGGCCTGGAGACTGGAAACCTGGCACAGGAGTCAGAAATAGAAAAATCCAATGTATAGCAAATGACTCTAAGAGCTAGCAATATGTATAAAAAATATATTAATGAAATATGTTTCCCAAAGCCCAAAACTACTCGCTTGATGTCTGAAAATGCCAAGACAGCAGATACTTGAGCATATGGGTTCATTGTGCATGTATTGGTTCTCAGACGTGTTGTGGGTTGAGCATATCATGCCATGCAGGCTGAAAATATATGTATGTTCCGTTACATGAAACACGATGCTAGCATTAATTTTTATTGTTCAGTGGATCACTTCAAGGACTGATACACACATCTACCAGCAGTACAGACGAGATATAGCTGTCTAGTGAGGGGATACTGCATCTACGTCTTTTTCCAATAATACGAGTTAAATCCAGGAGATTCTTGTGCAATCACCACATCAAAAAGCAAGAGAAGACAGTTGTTGTGGTTATCAATGAACAGTACGAAAATCAAGTGTTGGATGAGTTGTGCCAGCTAACAAGCCATTAAAGTGAAATACACCTGTTACCTACCAACAAGATGCAGTGACTTAATACCTACATGTATGGCTCCAAACAAGTGACAAATAACCCCCTTTTAGTGTTAACTGTGTGTGCAAAAAAAAGGATACTATACTGAGGTAGCAAATTCAACACGGAAATGGCATTTACTCAGTAGCTGAAGGACCTAGCTCTATTGGTGAGGTGTGACAATAAATACCCCACCCCCCAGGTTCAGTCCTCTTCAGGTTGAATCTGGATGCCAATTTCCCTTACTTAAATTGAAACCTAGGTATCATCAGATTACTCTAACTTACCTCAAAAGTTATTGGTACATATATACAAGATTGTATTTTACTGCAATATCTGTAATCCTCACAGGTGACAACATTTTGGACTGAAGTGAAAAGCACTTGGAAGATATACGACTAATAAGTGGCCGCCATGCAAATTCTTATATTACTATTAGATTGCAGTAAGGGCTACTCAGTACTCACATGTGGGATATGACATTCAAATTGAAGGTCTAGCTACTATGTGCTTGGCTATCTGGAGATTAATAAACAGAGCCTGCTTTGCTAACAAGTTCATCAGATCTCTCAATATTGAGGGCCTAGCTACTACTCCCTCCGTCCCATAATGTAAGACGCTTTTTGACACTACACTAGTGTCAAAAAGCGTCTTACATTATGGGACGGAGGGAGTATGTGATTGCCATGCATGTTTTTTTTTCAAATATTGTACTACAAGTTTACAAAAAGGAAATGAGAATGATTTGCTGGTATTTTACAACCCAAGACTGACACAATCATATATTTCAAGCGCTGCTGCTGTGCAAAGGAAAAATGGTTACTGGCGGCAATATAAGTGGAGATTATTCTGAAGAGTCTGAACCATTCTACTGGGTCATATGGTCGTTTTTGGTTGTAACAAGACACATTTGTCACTAAATATTGTATGTGTTCTGTTAAACTCTGTTATTCCTCGGTTGTAACTTGACAAGGCGCATAATGCACTCCAGCCAGGTTATGGTCAGTTGGGGCTTTTTACTTTTTGTTGAATGCTGATGTTGGCTGGCCATCAACATACCAGAACTACTGTTCCATTATCAATATGATAGTGAAACCCTGGAGATTATTTCACGTGAGGAAAAACATGCAGCCAAGATAGAAATCCAGGAACAGTATTTTCTGGTTTAAGGCAAATCAAATAAACATATCAAAGTACAGATACCAGTATATAAACATTTAGCTTGCCCATTGAACTATTTTTGTAAGACAATTTGGTTTTCAACCAGTGCTCACAATGAAAATCTTTTCTGCCTACTGATCTCCCAACAAGTGCATAATCCTCTTAGATCGCACCTACCATGTGTCCTTGTCTGAGTTTGCAATGAGTTGCTACAAAAGCAGTCTGCATGCATCATTCTATTGTTCACACCCCAGCCTTACGAATCCAGCTTAGTAGTTCTATACTGCCATCCGGACCACAGTATTTCTGTCAAACTTTAAGGGTGGTTCACTGATTGCCCATTAGCCAATACAAGCTCTCAAATAAATATTTCAGCAACAGCATTGTGCAAATGTCTGGTACTGGGAAGTTTACTTGCTGGCTTGTATAAAACCATTAGGTTCCTACAGAAACTAGACGTTTATATATCTCAAAATAGATAAACTGGAATACCTTGGATGGTGATGATTTACGCAAGTCGAAATTTATTTGCAACTGTGCTTATCCAAACCATATCTTTCTCACTGTATGCATACTTTGCATTGGAGGCCAACAGGACGACACCTTCAGCTTTTGATTCACCATTAGCTGGATCAGGGTTGCTCAAAATTGGTTGTGCCAACACAGAAAGAATTCCTTGTGGTAGAATATTCCCAAGCTGAGTGTCTGATGAAACCAGCACGGTTGGTCTATATAAGACACATATAATTGAAAAATATGAAACAAGGAGAAAAGCGGTGAGACAGATATTTTATAAGCATCTAAAATCACAAAGGAAAACAAAAACACAATTTTCACCAGTCAACTAGACATCCGGTAGTCCTATTCCTAAGCTAGCATAATACAAATAACCTCACATATACAAAAGCACTCAAACCAATTGTTATAAAAGTTGCCAAGAATTTCAGTGTAATTATTGATCGAAGGCAAGAGACAAGAGGGTATGGTGCTTCATCTGAACTATAATAACTCTACAAATACACATCTTTGATGCTTGATACAAGCAAAAGGTCGCCTAGAATGACCTCTGCAATCAATGAGGGCAAGAAAATAATATTGATTGGATAGCTAAACCAAAACCTTTTGCACAAACTTAGAAGAAACATGATCTTGTAGGCAGGAGAGAATGATGCACTTACCAGAAAAAATAGGAATGTACAAAGCACTGCTCAAATTGTCGAGTCCAGCTTGTTCCATCTGACTCTTGAACCAATCAATCATTGCATATTTGGAAATATCTGCAGGAGGATCCCAGTATCCTCGGATGCACAACACATTGTCAATTGCTATGAGCTGGCACAAAGCAAAAAACCAAGGTGAGACATCTAACCAGTAGCAGATCATGCTAGACATTATCACACAATTGACAATTGCATAACAACCTAACATTGTTACCCATGCAATTGCTTCATAATGCATATCTTTAACTGCTACATAGTACCTTACATTATCCGCTATTCATACACAAATAAAAGATCCTGTAAAAAAATACACCAAGAAAAGAAGCAACCTCAACCAAAAGTACATGACTTCCTAGAGTGCGTGCAGTTAATCCTGTCTGGATTTAACTGCTAGTAAATAAAAACACAATTAGATTAGTAAGGTGAACATAATGTCAATATATTTCTCGTTGAGATTAATTTCATAGTATAAAATTTCATAATTCCATTGACATATCGTGCATACAAAGAGAAACGGTCAAAGATACATGTTGGATACCATGTCAGTGTCTAAGACCATCTATTTCTGAACGGAGGGAGTACTAAATACACCAGAGAGAAGCAAACTCAACCAAACACTACATTGCAACAGTCCTAGGGATGTCTACAGTAACTCGATTTTTCCTCTGCAGTTACTATTTGCCGGCAAGCTAGGATAACATGGCTTACGGTTGGCAAAAAAAATAAGGCACGAGACTATCAAAGCCACAAAGATAACAATTCGAAATATTTAACTTTATCTACAACAGGTTGAATCTGAAGCATAATAAGTACCCTAAAAAGACCAACTGCTTGACGCATCACATTTCAGTCAGCTCCCACCTAGAATTTAACGTTGATTCAAGTCTATATGGCTGAGGAACACCCAAAACATACCACTGATGTGGTGTTTGTGTTCTGCAGCAGAACATATGTCGCCCAGGCCATATCCTCTTTCTGCGCCGTTGACAGATCATCAGGAATCACAAACACCTGCCTGCTCCCTTCTGGCAACGGCACACGGCTGGAAGCACCAGTACCCTACAACAATCAAAATACCCAAGTCATACTCATTTCTCAGCATTCACCGTGCGATCTCAATGTACCCTTCAGGCCGATTTGTTGACGCATCCCACCTCTAGGAAGCGCCCGAGGTACGGCAGCGCCGCTGAGAACGCGGCCAGGCACAGCCCCAGAGCCTCCGACCTCTGCGATTTCGCGTAACCGGTTAATCAGGCATGTCAGCTAGGGGGCGGGGTATTATCAGGGTGAAGGTACAGAGGTAACAGACGAGCTGCGCGGGGGTTGGGGACGGCGAGAGGAGGTGGTTGAGGAGGACGAGGGCGCCGAAGCCGAGGCCTATCCACCGCGGGAGGTACGACTCGTCCAGCCCGGGGATCCCTGCGATGGTGCCGCGCCGCGTGTGAGATAACGGAAAACGCGCCATTCGAGTGGTTCAGAGCGACCAGCTCGGCGACGGATGGAGGCCGGGCGGCGGGGGAGGAGGGTACCGAGGGTGAAGCGGAGGACGGAGAGGTTGACCTGCTGCGGAGGGCCGGAGTTGGAGGCGCGCACGCGGACGCGGGCGGAGAGGGGACGGCGGCGGGGTATGGGTGCGCGTTGCCGGACGAAGAAAGCTTGCGCGGTGATGGGGGAAGGCTGTACGTGGAGGGGCGGTGGTGCACGGACGAGGAGAGCCATGGCGGATGGGTGTGGTGGCAGGTCGCAGCGGCTGCGCTATGCAAGTCCTGGGCTCTGCGCACCCTCAAGTTACAGGCTCCGAATGTCGCAAATTGTGGCCTACAGGTACAACACGTCCAAAGGGCCGAAGCCCCCCAATGCCACGAGGCCTGCTATTAGGGCGCTGGGTTAGCCCAACTAATCAACAGTTAATAACTAGGGGCTTCCGCAAGGGTCACTTATTTAGTCTTAGAGTGCATCAAGTGGTGTGTCCAGCCACCGCCACATGTCGTATATTGGACGCTCCTTCCGAACTTTGATTTTGATTTTATTTTTCTCTATTTGTCTTGAGGTTTTGAATGAGGGGTTTTTTCATGTTTTTTGGATTTTGGATTTTTGCCTGGTTTTTCTAGGGTTTCAAGAACAAAAAGTTTAAAATTATCATTTTTGTGAACCATAGCCATGTTTAGAGAAAAAAACAAATATGTGCTTCCACGAGCACAGACGTGTTTCTGGTGAAGCACAGATTTGCTTTCATGAAAACATAGACTGTGAATCCACGCGAAGCATATATATGCTTCCACGAGAAGCATGGATGTGCTTCCACAAGAAAAAGAAAATTCCGAGAGAAGCATGACATGTGCTTCCGTTGATTCCACGAGAAGCACTGATGTGCTTTCGTGAGAAGCACAACCTTAAACTCTACAAGAAATGTCTTTCCCATAGTCCTTCCAAAACAAAAGTGACAATCGCAACCATACTACTGAGCTCTAAGTTTTTTGGGGTATTAATTTTTTTATTTTGTTGGATTTTTATTTTTTTTATTTTTTTTCGGTTCTTGGTTTTTTCCTGATTTCTATTTTTTTTAAATCATCAAAACCAATTAACACAGGATCTAGTTTCGTAGGTTTTGATGCGAGAAATTTAAAAATGGAAACAGTTTTGTATTTGGATGTATGGTTCAAGAGATAGAACGTTTTGAATAAGTAAATTTACAAAAAAAAATTGAAAAACTCTCCTATTGCGACAAGTGACGCATATCCAGCGTGCCACTTGTCAGCACCTGGGAAGGTGGGAGTGACCTTTGTAAAGAGTAACCCTTAACTACTGATTTCTCTATTTCTCACAAATTTCGAGACATCTAGGGATGGCAATATTATCCACAGATCCAGGTGCCCATGGATATCCAACCCGTTGGGTAAGGGTTTGGAGGGCTCTTCTACCCATGTTTTTCGCTGATGGATATCCATGAACTCATGGGTTGAGCACGATTACAAAACTGGCTCCATGGATATCAATCATATACCCATCTGACAGTCAGGGCCCACATGCATGTGAAGCATGTGATGTAATGTGTCTTTGTTTTAGAAAAATATAATTTTTTTTTAAATCTCAATTATAATCCAAAGCTCCCAACATACAAGGCCCACTGGCCCAAACCTATAGCTACCCTAATGAGGCCTAAACCTAAACACATTTTATTTGTGTCGGCTTGTTGGAAATTTGAAAATTCATATTGTGTCATGTCAATTGTGACTGTGATGTGCATAAAACTAAATATTTGTATTGCCACATGTGTCATGTGACATTTTATTGTTATTGTTGATGGGGCCATGTACACATTGTTATGGCTATTGTTTTGATTGTATGGATCTGGATATCCATGGATAGCTAGATATCTACTCCCTCCGTTTCCAAATAATTGTCTTTCTAGCCATCTCAAATGGACTACAACATACGGATGTATGTAGACATGTTTTAGAGTGTAGATTCACTCATTTTACTCCGTATGTAGTCATTTATTAAAATCTCTAGAAAGATAATTATTTAGGAACGGAGGGAGTAGTGGGTATGGGCATGGGTGGCGTTTGTGATCCATGGATACTTTCATGGGTGGGCAACGGACGAGCTCGTGGATATGGCATGCATTTTGATCAACTTAACCTGTCCAAACCTGCCCCAGTGTCATCCCTAGAGACATCCTTCGAGCTTGCCTTTGGCACTCCACTGAACAGGTCAGCCCAACACTATAGATTCTCCGACGACTTCAGAAAATATTGTATGGACCAGTTCAGACTAGTTTTAGAACCTTTCATATGCTTTTTTTCTTTTTTCATTTCTACATTACGTGTTCTTATAATGGGTTTTCTTTGGTTTCCTTTCTAATACATGTCAAAGAATTTAACACTCGTTGTACATCAGAACATCTTCTTATACACGTCGAAAAATATTGTTGATGCTAAAAAACGTATTTTTAAACTGACACATGCTTTTCGTGTATACATTATTTTAAGTGTCACGAAGTTTTTTTAAACGTGTGAACAGTTTTTAAAATGTTACGTACATTTTATTTTAACATTTTTAATAAGAAGAAAAAAATATAAATATTGTATAAACATTTATTTTGATCATCATGTAAACTTTCTTGAAATGCCTGAAAGCACTTCAGCTGTCACAAACATCTTTTTTGAATACTATCAACATTTTTTAAAACAAAGATAACAAATTTTCACACTGCATTACATTTTCTTAAGTTTCTAGCCTTCTAGGTAATTTTAAGTTTTGAGTTGTTTTAGAAACATTTTAAGTTTTGAGATATACTCCCTCCGTCCGGAATTACTTGTCACCCAAATAGATAAAATGGATGTATCTAGAACCAAAATACGTCTAGATGCATCCATTTCTTCAAAAAGTAATTTCAGACGGAGGGAGTATGTACTTAGAATATTTTTTCCAAAAATTTGAGCAAAATAAACAAAACGAACCTGCCTGCAGGGAGCTAATTAACCAGCCCAATAGTACCGAAGGGAGGGAGCCCTTGAGGCAAGACCTCCTCCGGGAAGTCCTATAGGACGCTCTTTGCATCAAGTTGCTGGGGCTTCGCACAGAGCGTCCTGCTGGGCGGGCTATATGGGCAGTTTTTCCGTTTAGACTGTACCGACATGATTTGATCGAGTTCTGGCTGCAAAAAAAGGTGACCTCGAGGAGTATCAAACCGAGGATCTCATCCTGGGAGATAAGACGACACAGCCAGCGAGCTTCAACGAGAACATATTTTATAATTCCAAAACAAAATTTGGAAAAGCGAGCATTTTTTGAGAATCCTAAAAAATGCAAATGTCAATATTTTGTAAAATTGGTATTTTTTTAAAAAACGGGAACATGCTTTGAAGTTCCGAATAATGTTTAAATAACATTCCGACCAATTTTTGAAAAAGACAAACATAATGTGAAAACACGAACATTTTATGAAATTTACTAACGAATTGTGAAAATCCTAAAAAATGGAAACATGAACATTTTTTGAAAAAAATTGAACTATTTTTGAAAGCAGGAACATTTTTTGAAATTTCAAACAAATTTTTAAAGGTGAACATTTTTTGAACTCCTAAAAATGGACATTTTGAGAACAGTTTTTGAAACATGAACATTTTTAAAATTTTGTTTATAATGGGAACAATTTTTAAAACTCAGAACATTTTTTGAAAAGAACAAACATTTTCTGCAAATCCTGGACATTTTTTTATTTATGAACAAAACATTAAAACACAACGATTTTTTAAAATAAAATTTATAATGAAAAATTAAAATTAAAGGAAAGAAAGGTAAAAAGGATAGAAAATAAAAAAAGGAATACGGAAAAAAACAGAACAAGGAAAAAATCGTTTCAGGAATCTTCTAGAAGTTTCCCAAAACCAGAAAAAACTGCTGGGAACCTCTAGAAGGTTCCGAAAATCGGGGATGCTTAAACGGGCCGGTCCAGTCGAACAATCGCTGATCTGCCCTGTACGAAACCTCGACACCTTGACTCAGTGTGCGAACAATAAGAAATCCACCTCCTCCGGTCTGGCAAAACTGCGCAAACACGCACCCCCCTTTGAGCTCCTGTGGGCCGGCCGATATTTTGACTACGTACAGCTCATGTTACCCTAAAAAAATGTACAACATATGTCATTCTTTTTGTTTGTTGTATATCAGTTTTCCTCCCACTTTTTATCTTCCTTTTTTCTATCAAAATATTTTTGATAATTTTCTAAAAAATAATGAATTTAAAAATGTTTAGGAATACAATAAAATTTGAAAAACTGAGAAATGTTCATAAATTCAATAAATGTTTGCAAATTTTGAAAAATGTTCAAGAAAAATTATTCAGAATTTTAAAAATGTTTAGTAATACAAAAAATTCCAAAATTGGAAAATATTCATAAATTAAAAAAATCACAAATATAAAATTTGCAAACATTTACTGTGAACATATATATGTTAAGAAACCGGGAAAAACAAAAGAAAGACAAAAAGAAAATCCACCAAAAACCAGAAGAGGGAGTCTCACAAGGATACGCGTTTATAAACTTAAACAATTATTTAAGACCTACTCGTTCTGAATTTGACAAATAGGATTTGCCCAATGCCAAACCACCAATCTCAGGTAAAAGCTCAGTTCGTCATTCACAAATCACCAATTGAAGCTTCTTTGCTTTTCCTCACCTGCTGCTCAGTGCCAGGTGGCATCAAATGAGGTTGTAACCGTTTAATGATCGGTACGCCATTAATCCATTATAGAAGAATGCCTTATAGCATGTACTGCCTACGTATGCAGCTGCATGAGCATATGCAAAGTTGCATCTTCTGTGCAAACAGCGTGATCTGCAACATTGACGAGCCTTCTCATCAAAATAAATAATTAACACCCTACTCGTTCTGAATTTGACAAATGCACTAACTTTATAAACTTAAACAATTATTTAAGAGTGTAAATAAACATACAAACATGCAAATGTGGATATAATCACTAGGAAGGATGATGTGTTAATCATATAATCACAGGGATAAACTTTAAGTCTACAATATTCATCAGACATTATGGCATTATGCAAGAACAAATGTTTAGTATTAATAAACTTGTGCACAGTGACTCCACAGTCCACAGAATGAACCTAAGTAATTCAATGCAGCATGTGAAGAGAATAGAAGGTAAAAAGAGGGAACATTAGGTTCAGCTTGACTTAAGATAGCAAAGGGATAACATCTATTTGCACGTATCCATATGCTATGCACATTTAGATTTTCTTATTGATTACCTATTTCACATATATGCGAAGGATGTGCAAACTCAGCAGAATTTTCCAACTGAGACACCTTTACTGCCAACTAGCTTCTTGCAGTTTCTTCTTCATAATCCTAAAACTCTACTGCCCAGTTTCGACCAATTAAATGAAGCACCCCTATTCAGCATGTGTGAAAATAAAGGTACTTTAGATGATGCATCCTTCATGGGAACATCATCATAATCTGCATCAGCGGAGAACTTGCGGTCATTACATAGCCCAAACCCAAGGGAACTGAAATGATTGTAATTCTTTAGATACGTATAACATTTGAGGTGAAGTCCACATGCTACTTGAAACATGCATCAATTGTGAGGAGCGATGCTACACTTCCGAATGGGGGACTACGGATTGGTGATTACAGACTAACATGGCATCATTTTGTTGGTTATCACCAAGCCCCACGGAGTGAATTCCACGGGGAGGGGGATTAGTGGGTGTTTAGTGGAGGATTACATTCGCATGTTTGATCCCGTAAGGTTATGCTACTTGTGATCTGCGTTGGGATTTCCCCGACGAGGAGAGGATGATACAGTATAGTAGAGATAAGTATTTCCCTCGGTTAAGAACCAATTTTATCAATCCAGTAGGACAACCAAGGAACAACTCATTAGCAGCACCTGCACACAAACAACAAATCCTTGCAACCCAACGCGAACAAGGGGTTGTCAATCCCTTGGCGGTTACAAGCAAGATTAAATTGTATAGTTTTTGATAGATAGATCAGACAAAAATACAAAATAAAATAAAAGAAATAAAAGAAAAATGCAGCAATGCATTTTTTTATTTTAATATGTTATAAAAGACAGACCTGGGGGCCATAGTTTTCATTAGAGGCTTCTCTCTTGAAAATAGTATACGGTGGATAAACAAATTACTGTTGGGCAATTGATAGAAAAGAAAATAATTATGACGATATCCAAGGCAATGATTGAAGGAAATATGCCCTAGAGGCAATAATAAAGTTGTTATTTATATTTCCTTATATCATGATAAATGTTTATTATTCATGCTAGAATTGTATTAACCGGAAACTTAGTACGTGTGTGAATACATAGACAAACATAGTGTCACTAGTATGCCTCTACTTGACTAGCTCGTTGAATCAAAGATGGTTAAGTTTCCTAGCCATAGACATGAGTTGTCATTTGATTAACGGGATCACATCATTAGAGAATGATGTGATTGACTTGACCCATTCCGTTAGCTTAGCACTTGATCGTCTAGTATGTTGCTATTGCTTTCTTCATGACTTATACATGTTCCTATGACTATGAAATTATCCCACCGGAGGAACACTTAGTATGCTACCAAACGTCACAACGTAACTGGGTGATTATAAAGGTGCTCTACAGGTGTCTACGATGGTACTTGTTGAGTTGGCATAGATCGAGATTAGGATTTGTCACTCCGATTGTCGGAGAGGTATCTCTGGGCCCTCTCGGTAATGCACATCACTATAAGCCTCGCAAGCAATGTGACTAATGAGTTAGTTGTGGGATGATGCATTACGGAATGAGTAAAGAGACTTGCCGATAACGAGATTGAACTAGGTATTGAGATACCGACGATCGAATCTCGGGCAAGTAACATATCGATGACAAAGGGAACAACGTATGTTGTTGTGCGGTTTGACCGATAAAGATCTTCGTAGAATATGTGGGAGCCAATATGAACATCCAGGTTCCTCTATTGGTTATGGACCGGAGACGTGTCTCGGTCATGTCTACATAGTTCTCGAACCCGTAGGGTCCGCATGCTTAACGTTCGGTGATGATCGGTATTATGAGTTTATGTGTTTTGATGTACCGAAGGTAGTTCGGAGTCCCGGATGTGATCACGAGCATGACGAGGAGTCTCAAAATGGTCGAGACATAAAGATTGATATAGACTATATTTGGACACCAGATGAGTTCCGGAGGTCACAGGATAATTATCGGAATGCCGGGGGTTATCGGAACCCCCGGGGGAACTAATGGGCCAACATGGGCCTTGTGAGAGAGAGAGGAGGGGGCCATAGGGCTGCCCCCCCCCCTTGAGGAGTACGAATTGGACAAGGAGGGGGCGGCCTCTTCCCCCTCTCTCCCTCTCCTTCCTTCCCCCTTCCTCCTCCTAGTTGGACTAGGAAAGGGGGAGTCCTACTCCTACTAGGAGGAGGACTCCTCCCCTCCTTGGCGCGCCCCAAGGGTCGGCCAGCCTCCCCCCTTGCTCCTTTATATACGGGGGCAGGGGGCACCCTAGAACACAACAACAGACATTGTCTTAGCCGTGTGCGGTGCCCCCTCCACCATAATCCACCTCGTTCATATCGTTGCAGTGCTTAGGTGAAGCCCTGCGCCGGTAGCTTCATCATCACCATCATCACGTCGTTGTGCTGACGAAGCTCTCCCTCGACACTCAGCTGGATCAAGAGTTCGTGGGACGTCACCGAGCCGAACGTGTGCAGATCGCGGAGGTGCCGTACTTTCGGTAATAGGATCGGTCGGATCATGAAGACGTACGACTACATCAACCGCGTTGTCATAACGCTTCCGCTTACGGTCTACGAGGGTACGTGGACTACACTCTCTCCTCTCATTCCTATGCATCACCATGATCTTGCGTGTGCGTAGGAAATTTTTGAAATTACTGCGTTCCCCAACAGTGGCATCCGAGCCAGGTTTATGCGTAGATGTTATATGCACGAGTAGAACACAAGTGAGTTGTGGGCGATAATACTCATGCTACTTACCAGCATGTCATACTTTGATTCAGCGGTATTGTTGGATGAAGCGGCCCGGACCGACATTACGCGTAAGCTTACGCGAGACTGGTTCTACCGACGTGCTTCGCGCACAGGTGGCTGGCGGGTGTCAGTTTCTCCAACTTTAGTTGAATCGAGTGTGGCTACGCCCGGTCCTTGTTGAAGGTTAATACAACACATACTTGACAAAAAATCGTTGTGGTTTTGATGCATAGGTAAGAACGGTTCTTGCTCAGCCCGTAGCAACCACGTAAAACTTGCAACAACAAAGTAGAGGACGTCTAACTTTTTTTTGTAGGGCATGTTGTGATGTGATATGGTCAAGACATGATACTAAATTTTATTATATGAGATGATCTTGTTTTGTAACGGAGTTATTGGCAACTGGCAGGAGCCATATGGTTGTCGCTTTATTGTATGAAATGCAATCGCCATGTAATTGCTTTACTTTATCACTAAGCGGTAGCGATAGTTGTAGAAGCAATAGTTGGCGAGACGACAGCGATGCTTTGATGGAGATCAAGGTGTCAAGCCGGTGACGATGGTGATCATGACGGTGCTTTGGAGATGGAGATCAAAGGCACAAGATGATGATGGCCATATCATATCACTTATATTGATTGCATGTGATGTTTATCCATTATGCATCTTATTTTGCTTAGTTCGACGGTAGCATTATAAGATGATCTCTCACTAAATTTCAAGGTACAAGTGTTCTCCCTGAGTATGCACCGTTGCGAAAGTTCGTCGTGCCGAGACACCATGTGATGATCGGGTGTGATAAGCTCTACGTTCACATACAACAGGTGCAAGCCAGTTTTGCACACGTAGAATACTCGGGTTAAACTTGACGAGCCTAGCATATGCAGATATGGCCTCGGAACACTGAGATCGAAAGGTCGAGCGTGAATCATATAGTAGATATGATCAAAATAGTGATGTTCACCATTGAAAACTACTACATCTCACGTGATGATCGGACATGGTTTAGTTGATATGGATCACATGATCACTTAGATGATTAGATGGATGTCTATCTAAGTGGGAGTTCTTAAGTAATTTATTAATTGAACTTTAATTTATCATGAACTTAGTACCTGATAGTATTCTGCATGTCTATGTTATTGTAGATAAATGGCCCGTGCTGTTATTCCGTTGAATTTTATTGCGTTTCTAGAGAAAGCTAAGTTGAAAAATGATGGTAGCAACTACATGGACTGGGTCTGTAACTTGAGGATTATCCTCATTGATGCACAGAAGAATTACGTCCTCGAAGCACCGCTAGGTGCCAAACCCGCTGCAAGAGCAACTCCAGATGTTATGAACGTCTGGCAGAGCAAAGCTGATGACTACTCGATAGTTCAGTGTGCCATGCTTTACGGCTTAGAACTAGGACTTCAACGACGTTTTGAACGTCATGGAGCATATGAGATGTTCCAGGAGTTGAAGTTAATATTTCAAGCAAATGCCCGGATTGAGAGATATGAAGTCTCCAATAAGTTCTACAGCTCCAAAATGGAGGAGAATAGTTCTGTCAGTGAGCATATACTCAAAATGTCTGGGTATAACAATCACTTGATTCAACCGGGAGTTAATCTTCCTGATGATTGTGTCATTGACTGAATTCTTCAATCACTGCCACCAAGCTACAAGAGCTTTCTGATGAACTATAATATGCAAGGGATGGATAAGACAATTCCCGAACTCTTCGCAATGCTAAAGGCTACAGAGGTAGAAATCAAGAAAGAGCATCAAGTGTTGATGGTCAACAAGACCATCAGTTTCAAGAAAAAGGGTAAAGGGAAGAAGGGGAACTTTAAGAAGAACAACAAGCAAATTGCTGCTCAAGTGAAGAAGCCCAAGTCTGGATCTAAGCTTGAGACTAAGTGTTTCTACTGCAAAGGGACTGGTCACTGGAAGCGGAACTGCCCCAAGTATTTGGCGGATAATAAGGATGGCAAGGTGAACAAAGGTATATGTGATATACATGTTATTGATGTGTACCTTCCTAATGCTCGTAGTAGTACCTGGGTATTTGATACTGGTTCTGTTGCTAATATTTTCAACTCGAAACAGGGACTACGGATTAAGCGAAGATTGGCTAAGGACGAGGTGACAATGCGCGTGGGAAATGGTTCCAAAGTCGATGTGATCGCAGTCGGCACGCTACCTCTACATCTACCTTCGGGATTAGTTTTAGACCTGAATAATTGTTATTTGGTGCTAGGTTGAGCATGAACATTATATCTGGATCTTGTTTAATGCGAGATGGTTATTCATTTAAATCTGAGAATAATGGTTGTTCTATTTATATGAGTAATATCTTTTATGGTCATGCACCCTTGAAGAGTGGTCTATTTTTGTTGAATCTCGATAGTAGTGATACACATATTCATAATATTGAAGCCAAAAGATGCAGAGTTGATAATGATAGTGCAACTTATTTGTGGCACTGCCGTTTGTGTCATATTGGTGTAAAGCGCATGAAGAAACTTCATTCTGATGGACTTTTGGAATCACTTGATTATGAATTACTTGGTACTTGCGAACCATGCCTCATGGGAAAGATGACTAAAGCGCCGTTCTCCGGAACAATGGAGTGAGCAACAGATTTGTTGTAAATCATACATACTGATGTATGTGGTCCGATGAATGTTGAGGCTCGCGGAGGGTATCGTTATTTTCTCACCTTCACAGATCATTTAAGCAGATATGGGTATATCTATTTGATGAAGCATAAGTCTGAAACATTTGAAAAGTTCAAAGAATTTCAGAGTGAAGTGGAAAATCATCGTAACAAGAAAATAAAGTTTCTATGATCTGATCGTGGAGGAGAATATTTGAGTTACGAGTTTGGTCTTCATTTGAAACAATGCAGAATAGTTTCGCAACTCACGCCACCCGGAACACCACATCGTAATGGTGTGTCCGAACGTCGTAACCGCACTTTATTAGATATGGTGCGATCTATGATGTCTCTTACTGATTTACCGCTATCGTTTTGGGGTTATGCTTTAGAGACGGCTGCATTCACGTTAAATAGGGCACCATCTAAATCTGTTGAGACGACACCTTATGAACTGTGGTTTGGCAAGAAACCCAACTTGTCGTTTCTGAAAGTTTGGGGCTGCGATGCTTATGTGAAAAAGCTTCAACCTGATAAGCTCGAACCCAAATCAGAAAATGTGTCTTCATAGGATACCCAAAGGAGACTGTTGGGTACACCTTCTATAACAGATCCGAAGGCAAGACATTCGTTGCTAAGAATGGATCCTTTCTAGAGAAGGAGTTTCTCTCGAAAGAAGTGAGTGTGAGGAAAGTAGAACTTGATGAGGTAACAGTACCTGCTCCCTTATTGAAAAGTAGTTCATCACAGAAATCTGTTCCTGTGACTCCTACACCAATTAGTGAGGAAACCAATGATGATGATCATGTGACTTCAGATCAAGTTACTACCAAACCTCGTAGGTCAACCAGAGTAAGATCCGCACCAGAGTGGTACGGTAATCCTGTTCTGGAGGCCATGTTACTTGACCATGACGAACCTACGAACTATGAGGAAGCGATGATGAGCCCAGATTCTGCAAAATGGCTTGAGGCCATGAAATCTGAGATGGGTCCACGTATGAGAACAAAGTATGGACTTTGGTTGACTTGCCCGTTGATCGGCAAGCCATCGAGAATAAATGGATCTTCAAGAAGAAGACTGACTCTGGCGGTAATGTTACTGTCTACAAAGCTCGACTTGTTGCGAAAGGTTTTCGGCAAGTTCAAGGAGTTGACTATGATGAGACTTTGTCACCCGTAGCGATGCTTAAGTCCGTCCGAATCATGTTAGCAATTGCTGCATTTTATGATTAAAAATTTGGCAAATGGATGTAAAGACTGCATTCCTGAATGGATTTCTGGAAGAAGAGTTGTATATGATGCAACCTGAAGGTTTTATCGATCGAAAGGATGCTAACAAAGTGTGCAAACTCCAGCGATCCATTTATGGACTGGTGCAAGCATCTCGGAGTTGGAATAAACGTTTTGATAGTGTGATCAAAGTATATGGTTTTATACAGACTTTTGGAGAAGCCTGTATTTACAAGAAAGTGAGTGGGAGCTCTGTAGCATTTTTAATATTATATGTGGATGACATATTGTTGATTGGAAATGATATAGAATTTCTGGATAGCATAAAAGGATACTTGAATAAGAGTTTTTCAATGAAAGACCTCGGTGAAGCTGCTTACATATTAGGCATCAAGATCTATAGAGATAGATCAAGACGCTTAACTGGACTTTCACAAAGCACATACCTTGATAAAGTTTTGAAGAAGTTCAAAATGGATCAAGCAAAGAAAGGGTTCTTGCCTATATTACAAGGTGTGAAGTTGAGTCAGACTCAATGCCCGACCACTGCAGAAGATAGAGAGAAAATGAAGGTCATTCCCTATGCTTAAGCCATAGGTTCTATCATGTATGCATTGCTGTGTACCAGACCTGATGTGTGCCTTGCTATTAGTTTAGCAGGGAGGTACCAAAGTAATCCAGGAGTGGATCACTGGACAGCGGTCAAGAACATCCTGAAATACCTGAAAAGGAATAAGGATATGTTTTCGCTTATAGAGTCGACAAAGAGCTTGTCGTAAATGGTTACGCCGATGCAAGCTTTGACACCGATCCGGATGACTCTAAGTCACAAACCGGATACGATTTATATTGAACGGTGGAGCTGTCGGTTGGTGCAGTCCTAAGCAAAGCGCCATGGCGGGATCTACATGTGAAGCGGAGTACATAGCTACTTCGAAGCAGCAAATGAAGGAGTCGGATGAAGGAGTTCATATCCGATCTAGGTGTCATATCGTCGGCATTCGGGAACGGGGTCCCTGAATTGCTCGCTCATGCCCACGACGTGGTTGTGCTAGCAGGCCTGTACGGCCCATCTTCATCAACAAGGCATTCAAGACCCTCGCGAGGGGCCAAGCCTCGCGAGGCGGACGATGCAAGACCTCCTCAGGAGCGGCCTCGCCAGGCAGGCTCGCGAGGGGCGGAGAGATCAAGGCAAGGCAAACCTCACGAGGTTCTCGTGACGTGAGCCATGACGATCGAGACCAGGCGGGCACCAACGCGCGCATCATCCGTGTTTCCCCTTTGGTGCTAGGGAGGCAAGCATAGGCGCGGAGTACCGAGGCATCAAGCAAAGGTTTTCATATCGATGCAACGAGACCAAGACCAGCAGGACGGCAAGACGGAGGTCACCATGGAGCCCAAGGCGGCGTCACCACCAGAGCCTTTTGCAGGCGAAGACTAATTTTGTCAGGATAAGCTGTACTAGCTGTCCCCTTTCAAATTGGCCGTTGTTGGCTCCCTTCCCGCTCAATATTTGGGGAGAGGACCAGGGCCTCTATAAATAGGACTAGCCACCACCGTAGGAGGCAAGTGATCCAGAGGCCTCGAATCTGATCTTGGGCCAATCCTTAGCCACACACCGAGCACAAGGGCACCTCAACCTCAGGAGGTTGTTCTTCCCCTTGTATTGTTCATCATCAGCCCAAGAGGCAATCCACCACCACCACACTGGAGTAGGGTATTACACCACAACAGTGGCCCGAACCAGTATAAATCTTCTGTCCCTTGTGTTGTGAGTTCGTCGAGTTTGCTCTTGAGATCTTAGCAAACCTAGGGCGTGGATCGGTAGGGAGGAAATCTTTGTGCGCACCCCAGTGTTCGAACCTTGAGGGTTTTGCCGGAACCTGTGATCCGACATTTGGCGCGCCAGGTAGGGGTGCGCCGAAGCTTCCTTTCCACCGTTCCGCGTCCAGCTGCTCCGTCATCTCCATGGCGGACGCTCGCCGTGCTCGTGCTGAGCGCCGGGCCGCCCTCGCCACCCACGTCGCTCAGACGGCCCCTGTCGGCGGGCCAACTCGTTGTTCTCCGTCACCTGCCGCCAATGCCGTCGCCGGCCCGGTGGGGAACGAGCAGCAAGCATCCTCGCTGCACCCCTTGGTGCGGCGGGACGGCCACACCGCCACTCCATTGCTGACCCCGGCCGGTTCCTCGTCCCATGCACGTCGCGCTACCATGGACGCGCGGGCCGTGCTCCTCATGGCGCACGAGCTCCTGCGCTACCGCCCAGTCGATGACCTCTACGAGGACTGGCTTGACCTCATAGCGTAGCTCGTCCGCGCCACAGGGGGCTCCCCTGCGCCGTCCCTCTCTCCGCCTCGCCCTCCGCCAGCTACGGGCGACGTAGCTCACGGAGTACCTCCACCAACTCTGCCCCAAGACGGCGCCCTGGCGCCAAGGCGCACGGTTCCACGACACGACCCACCGCGTCCGGCGCCCGCGCGTGAAGAAAGAAGCTGTCAAGAAGTCCCTCGACCGCAAGAGAACGCTCCGCCACTCCTCGCACCGCCGCGCCAGGATCGTTTGCTGTGGCAAGGCCCCGCGCCGCTTGCCGTGGCGGCGTGCGGGCGCCAAGACCAAGCTTCACCTCCAAGGCGGGCCCCGGTGACCACGGCCGGCTGCCGCGCCTTCACCCCCGAGATGCATAGCGTCGCCTGGCCGGGCAAGTTCAAGCCAGATTTGCTTCCTCGCTATGACGGCACCCCCGACCCCACGGAGTTCTTGCAGCTCTACGAGCTGAGCATCGAAGCAGCCAACGACGATGAGAAAGTCATGGCGAACTGGTTCCCCATGGCTCTCAAGGATGGAGCCCGCTCGGCTCTGAACTCGCCACTGTGCTCGATCTCCTCTTGAACGAGATGCGAACTGCTTGCTGCCAACTTCTGTGGCACTCGCGATCGCCCACCGTCGCGGGTGACCTCTGCAGCCGTCAAGTGATAACCCACAAGTATAGGGGATCGCAACAGTTTTCGAGGGTAGAGTATTCAACCCAAATTTATTGATTCGACACAAGGGGAGCCAAAGAATATTCTCAAGTATTAGCAGTTGAGTTGTCAATTCAACCACACCTGGATAACTTAGTATCTGCAGCAAAGTATTTAGTAGCAAAGTAATATGGAAGTAACGGTAACGGTAGCAAAAGTAATATTTTTGGGTTTCGTGGTAATGGTAACAGTAGCAACGAAAAAGTAAATAAGCTAAGTACAATATGTTAAAAGCTCGTAGGCATTGGATCGGTGATGGAGAATTATGCCAGATGCGGTTCATCATGTAACAATCATAACATAGGGTGACACAGAACTAGCTCCAATTCATCAATGTAATGTAGGCATGTATTCCGAATATAGTCATACGTGCTTATGGAAAAGAACTTGCATGACATCTTTTGTCCTACCCTCCCGTGGCAGCGGGGTCCTAATGGAAACTAAGGGATATTAAGGCCTCCTTTTAATAGAGTACCGGACCAAAGCATTAACACATAGTGAATACATGAACTCCTCAAACTACGGCCATCACCGGGAGTGGTCCCGATTATTGTCACTTCGGGGTTGCTGGGTCATAGCACATAGTAGTTGACTATAGACTTGCAAGATAGGATCAAGAACTCACATATATTCATGAAAACATAATAGGTTCAGATCTGAAATCATGGCACTCGGGCCCTAGTGACAAGCATTAAGCATAGCAAAGTCATAGCAACATCAATCTCAGAACATAGTGGATACTGGGGATCAAACCCTAACAAATCTAACTCGATTACATGATAAATCTCATCCAACCCATCACCGTCTAGCAAGCCTATGATGGAATTAATCACGCACGGCGGTGAGCATCATGAAATTGGTGATGGAGGATGGTTGATGATGACGATGGCGACAGATTCCTCTCTCCGGAGCCCTGAACGGACTCCAGATCAGCCCTCCCGAGAGAGTTTAGGGCTTGGCGGCGGCTCCGTATCGTAAAACACGATGAATCTTTCTCTCTGATTTTTTTCTCCCCGAACACGAATATATAGAGTTGGAGTTGAGGTCGGTGGAGCTCCATGGGGCCCACGAGGCAGGGGCGCGCCCTGGGGGGCAGGCGCGCCTCCCACCCTCGTGGACAGGGTGTGGCCCCCTGGCCTTAATTCTTTCGCCAATATTTTTTATTATTTCCAAAAATAATCTCCGTGAAGTTTCAGGTCATTCTGAGAACTTTTGTTGCTGCACAAAGATAACACCATGGCAATTCTGCTGAAAACAGCGTCAGTCCGGGTTAGTTCCATTCAAAACATGCAAGTTAGAGTCCAAAACAAGGGCAAAAGTGTTTGGAAAAGTAGATACGACGGAGACGTGTCAACTCCCCCAAGCTTAAACCTTTGCTTGTCCTCAAGCAATTCAGTTGATAAACTGAAAGTGATAAAGAAAAACTTTTACAAACTCTGTTTGCTCTTGTTTTTGTAAATATGTAAAGCCAGCATTCAAGTTTTCAGCAAAGATTATGAACTAACCATATTCACAAGAACACTTGGGTCTCATGTTTACTCATGTCAATGGCATAATCAACTAGCCAGCAATAATAATAAATCTCGGATGACAACACTTTCTCAAAATAATCATGATATGATATAACAAGATGGTATCTCGCTAGCCATTTCTGAGACCGCAAAACATAAATGCAGAGCACCTTTAAAGATTAAGGACTGACTAAACATTGTAATTCATGGTAAAAGAGATCCAGTCATAGTCATACCCAATATAAATTAATAGTAATGGATGCAAATGATAGCGGTGCTCTCCAGCTGGTGCTTTTTAATAAGAGGGTGATGACTCAACATAAAAGTAAATAGATAGGCCCTTCGCAGAGGGAAGCAGGGATTTGTAGAGGTGCCAGAGCTCGATTTTAAAGCAGAGATAAATAATATTTTGAGCGGCATACTTTCATTGTCAACATAACAACCAAGAGATGGCGATATCTTCCATGCTACACACATTATAGGCGGTTCCCAAACAGAATGGTAAAGTTTATACTCCCCCTCCACCAACAAGCATCAATCCATGGCTGCTCCAAACAACGAGCGCCTCCAACTAACAAGAGTCCCGTGGGAGTTTTGTTTGCAATTATTTCAATTTGATTTGCATAAGGCATGGGACTGGGCATCCCGTTGACCAGCCATTTTCTCGTGAGTGAGGAGCGGAGTCCACTCCTCTTGAGAATAACCCGCCTAGCATGGAAGATATAGACAATCCTAGTTGATACATGAGCTATTCGAGCATGCAAAACAGAATTTCATTTGAAGGTTTAGTGTTTGGCACATACAAATTTACTTGGAACTGTTGGGTAACGTAGTAATTTCAAAATTTTCCTACGATCACGCAAGACCATGGTGATGGCATAGCAACGAGAGGGGAGAGTGTCCGTCCACGCACTCGTGAGACCGAAAGCGAAGCGTTATATCAACGCTGTTGATGTAGTCGACGTCTTCACGATCCGACCGATCCAAGCACCGTTACTCGGCACCTCCGAGTTCTTAGCACACGCTCAGCTCGATGACGATCCCGGGCTCCGATCCAGCAAAGCGCCGGGAGGAGTTCCACAAGACGACGGCGTGGCAGGACGATCTTGATGTTCTACCGTCGCGCAGGCTTCGCCTAAGCACCGCAACAATATGACCGAGGTGGAATATGGTGGAGGGGGCACCGACACGGCTAAGGAACGATCACGAAGATCAACTTGTGTGTCCTAGGGTGCCCCCTGCCCCGTGATATAAAGGAGCAAGGGGAGGGCGGCCAGCCCTTGGGGCGCACCAGGAGGGGGGAGTCCTCCTCCTAGTAGGAGTAGGACTCCCTTTCCTAGTCCTACTAGGAAGAGGGAAGGGGAAGGAAAGAGAGGAGAGGGAGAGGGAAGGGGGCTGCGCCTCCTAGTCCATTCGGACTCCCCATGGAGGGGGGGCGCCACCTCCTGGTGCAGCCCTCTCTCCCTCTTGGCCCAATAAGGCCCATAACTTCCCGGGGTTCGGTAACCCCTCCGGCACTCCGGTTTTCTCCGAAACTTCCGAACCTTTCCGTGTCCGAATATAACCATCCAATATATCAATCTTTATGTCTCGACCATTTCGAGACTCCTCGTCACGTCCGTGATCACATCCGGACTCGAACTCCTTGGTACATCAAAATACATAAACTCATAATATAACCGTCATTGAAACCTTAAGCGTGCGGACCCTACGGTTCGAGAACTATGTAGACATGACATAGAACCATTCTCGGTCAATAACCAATAGCGGAACCTGGATGCCCATATTGGTTCCTACATATTCTACGAAGATCTTTATCGGTCAAACCGCATAACAACATACGTTGTTCCCTTTGTCATCGGTATGTTACTTACCCGAGATTCGATCGTCGGTATCCAATACCTAGTTTAATCTCGTTACCGGAAAGTCTCTTTACTCGTTCCGTAATACATCATCTCACAACTAACTCATTAGTTGCAATGCTTGCAAGGCTTATTTGATGTGTATTACCGAGAAGGCCTAGAGATACCTCTCCGACAATCGGAGTGACAAATCCTAATCTTGATTCATGCCAACTCAACATATACTTTCGGAGACACTTGTAGAGTACCTTTATAATCACCCGATTCGTTGTGACGTTTGGTAGCACACAAAGTGTTCCTCTCGTAAACGGGAGTTGCATAATCTCATAGTTGCAGGAACTTTGTATAAGTCATGAAGATAGCATAAGCAACATACTAAATGATCAAGTGCTAAGCTAATGAAATGGGTCATGTCAATCACATCATTCTCCTAATGATGTGATCCCATTAATCAAATGACAACACATGTCTATGGTTAGGAAACATAACCATCTTCGATTAATGAGCTAGTCCAAGAGAGGCATACTAGTGACTATCTGCTTGTCTATGTATTCACACATGTATTATGTTTCCGGTTAATACAATTCTAGCATGAATAATAAACATTTATCATGATATAAGGAAATAAATAATAACTTTATTATTGCCTCTAGGGCATATTTCCTTGATCTCCCACTTGCACTAGAGTCAATAATCTAGATTACACAAGAATGATTCTAACACCCATGGAGTCTTGGTGCTGATCATGTTTTGCTCGTGGAAGAGGCTTAGTCAACGGGTCTCGCAACATTCAGATCCGTATGTATTTTGCAAATCTCTATGTCTCCCACTTGGACTTGGTCCCGAATGGAATTGAAGCGTCTTTTGATATGCTTGGTCCTCTTGTGAAATCTGGATTCCTTTGCCAAGGCAATTGCACCAAGATTGTCACGAAGATCTTCATTGGTCCCGATGCACTAGGTATAACACCTAGATCGGAAATGAACTCTTTCATCCGACTCCTTCATTTGCTCGCTTCGAAGCAGCTATGTACTCCGCTTCACATGTAGATCCCGCCACGACGCTTTGTTTAGAACTGCACCAACCGACAGCTCCACCGCTTAATAAAAATACGATCCGGTTTGCGATTTAGAATCGTCCGGATCAGTGTCAAAGCTTGCATCGACGTAACCATTTACGACTAGCTCTTTGTCACCTCCATATACGAGAAACATATCCTTAGTCCTTTTCGTATTTCAGATGTTCTTGATCGCTGTCCAAAGGATCCACTGGATTACTTTGGTACCTTCCGCCAAGCTTACAGCTAAGCATACGTCAGTCCGGTACACAAGATTGCATACATGATAGAGCCTATGGCTGAAGCATAGGAACATTTTTCATTTCTCTCTATCTTCTGCTGTGGTCGGGCATTGAGTCCGACTCAATCTTACACCTTGTACTATGGTAAAAACCTTTCTTTGCTCGATCCATTTTGAACTTCTTCAAAACTTTATCAAGGTATGTGCTTTGTGAAAGTCCTATTAAGCGCCTTGATCTATCTCTATAGATCTTGATGCCCAATATGTAAGCAGCTTCACCGAGGTCTTTCATTGAAAAACTTTTATTCAAGTATCCTTTTATGCTATCCAGAAATTCTATATCATTTCCAATCAACAATATGTCGTCCACATATAATATCGAAATGCTACTGAGCTCCCACTCACTTTCTTGTAAATACTGAGCTTCTCCAAAAGTCTCAGATAAAACCATATGCTTTGATCACACTATCAAAGCGCTTATTCCAACTCCGAGAGGCTTGCACTGCACCATAAATTGATCGTTGGAGCTTGCACACTTTGTTAGCACCCTTTGGATCAACAAAACCTTCTGGTTGCATCATATACAACTCTTCTTCTAGAAATCCATTCAAGAATGCAGTTTTACATCCATTTGCCAAATTTCATAATCATAAAATGCGCAATTGCTAACATGATTCGGACGGACTTAAGCATCGCCACGGTGAGAAAGTCTCATCGTAGTCAACCCCTTGAACTTGTCGAAAACCTTTTGCAACAAGTCGTGCTTTGTAGACAGTTACATTACCATCAGCGTCGGTCTTCTTCTTAAAGATCCATTTATTCTCAATAGCTTGCCGATCATCGGGCAAGTCTACCAAAGTCCATACTTTGTTCTCATACATGGATCCCATCTCAGATTTCATGGCTTCAAGCTATTTTATGAATCTGGGCTCACCATCGCTTCTTCATAGTTCGTAGGTTCACCATGATCTAGTAGCATGATTTCCGAATAGGATTACCGTACCACTCAGTGCGGATTTTGTTCTGGTTGATCTACTGGTTCGGTGACAACTTGATCTGAAGTTTCATGATCTTTATCATTATCTTCCTCACTAAGCTGGTGTAGGTGTTACGTAAACTGATTTACGTGACGAACTACTTTCCAATAAGGGAGCTGGTACTATTACCTCATCAAGTTCCACTTTCCTCCCACTCACTTCTTTCGAGAGAAACTCCTTCTCTAGAAAGGATCCATTTTAGCAACGAATGTCTTGCCTTCGGATCTGTGATAGAAGGTGTACCCAATTGTCTCCTTTGGGTATCCTATGAAGACACATTTTTCCGATTTGGGTTCAAGCTTATCGGGTTGAAGTTTCTTCACATAAGCATCGCAACCCCAAACTTTCGAAACGACAACTTTGGTTTCTTGCTAAACCATAGTTCATAAGGCGTCGTCTCAACGGATTTTGACGGTGTCCTATTTAACGTGAATGCGGCCGCCTCAAGAGCATATCCCCAAAATGATAGCGGTAAATCTGTAAGAGACATCATAGATCGCACCATATCCAAAGAAAGTGCGACACGACGCTCGGATACACCATTGCGCTGTGGTGTTCCGGTGGCGTGAGTTGCTAAACTATTCCGCATTGTTTCAAATGTAGACCAAACTCAGAACTCAAATATTCGCCTCCACGATCGATAGTAGAAACTTTATTTTCTTATTACGATGATTTTCAACTTCACTCTGAAATTCTTTGAACTTTTCAAATGTTTCAGACTTATGTTTCATTAAGTAGATATACCCATATCTCGCTTAAATCATCTGTGAAGGTGAGAAAATAACGATATCCGCCACGAGCTTCAACATTCATCGGACCACATACATCCGTATGTATGATTTCCAACAAATCTGTTGCTCTCTCCATAGTACCGAGAACGGGTTTTAGTCATCTTGCCCATGAGGCACGGTTCATAAGTGCCAAGTGATTCATAATCAAGTGACTCCAAAAGTCCATCAAGATGGAGTTTCTTCATGCGCTTTATACCGATATGACCTAAACGGCAAGTGCCACAAATAAGTTGCACTATCATTATCAACTCTGCATCTTTTGGTTTCAACATTATGAATATGTGTATCACTACTATCGAGATTCATTAAAATAGACCACTCTTCAAGGGTGCATGACCATAAAAGATATTATTCATATAAATAGAACAACCATTATTCTCTCGATTTAAATGAATAACCGCCTCGCATCAAACAAGATCCAGATATAATGTTCATGCTCAACGCGGCACCAAATAACAATTATTCAGGTCTAAAACTAATCCCGAAGGTAGATGTAGAGGTAGCGTCGATCGCGATCACATCGACTTTGGAACCATTTCCCACGCCAAGATCGTCACCTCGTCCTTTGCCGTGTTTCGCAATCCGTAGTCCCTGCTTCGAGTTGCAAATATTAGCAATGTAACCAGATCAAATACCTGTGTACTCTGCGAGCTCTAGTAAGGTACACATCAATAACATGTATATCACATATACCTTTGTTCACCTTGCCATCCTTCTTATCCGCCAAATACTTGGGGCAGTTCCGCTTCCAAAGGACCGAGTGCGCTTGCAGAGAAGCACTCGATTTCAGGTTTAGGTCCAGACTTGGGTTTCTTCTCTTGATCAAGAACTTGTTTGCTGTTCTTTTGAAGTTCCCTTCTTCTTCCTTTGCCTTTCTTCTTGAAACTAGTGGTCTTATTGACCATCAACACTTGATGCTCCTTCTGATTTCTACCTCCGCAGCTTTTAGCATTGCATGTAAGAGCTCGAGCATAGTCTTTACTAACCCTTGCATATTATAGTTCATCACGAAGCCTTTGTAGCTTGGTGGCGTGATTGAAGAATTTTGTCAATGACACAATCATCCGGAAGATTAACTCCCAGTTGATTCAAGTGATTATAATACCCGGACATTTTGAGTATGTGCTCACCGATGTAACTATTCTCCTCCATCTTGCAGCTATAGAACTTGTTGGAGACTTCATATCTCTCAATCCGGGCATTCTGTTGAAATATCAACTTCAACTCCTGGAACATCTCATATGCTCCATGACGCTCAAAACGTCGTTGAAGACCCGGTTCTAAGCCGTAAAGCATGGCACATCGAACTATAGAGTAGTCATCGCTTTGCTCGCCAGACGTTCTTAACGTCGTCGGTTGCATCAAGAAGAGTTCGGCACCTAGCGGTGCATCCAGACGTAACTCTTTCGGCAGCAATGAGGATAATCCTCGAGTTACGGACCCAGTCCGTGTAATTGCTACCATCATCTTTCAACTTTGCTTTCTCAAGGAACGCATTAAAATTCAACGGAACAACAAAGACGAGCCATCTATCTACAAGAAACATAGACAAGCAAAATACTATCAGTACTAAGTTCATGATAAATTTAAGTTCAATTAATCATATTACTTAAGAACTCCCACTTAGACAGACATCTCTCTAGTCATCTAAGTGATCACGTGATCCAAATCAACTAAACCATAACCGATCATCACGTGAGATGGAGTAGTTTTCAATGGTGAACATCTTATGTTGATCATATCTACTATATGATTCACGCCGACCTTTCGGTCTCCGTGTTCCGAGGCCATATCTGCATATGCTAGGCTCGTCAAGTATAACCTGAGTATTCTGCGTGTGCAAAACTGGCTTACACCCGTTGTAGATGGACGAGCTTATCACACCCGATCATCACGTGGTGTCTCGGCACGATTTAACTTTGGCAACGGTGCATACTCGTGGAGAACACTACTTGATAATTTTAGTGAGAGATCATCTTATAATGCTACCGTCAATCAAAGCAAGATAAGATGCATAAAGGATAAACATCACATGCAATCAATATAAGTGATATGATATGGCCATCATCATCTTGTGCTTGTGATCTCCATCTCCAAGCACCGTCATGATCACCATCGCCACCGCGCGACACCTTGATCTCCATCGTAGCATCGTTGTCGCCTCGCCAACTATTGCTTCTACGACTATCGCTACCGCTTAGTGATAAAGTAAAGCAATTACATGGCGCTTGCATTTCATACAATAAAGCGACAACCATATGGCTCTCGCCATTGTCGATAACTCGTTACAAAACATGATCATCTCATACAATAAAATATAGCATCATGTCTTGACCATATCACATCACATCATGCCCTGCAAAAACAAGTTAGACGTCCTCTACTTTGTTGTTGCAAGTTTTACGTGGCTGCTACGGGCTGAGCAAGAACCGTTTTACCTACGCATCAAAACCACAACGATATTTCGTCAAATAGACTCCGTTTAACCTTCTCAAGGACCGGCGTAGCCACACTCAGTTCAACTAAAGTGAGAGAGACAGACACCCGCCAATCACCTTTAAGCAACGAGTGCTCACAGCGGTGAAACCAGTCTCGCGAAGTAAGCACGCGTAATGTCGGTCCGGGCCGCTTCATCTCACAATACCGCTGAACCAAAGTATGACATGCTGGTAGGTAGTATGACTTGTATCGCCCACAACTCACTTGTGTTCTACTCGTGCATATGACATCAACGCATAAAACCAGGCTCGGATGCCTTTGTTGGGTAACGAGTAATTTCAAAATTTTCCTACGATCACGCAAGACCATGGTGATGGCATAGCAACGAGGGGAGAGTGTCCGCCCACGCACCCTGAGACCGAAGCGAAGCGTTATATCAACGCTGTTGATGTAGTCGACGCCTTCACGATCCGACCGATCCAAGCACCGTTACTCGGCACCTCCGAAGTTCTTAGCACATGTTCAGCTCGATGACGATCCCCGGCTCCGATCCAGAAAGCGTCGGGAGGAGTTCCACAAGACGACGGCGTGGTGACGATCTTGATGTTCTACCGTCGCAGGGCTTCGCCTAAGCACCGCAACAATATGACCGAGGTGGAATATGGTGGAGGGGGCACCGACACGGCTAAGGAACGATCACGAAGATCAACTTGTGTGTCCTAGGGTGCCCCCCGCCTCGTGATATAAAGGAGCAAGGGGAGGGCGGCCAGCCCTTGGGCGCACCAAGGGGGGAGTCCTCCTCCTAGTAGGAGTAGGACTCCCTTTCCTAGTCCTACTAGGAAGAGGGAAGGGGAAGGAAGAGAGGAGAGGGAGAGGGAGGGGGCTGCGCCCCTCCTAGTCCAATTCGACTCCCCATGGAGGGGCGCCACCTCCTCCGGTGCAGCCCTCTCTCCCTCTTGGCCCAATAAGGCCCATAACTTCCCCGGGGTTCCAGTAACCCCTCCGGCACTCCGTTTTCTCCGAAACTTCCGAACCTTTCCGTGTCCGAATATAACCATCCAATATATCAATATTTATGTCTCGACCATTTCGAGACTCCTCGTCACGCCGTGATCACATCCGGACTAACTCCTTGGTACATCAAAATACATAAACTCATAATATAACCGTCATTGAAACCTTAAGCGTGCGGACCCTACGGTTCGAGAACTATGTAGACATGACATAGAACCATTCTCGGTCAATAACCAATAGCGGAACCGGATGCCCATATTGGTTCCTACATATTCTACGTAAGATCTTTATCGGTCAAACCGCATAACAACATACGTTGTTCCCTTTGTCATCGGTATGTTACTTACCCGAGATTCGATCGTCGGTATCCAATACCTAGTTTAATCTCGCACGGAAAGTCTCTTTACTCGTTCCGTAATACATCATCTCACAACTAACTCATTAGTTGCAATGCTTGCAAGGCTTATTTGATGTGTATTACCGAGAAGGCCTAGAGATACCTCTCCGACAATCGGAGTGACAAATCCTAATCTTGATTCATGCCAACTCAACATATACTTTCGGAGACACTTGTAGAGTACCTTTATAATCACCCGATTACGTTAGACGTTTGGTAGCACACAAAGTGTTCCTCCGTAAACGGAGTTGCATAATCTCATAGTTGCAGGAACTTTGTATAAGTCATGAAGATAGCATAAGCAACATACTAAACGATCAAGTGCTAAGCTAATGAAATGGGTCATGTCAATCACATCATTCTCCTAATGATGTGATCCCATTAATCAAATGACAACACATGTCTATGGTTAGGAAACATAACCATCTTCGATTAATGAGCTAGTCCAAGAGAGGCATACTAGTGACTATCTGCTTGTCTATGTATTCACACATGTATTATGTTTCCGGTTAATACAATTCTAGCATGAATAATAAACATTTATCATGATATAAGGAAATAAATAATAACTTTATTATTGCCTCTAGGGCATATTTCCTTCAGGAACGGCAGGTAGATACCGCATATATAGGAAGGTATGATGGACTCATATGGAATAACTTTGGGGTTTAAGGGATTGGATGCACAAGCAGTATTCCCGGTTAGTACAAGTGAAGGCTAGCAAAAGACTGGGAAGCGGCCAACTAGAGAGCGAGAACAGTCATGAACATGCATTAAAATTAATAAACATTGAGTGCAAGCATGAGTAGGATATAATCCACCATGAACATAAATATCATGAAGGCTATGTTGATTTTGTTTCAACTACATGCGTGAACATGTGCCAAGTCAAGTCACTCGAATCATTCAAAGGAGGATACCACCCTACTATACCACATCACAACCATTTTAATAGCATGTTGGCACGCAAGACAAACCATTATATACTCCTAGCTAATTAAGCATGGCATAAGCAACTGTAATCTCTAATTGTCATTGCAAACATGTTTATTCATAATAGGCTGAATCAGGAACGATGAACTAATCATATTTACAAAAACAAGAGAGGTCGAGTTCATACCAGCTTCTCTCATCTCAATCAGTCCATCATATATCGTCATTATTGCCTTTCATTTGCACGACCGAACGATGTGAATAATAATAATAGTGCACGTGCATTGGACTAAGCTGGAGTTTGTGAGCATTCAATAAACAGGAGAAGACAAGGCAATATGGGCTCTTGGTTAAATCAACAATAATGCATAATAGAGCCACTTCAACATTTTCATTATGGTCTTCTCCTATCGACCCCCAAAGAAAAGAAATAAAACTATTTACACAGGAAAGCTCCCAACAAGCAAAAGAAGAACGAGAAATCTTTTTGGGTTTTCTTTTTAATTATTACTACTACAGGCAAGGAAAGTAAACTAGCTAAAAGCTGCAACTATTTTTTTGGTTTTCTTAAGGTTTTTCAAACACACAAGAAGAAAGCATAAAAAGAAAAATAAACTAGCATGGATATTACAGTGAAAGAGTATGAGCACCGACAATTAGCAATGAGTGTGTGAACATCAATGTAATGTCGGTGAGAGGTACACACTCCCCCAAGCTTAGGCTTTTGGCCTAAGTTGGTCTATGGCCACGGCTGGCCTGGCGGATGTCCAAAGTTATAGTTGGGGTCGTACTGAGATGCAGCGGCTATTGCATCGTGGGTTGCAGCTTGGAGGCGAGCTACCCTCGTCCTCCTCTCGTACTCATTTGCCTCCCCCCTGGTTATGACATATCTCCCCTTTGCCTGAAAGTCAAAGAGAGTAGGAGTAGGGAGGACAATATTGACGGCGTGACGCCTGTCAAAGATTAGTCGGTACTGGAGAGGCGGTTCATTCCTCTCAACAAACCGATGGTGAACCATGGCATTAAAATCTAGATAAGAAGGAGGCAATTCCATATCATAATCACGAATGGGTATATCAAGAAAATTAGCTAAACGAGTTGCATAAATTCCGCCAAAGAAATCTCCATTAATTCTATTGTTATGCAACCTACGTGCAACAATGGCTCCCAAATTATAATGTTTATCTCCTAATACAACACTCCTGAGAACACTGAGGTCAGGGACACACACGTGGCATGCTTCATCCTTACCATTTATGCACCTACCTATGAAGAGAGCAAAATAATGTATAGCAGGAAAATGAATGCTCCCTATGGTAGCTTTTGTTAAATCTCTAGACTCCCCCACAGTTATACTAGCACGAAAATCTCTAAACTCAGATTTGCGAGGTTCACTAGGACTACCCCATTGTGGAAGCTTGCAAGCAGTATTAAAATCCTCTAAGTCCATAGTATAAGAATTTTCATAAAGATCAAACATGACAGTTTGAGAATTGCGTGATGATGAAAATTCAAACCTCCTCACAAAGGAATCATTGAGATAGTGGTACTGACGACACTTATCTGCCTCGAAGCTCACAAGATCAGCGTTACGCACATATGCGTTAAATTCTTTCTTGATTCCTGCTCGATCCATGAAGTCCTCTGAAGGCCATTCACAAGCCCGCACTTGAGCTTCCCTTGGTGGTTCATTGTCGGCATCGCGCATTGCGAGCTTGGGTCCTTGCTTTGTACATTTTCCTAAACATATTTCTTCCTCTGAAAAATTTCTGAAATTTTTAGTAACTTCAAATAAAAGTGAACCAAACTCAACAAAATTGATAGCAAATACTCCTACAAGTTCCTAGAGACTATATCATGCATTAGAACTACTTGGGACCATATAAATTTAACATGCAAGCTCAAGAACAGGGTCACCTAGGCAGCACAAATTTGCAATGAATAAAGCACTAGAAAAAAAACTAATTGGACCAATGGAGGAGTCACATACCAAGGAACAATCCCCCAAAGCAGTTTTGTGAGAGGTGCTTTGAGCAAGGAGATCAAAAATTGCAGCAAAATGGGCTAGAACTCATGCTTGAGCTGGTTGGTGATTTTTTTGGGATGAAGAAGGAGTGTGCGGTGGCTGGAATAAGTGGAGGGGAGCCACCATGGGCCCACGAGGCAGGGGGTTCGCCCAGGGGGGTGGGCACGCCCTGGACCCTTGTGGCCAGGTGCTTGCTCCCCCTGCTGTGTTCTTAGTGCCAGATATTCTCAAATATTCTAGAAAAAGTTCATATTTCATTTTCGGGACATTTGGAGAACTTTTATTTTCGGAGTATTTTTTATTGCACGGATAAATCAGAAAACTGATAGAAAATACTATTTTTTCTTTATTTCAACTAAATAACAGAAAGTAAAAAGAGGGTACAGAAGGTTGTGCCTTCTAACTTCATCCATCTCATGCTCATCAAAAGGAATCCACTAACAAGGTTGATCAAATCTTGTTAACAAACTCATTCCGAATAACATGGAACCGGAGAAATTTCGAATAACACTATGTTACCTCAACGGGGATATGCACGTCCCCAATAATAAGAATGTCATATTTCTTCTTGACTGTAGGAAGAGGAAATTCAAAACCTCCAAAAATAATCGATGGAATTTTTCCAATAGAATTGATACTGTGGACTTGAGGTTGTTTTCTCGGAAAGTGTACCATATGCTCATTACCATTAACATGAAAAGTGACATTGCCTTTGTTGCAATCAATAACAGCCCCTGCAATATTCAAAAAGGGTTTCCCAAGAATAATAGACATACTATCATCCTCGGGGATATCAAGAATAACAAAGTCCGTTAAAATAGTAACATTTGCAACCACAACAGGCACATCCTCACAAATACCGACAGTTATAGCAGTTGATTTATCAGCCATTTGCAAAGATATTTCAGTAGGTGTCAACTTATTCAAATCAAGTCTACGATATAAAGAGAGAGGCATAACACTAACACCGGCTCTTCTTTTAATGGAGCATGGTATAGTAGGTACTCCTGGATCTCCAAGTTTCTTTGGTATTCCACCCTTAGAAGTATAATTAGCAAGCATGGTGGAAATTTCAGCTTCCGATATCTTTCTCTTGTTAGTAACAATTTCTTTCATATACTTACCATAAGGGTTCATTTTAAGCATATCAGTCAAACGCATACACCAAAAGATAGGTCTAATCATTTCAGCAAAGCGCTCAAAGTCCTCATCATCCTTTTTCTTGGATGGTTTGGGAGGAAAAGGCATGGGTTTCTGAACCCATGGTTATCTTTCTTTACCGTGCTTCCTAGCAACAAAGTCTCTCTTATCATAACATTGATTCTTTGATTGTGGGTTATCAAGATCAACAGCAGGTTCAATTTCTACATCATTATTATTACTAGGTTGAGCATCAACATGAACATCATCATTAACATTATCACTAGGTTCATGTTTGGCTATACCAGATTTCGTGTCTGATCGAACTTGAAACTAGCCCATTGAGCTTCTTGGATTCCAAACCAGAAAGAAGGATCGCACACAAGAAAATAGCATCACCAGATTGTGTTTCAACATCAAAAATAGAAATATCATTGGGATTCTCAGGTGTGTCAACAACAGGTTCACTAGAAGTATGCAAAGTCCTATCATTTTTCTTTTTCTTCTTCTTAGAAGGACTAGGTGCATCTACATTAGTTCTATGAGAATCCTGCTCAATTCTCTTAGGGTGACCTTCAGGATACAAAGGTTCCTGAGTAACTTTACCCCCTCTAGTTGCAACTCTAACAACAAAGTCATTATTCTTACTATTCAATTCATTGAGCAAATCATTCTGAGCTTTAAGTACTTGTTCTACTTGAGTGGTAACCATAGAAGCATGTTTACTAATAAGTTTAAGTTCACCTTTAACTCTAGACATATAATCACTCAAGTGTTCAAGCATATAAGAATTGTGTTTCAATTGTCTACCAACATAAGCATTGAAGTTTTCTTGTTTGACAATAAAATTATCAAACTCATCTAAGCATTGGCTAGCACACTTATTGTAACGCCCTCGATGCGGCTATATCTCCCACGTGTCGAAGCACGACTTAGAGGCATAACCGCATTGAAAGCAATGTCGCAAGTGAGGTAATCTTCACACAACCCATGTAATACATAAGGGAAAGATATACATAGTTGGCTTACAATCGCCACTTCACACAATACATGAGTAAAACATTACATCATACGGATACAATCAAGGTCCGACTACGGAACCAAAATAAAAGAAGACTACCCCAAATGCTACAGATCCCCGATCGTCCCAACTGGCTCCACTCATCGATCAACTCAAACGAAACAACACAATGAACAAGATCTTCATCGAGCTCCTCCTTGAGCTCGGATGCGCCACCGCACGGTTTCATCGGCACCGCAAACTGGTTTTGAAGTATCCGTGAGTCACGGGACTCAGCAATCTCACACCCGCGAGATCAAGACTATTTAAGCTTATGGGTAGGAGAAGGTAGTGAGGTGGAGCTGCAGCAAGCGACCAGATATATGGTGGCTACCTTCGCAAAAGAGAGCGAGAAGAGAAAGCAAAAGCACGGTCGAACAACTATGATCAAGAAGTGATCCTAGAACAACCCACGCAACATAACTCCAACATCGTGTTCACTTCCGGACACGAGAAGAGACCATCACGGTTACACACGCTGTTGATGTATTTTAATTAAGATCAACTTCGGTTTTCTACAACCGACATTAACAAATTCCCATCGCCTCATAACGCGGGCACGGCTTTGAAAGATAATACCTGCAGGGTGTCCCAACTTAGCCCATGATAAGCTCTCACGTAAACGAAGGATATTCCTTCTACTGGGAGGACCCGATCGTCTCGGAATGCCGGACTACAAGACATTTCGACAAAGAATAAAACAAGACCAGCAAAGCCGCCCGATGTGCCGAAAAATCCCGATAGGAGTCGCACGCACTCGTTCTCGTGGCACACCGGATAAGTCAAGCTACGAGTAAAACCAAGCCTCGAGTTTCCCGTGGTGGCCCAAGCAGTTGCTCGGTTCGACCAACACTGAGGAGCACCGCCCGGGGGCTAAATAACGATGACCCTTGAGTCTGCAGAACCCAAGGGAAGGGGTGTATGTGGTAGGTAGTCAAATGGTAAAACCAAGGTTGGGCCTTTTTGGAGGAGTCTTATTCAAAGCGAATCGTCAAGGGGTCCCATAAACCACCCAACCGCGTTAGGGACGCAAAACCGGGAACATAATACCGATATGACGGAAACTAGGGCGGCAAGAGTGGAACAAAACACTGTGCATAAGGCCGAGCCTTCCACCCTTTACCAAGTATATAGATGCATTAATTAAATAAGATATATTGTGATATCCCAACAAGTAAACATGTTCCAACAAGGAACAACATCTCCATGTTCCAACAAGGAACAAACTTCATCTTCACCTGCAACTAACAACGCTATAAGAGGGGCTGAGCAAAGCGGTAACATAGCCAAACAACGGTTTGCTAGAAAATGATGGTTAGGGGCTTGACATGGCAATATGGGAGGCATGATAAGCAAGTGATAGGCAACGTAGCATAGGCATAGCAAAAGAGCGAGCATCTAGCAAGCAAAGATAGAAGTGATTTCGAGGGTATGGTCATCTTGCCTGAAATCCCACAAGGAAGAAGAACGAGTCCATGAAGAAGACAAACGGACGAAGTCGAATGAATCCTCACCACTCCGGAACGAAACCGAAGCTAACGAGGGAAGCAACCCGGAAAGAAGCAAACAACATAGTAAAACAACCATCACATAAACATGGCATGATGCACAAGCTTAGTATGATGCATGTCCGGTTTAAATAGCATGGCATGGCAAAGTGCAACAAACAACACTACAAATTATGGAGCTCAATATGCAACGAGTTGCATATTGACGAAACACCACATCAATTATTTAGTTTCTCTCTCGGTTATGTACTCAACAATATTAAATGTTATTAAACATGGCAAGAGGTGAAGCATAAGTAAACTAACTATTTAGGCAAGTTTAAACGAGGCCGGAACAACAAACAACAATTCCGGTAAAACCCCATATGCATATTTTAGATTTGGAACTGATCTGCCATGAACACAATTTTAGAGTTGTTAAACATGCAAATAAAGTATACCATGTTAAACTAGGCATTTTTCTACCCCATTTACATATGTAATTTATTTAAATCCGAGCTACGGTTATTTAGTTATGAAATAAATCATTTTAACATGGCATTTGAGCAAATTTAAACAAACATCATTTTAAACATTTTAAACATAGATGAAAGTGGCATAATATGAAACTAGATAAAATGCTAAGCACTTTACATATATAATTTGTTTTAATCCGATGCATGGTTAATTAATTATTGATGCATGAACATTAAGGGGTTTTCAAAACTGCAATCTCGGATAAATAGTAAATTGCTTGAAAAAAACAATGACTCGGGCCGAATCTGCAGGCTGGCCCAACAGAGGAAAACACAGAGGGCGCTGGGCGCCACCCATGGGCCGAGGCCCAATGGTGGAGCGGGCAGTGCAGTTGTCGGGCTGGCTCGGCAATGAGCTGGCGCGACCCACGCTGGGTCAACGGCGGGCGGCAGCGGCAGTGCTCGCCCTTCCGCCGAACGAGGACGAGGCAGCGTATGGGGGCGGCGCAGGAAGCAGAGGCGCGGAACTTGGGGACGAGCGCCCCGGCGAGGGACGGCGACCTCCGGCGACGGGCGTATGGAGGGCAGCAGGTGGTGGATTCGAGCGGCGGCTGCGCGACGCGCTCCTGCAGGACACGGGCGCGAGAAAGGGTCAAGGAGGAAGAGGGGAAAAGAGAAGGAGGAGCAGGGGAACACGGCGACCTGCGGGGCTTCACCGGTGACCGGACTCGACGGCACTGAGCGACCGGAGGCGGGGAAGGCGTTGAGGACGACCCGCAGCGGTGGCTTGTGCGGGACTCCGCGAGGAGGAGATCGAGGCTGGCTCTGGGCTCGGGACAAGCGCGCCCGGGCACGAGGCGGCGGCGGCTCTTCGTTGCAGGTGGGAACGGAGGAGGTCGGATTCGCCGCGGCTCGCCGAATCTTGCCGGAGATGGTGGCGGAGCAAGGACGAAGTCTGCTGCGATGCAGCCTCGAGGTGCTCCCATGGCTGTCCTCCTACACGGGACAGAGAGAGCACCGAGAGAAGATCCGGATAGGGAAGAAGAAGAAAGAGCAGGGCGCGGATGACCTGCGAGGGACGGTGCCGCTTGCTGGTCTTGGAGGAGTTCGCCTCCTGCGACGACGAGGAGAGCGGGAGGCTGGGACGAAGGACGACGGCTTGACGCAGTTCCAAATGAGGAGCGGCACAGAACGGCGGGCGTGGGTCTGCAAGGCGGCGGATCCAGCGGTGATAAGGATTGGGTCGATGGGGAAAACGAGGAGGAGACCATGGAAGGCGCTGGTTGGTTCGCTGGTGATCCCGAGGGGATCCACAGAGAGTGGCGGCTGGGAGGAGGATCCCTAAAAAATAGGGTTTGGTCTAAAATGGACTAGGGGTAGCTTATATATATATATATATGGAAAAGAGAGGAGTTAGATCATCCGATCAAAATCCGACGGTCGGGAAAAGATAGTTTAGGAAAGTCTAAATAAGAAACGGAGATGTTTTATAGACGTTAGGGGATGATCCGGATCCAATCGGTGACGACAGCTCGGGTCGGGTTCGAGGAAGATTTCGGACGCACGAAAGAGGGGGTCGGAGAGAGGTTAGGTGGTTTGACAAGAGGGAACCGAAAACACGGTTGATCTCGAAAGGGTCAACAAACGCAACATAGAGGGAAGCGAGGAGCGGCAACTATGCGCGGATGCAAATTTTAAAAACAATGACGGCAACGAGTGCCGATGCAATGCGAATGATGCCATGAGATGAGATGCATGACATGAACAAAATGCAAAACAAAACACAAAACCCAACCACGAAGGAAATAATAATATCGCATCTCCGGAAAAGGCAAGAGTTGGAGTTACGAATATGGAAAGTTGCATCCGGGGCGTTACACTTATAACAAGGAATATCACCTTCATCAAATCTATAGAGAGAATTTACCTTTACTACCTGTGTCGGGTTATCAAGACCATGTGTTTCTTCGATAGGTGATGAATTAAGACCATATATTTCTTTAACAGGCGGTAAATTAAGACCATGTATTTCTTCAATAAGAGGTAAATTCTTAACATCTTCAGCTTTAATACCCTTTTCTTTCATAGATTTCTTTGCCTCTTGCATATCTTTAGGACTGAGAAATAGAACACCCCTTTTCTTCGGAGTTGCCTTAGGAGTTGGTTCATGAAGTGTCCAATTATTTTCATTGGTCAACATATTATTCAATAGAATTTCAGCTTGATCAATTGTTCTTTCCCTGAAAACACAACCAGCACAACTATCCAGGTGGTCTCTGGAAGCATCGGTTAGTCCATTATAAAAGATATCAAGTCTTTCATTTTTCTTGAGAGGATTATCAGACAAAGCATTAAGTAATTGGACAAGCCTCCCCAAGCTTGTGGGAGACTCTCTTCTTCAATTTGCACAAAATTATATATTTCCCTTAAAGCAACTTGTTTCTTATGAGCAGGGAAATATTTAGCAGAGAAGTAATAAATCATATCCTGGGGACTATGCACACAACCAGGATCAAGAGAATTAAACCATATCTTAGCATCACCCTTTAATGAGAACGGAAATATTTTAAGGATATAATAGTAGCGAGTTTTCTCATCATTAGTGAACAGGGTGGCTATATCATTTAATTTAGTAAGATATGCCACAACAATTTCAGATTCATAGCCATAGAAAGGATCGATTCAACCAAAGTAATTATATCGGGATCAATAGAGAATTCATAATCCTTATCAAGAATAAAGATAGGTGAAGTAGCATAAGGTGATCATATTTCATTCTAGCATTCAGAGTTTTTTCTTTAAGCTTAGCTAGTAATTTCTTAAGATCACTTTATCATTGCAAGCAAGAAATTCTCTAGCAATTTCTTCATCCATAACATAGCCCTCGTGCACAACAGTAATTCATATTTAGGGGAGAATCTTCATCATCACTTTCATCAATATTATCAGCTTAATAATTTCATTCTATCTAGCCCTAGCAAGTTGTTCATCAAGAAATTCACCAAGTGGCACAAAGAGTATCAAGCATAGAAGTAGTTTCATCATAAGTATCATGCATAGCGTATGGCATCATCAATAACATGCGACATATTAGAATTAATAGCAGAAGCAGGTTTAGGTGTCGCAAACTTACTCAAAACAGAAGGTGAATCAAGTGCAGAGCTAGATGGCAGTTCCTTACCTCCCCTCGTAGTTGAGGGATAAATTTTAGTTTTCTCGTCTTTCAAGTTCTTCATAGTGACCAATAGATATAAATCTGAAAGTGCAACTATCCCTAGGTGGTTTTGGTAATTCATAACAACATATAACTCATTGAGCTACTGTTCCAAGACAAATATTTCAGGAAAGCTCAATGAATGGCATGGCATGGATGATGAAAGTGGATCCCTCAAAATATCAAGGACAAAAGGATTGGCTCAAGCTCAAAAGCTCAAGACTCTGCATTTTACATTTCAGTGATCCAAGATCACATTGAGTCTATAGGAAAAGCCAATACTATTAAGGAGGGATGAGGTGTTGCTTAGTGAGTTTCTTGCTCCATGATGCTTAGTGATATGCTCCAAAAACCCTCAACTACTTTCTCACATCCACATATGACCTAAACCCAAAGCCAAACTCGCCCCACCGATTCTTTCTATCCGCGCCACCGAAGTTCGGGATGTCATAGCCATCGCCACAAACCCTAGGCAAATCGGTCTCACCGATAGGGATCTCGGTCTCACCGAGATGGGATAATCTCTGTTTTCCTTCGTAACGCTTTTGGTCTAACCGAAGTGAGCGATCGGTCCAACCGAGATTGCAATGTAAACTCTCTGCTTCCTTTTCGTAACATTTCGGTCTCACCAAAAAGAGTGAATCGTCCCACCGAAGTTTACGACCAACTCTCCGTTAGCTAATTACCAAAATCGGTCTCACCGAGTTTGTGTAATCGGTCTCACCGAGATTACGTTAAGCCCTAACCCTAACCATGTCGGTCCTACCGAGTTGCATGTCGGTCCCACCGAAATTACTAACGGTCACTAGGTTTACTGAATCGGTCAGACCGAGTTTATTGATTCGGTCCCACCGAGATTGGTAAATTGTGTGTAATGGTTGGATTTTGTGTGGAGGCTATATATACCCCTCCACCTCCTCTTCATTCGTGGACAGAGCCAATCGAACAAACCTACACTTCCAACTTACCATTTCTGAGAGAGAACTACCTACTCATGTGTTGAGGCCAAGATACTCCATTCCTACCATATGAATCTTGATCTCTAGCCTTCCCCAAGTTGCTTTCCACTCAAATCTTCTTTCCACCGAATCCAAATCCTGTGAGAGAGAGTTGAGTGTTGGGGAGACTATCATTTGAAGCACAAGAGCAAGGAGTTCATCATCAACACACAATTTGTTACTTCTTGGAGAGTGGTGTCTGCTAGATTGGCTAGGTGTCACTTGGGAGCCTCCAACAAGATTGTGGAGTTGGACCAAGGAGTTTGTAAGGGCAAGGAGATCGCCTACTTCGTGAAGATCTACCGCTAGTGAGGCAAGTCCTTCGTGGGCGACGGCCATGGTGGGGTAGACAAGGTTGCTTCTTCGTGGACCCTTCGTGGGTGGAGCCTCCGTGGACTCTCAAGAACTGCTACCCTTCGTGGGTTGAAGTCTCCATCAACGTGGATGTACGATAGCACCACCTATCGGAACCATGACAAAAACATCCGTGTCTCCAATTGCGTTTGAATTCTCCAAACCCTTCCCTTTACTTTCTAGCAAGTTGCATGCTTTACTTTCTGCTGCTCATATACTCTTTGCATGCTTGCTTGAATTGTGTGAGGATTCCTTGACTTGTGCTAAAATAGTTAAAATCTACCAAAGACTAAAATTGGGAAAAGGTTAAGTTTTTAATTGGTCAAGTAGTCTAATCACCCCCCTCTAGACATACTTCAAGGTCCTACAAGTGGTATCAGAGCTTTGGCCTCCATTTTCTTTGATTTCCATTGGTTTTGGTGGTCATAGCCTTGGTTTCACAACCTAGGAGAGTATGGCGTCTAGCGAGGGAAACTATCACCGTAGAGGTCCTTACTTTGATGGCACTAATTTTGCTAGTTGGAAGCATAAGATGAAAATGCATATTCTTCGACATAACCCCGTCGTTTGGGCTATTGTTGTATTGGCTTGCAAGGTGAATTCTTTGATGGGAGAGAACCGAACCGTGAAGCTAGTGCGGATGAGTTAAAGATGCTGCAATACAACGCTCAAGCTTGTGATATCCTCTTCAACGGATTGTGCCCCGAAGAATTCAACAAAATCAGCCGTCTTGAGAATGCAAAGGAAATTTGGGATACTTTGATTGATATGCATGAAGGTACCGACTCCGTCAAGGAATCCAAGTTGGATGTGCTCCAAAGTCAGCTTGACAAGTTCAAAATGAAGGATGGTGAAGGTGTCGCTGAAATGTACTCTAGGCTTGCTCTTATCACAAATGAGATCGCGGACTTAGGAAGTGAAGAGATGACCGACAGATTCATCATCAAGAAGATCCTAAGAGCATTGGATGGAAAATGTGATACCTTGTGCACATTGATCCAAATGATGCCCAGTTACAAAGATCTCAAGCCAACGGAAGTCATTGGAAGAATTGTTGCTCATGAGATGTCACTCAAGGATAAGGAGGAACTTCACAACAAGTCAAGTGGTGCTTACAAAGCCTCATGTGAAGCCCCCACATCATCAAGCGAGAAACAAACCTTCAATGAAGAATTGAGCTTAATGGTGAAGAACTTCAACAAATTCTACAAGAGTAAAAGTAAAGAGAGAAGCTCCAAGTCAATGTCCTACAATGACAAAAGATCTTATAGTAGAGAGCTTAATTGTTACAATTATGGAGACCGGACACTATTCCAATGAGTGTTCGCACCCTACAAAAGAAGAGAAGATTCTCCAAAAGAAGAAGTAGAAGAGAAGAATCACCACCAAGAGAGAGAAGGAGTAGAGATGATCGTTATGAGCGAAGACCCTCACGGAGAAGCAAGGATTCGGAAAGGAAGGACAAGTCATCAAGGAGCTACACAAAACGAATACATCAAGCTCATGTTGGTGAATGGGTATCCGGCTCCGACTCCGACAATCACTCCGAGAGAAGCTATCACTCCGATTCCGAATATACTCAAGATGAAGGTGTTGCCGGTCTAGCACTTGTGTCAACCAACTCCTACGACATATTTGATTCACCAAATGAAGGAATTGGAAGATGCTTCATGGCCAAAGGTCCTGAGGTTACACACCCCGAGTATGTTGATTTCAATAGTGACGAAGATGACTTGTTAGGTGATGATGATTTACTTGTTGATAACTCTAGTGATGGATACTATGATGGAACGTCAATCAATCATGCTAATCAAGATAAAACGAATGACAATGATAAGGAGAAGATTGCGCTTCTAACTAAAGAACTAAACACTCTTAAGTTGGCTCATGAAACTATCTTCGAAGATCATCGAGAACTTTTAAGGGCTCATGAGAAGTTACGCTTTGAAAAGCTCAATCTTGAGCAAGAGCATGAGTTCTTAAAGGCAATCAATGATGATCTCCGTAAGAAAAGTTCTTCTTACATTGCCAAGCATTTACTCTTATCTACTTACATGCCTTAAGTCAAGTCCATTAACAAGAATAAGAAAGATTCTTCCTCTAGTATGTCGGCATTCTGGGAACGGGGGTACCCAGACTTGCTCGCCCATGCCGCTGGCGTGGCTCAAAGGGTGGCCCAAGACGCCCATCTTCATCGGCACCAGCTCAAGACCTCGCGAGGGGCCAAGATTCATGGGCGGACGACAGAAGCTTCCTCGTGCACGGCCTCATCAGCTGGCTAGCGAGGGGGTGGAGAGATCAAGGCGGGGTACCTCACGAGGTGCCCATGACGCAAGCCATGACGACAAAGGGCGCCAGGCGGGCGCCAGCCCGCGCAGTGTCCTCATTTCCTCTTTGGTGCAAAGGAGGCAAGCGCAGGCGAGAGCATCAAGCAAAGGCAGCCATTTCGGTGCAACAAGACCAAGACCATCGCAACGGCAGGAAGAAGGTCATCATGGAGCCCAAGCCGACGTCACCACCAGAGCCTTTGACAGGCGAGGACCAACTATAGTCAGGATAAGTGTACTAGATGTTCCCCTTCAAAATGGCCAATTGTTGGCGCCCTTCTCGCTCAATATTTGGGAAGAGGCCCAGGGCCTCTTCCTATAAGTAGGGCTAGCCACCATAGTAGAAAGGGAGGAGAATCTTAGCTTGATCCGATCCAATCGAGAACCTAGCCACAAGAACACCTCACCCTCGCGAGGCTGTTCTTCCTTGTATTGTTCATCATCAGCCCAAGAGGCAATCCACCACACCACACACTGGAGTAGGGTGTTACACCACAATGGTAGCCCGAACCAAGATAAACCTTGTGTCCCTTGTGTTGCTCTTCGTAGTTCTAGATCCTTGCAGGAGGCGAGTGCGGCGTGTAGGTAGGGGTGAGATCTCCAGATGCACCCTGTAGTTCAAACCTAGAGGGTTTGCCGAATCTGAAATTCGACATTTGCGCGCTGTAGGGTGCACCGAATCCATCTTCCGCCGCCTGTTCTTCGCCTCCTCTCATCCATGTCGACGCTGCGTCGGGCTCAAGGCCGAAGGCCGAGCCGCCTCGCCACTGCTGCCGCCCAGACGGTTTCGCCGGCGTCGCGCCCCGCCGCCGTCACTGCCGCCAACACCGCCACCGGCTCAAGGGAACGAGCAGCAAGCATCGCCCCAAGATCCGTCCGCGGAGGCGAGACGGCCAGCATCGCTACCCTTCACTCGCCCCTGGTTCTTTGTCTTCGCGCCCAGCGCGCCATGGAGGCTCGAGCCGCCATCACGGCAAACGAGCTCCTGCGCCACCGCACCATCATCGACGCTCACGAAGAGTGGCTCACCACGTCGCCGATCTTGTCCGTGCCGCAGGGGGCTCCCTCGCGCCGTCCTTCTCGCTGCACCGCGCCCCGCCTTGCGCGGGCGATGAAGCTCCAGGGGCGCCTCAACCGCCTCACCCTCAAGAAGGCGCCGGCACCAAGGCGCTGCGGGCCCTGGCGTAACCCACTCCGTCCGGCACCGGTAGCAGCAAGAAGAGCAGAGCTGTCAAGAGGTCCTCGCCCCAAGAAGCTGCCCGAGTGCTCCCCGCACCGCCCGTCACGACCAAGGCCCCGCCCAAAGACGCTAAGACCTCGCGCTGCTCCCAGCGGCAGCGCATGGGGACCCACAAGACCAGGACCTTCGTCACCAAAGGCCTCCGTGGCCATAGCAGTCAGCCGCGCCTTCACCACCGAAGGCAAGCAGGTCGTCGCGGGCCCGGCAAGTTCAAGCTGGACACGCCTCCTCGCCACGATGGCACGGCCGACCTGCGGAGTTCCTCCAGCTTCACGAGCTGGGCATCAAGCTGCAAACGGGGGACGAAGGTCATGGCGAACTGGTTTCCATGGCACTCAAGGACGGAGCCCGCACTGCTCCTCTGAACTCGCTCTCGCACAATTTCTCCCGACGAGATGCGCACCCGCTTCATCGCCAACTTCAAGGCACTCGCGATCGCCTCCCGCCGTGAGCGACATGCGCCACATCAAGCAAAGAGCTATGAGAGACCTGCAGTATACATCCAGCGCTTCAACAACGCACGCCTCAAGATTCCCAAGGTGACCGAGGAGGCCATCATCTCAGCCTTCTCCGACGGCGCGCGTGGACGCCAAGATGAAGGAGGAGTGGCGATGCATGAAGATCTGTGCACATCCTTGAGCTGTTCAACTTGGCGACCAAGTGTGCTGTGGCTGAGGAAGGACGCCTTTCCTCCTCGAGCTGCCAGCCGCAGACCCAGAAGAGAAGAAGCCCAAGGTCAAGGACGTGAAGCGCAAGGGGGCGGCCGTGCTCGCGACGGAACCAGATACCAAGCGAGGCAGATATCAGCCCGAGTCTTCCAAGGGCAGCCGGTACTATGTGTACCATGACCTCCACACCCACAACACCAACGAATGTCAAGAACTCCGAGCCGCGAGAAGGGCGATCGGTCGACGCCCGACCGCAATGATCGAGGCTACGATCGAGGAGGAGGAAGAAACGAGGACGCTGGGAAGACCGTGGCCTCGCCAAGGGTGGCGCGATCGACCTCGCGAGGACCGCTGGCAGGATCAGCCTCGCGAGGGAGGTTGGAGGGATCAGCCTCGCGAGGACCGCCCGCAAGGCAACGCAGGCCTCCCTCCTCTGCCGCCATAGCCAAGGAGAAATGAGGACCACCATCAGGACGAGGGGGCTGGGGGCTTCCAGGAGCCGCGCGCAATCGCTTGCATCCTGGGCGGAGCTCAAGCCCCAGCCTCTCAGCGCATCTTCAAGCAGTTCGCCCGCGAAGTGAATGCAGTCCTCCCCAAGCTTGAAGCCACGTGCCCTCTCAGGCGGTTAGTGTGCACCGTCACATTCAGCTCGGCGGATCAGCTCAAGTCTTGTGCCACGGCCAAGTCCTCCGATGCTTTGTTCCCTAATCATCGCGAACGTGCAAGTCACCAGACCTCATCAATGGCGGAGCAGGCTCAATGTCCCGTCCAGAGACATTCAACAATCTCCAAGTGCCTTACAATCAGCTTCACCAACCAAGCCTTTCTCCGAGTCACCGATGGCTCCACAGCCCGATTGGGCAGGTCCGCCTCCCGTCACCTTTTCGGGCGCGACTTCGACGTCGCCACATTCTCTGCCATACAATGCCATCCTCTGTACCAGCAGCCGCCAAGTTCATGGCCGGACTCATCACGGCTACAACGCCCTCAAGATGCCGGGAGCGGTGGAGTCATCACGGTGCCGTGTGAAGAGAGATGCGGTGTGCCCACGAGCGTGCTTTTCAAGCCGCGCCACTTGAAGACCCAGACCGCAGGAGCGGAGGCTCCCGAGGCTGCACCCAAGAAGAAGAAGACATCGCTGGCCCGACCCCTCGGGAGGCAGGCCCTCGTGGTCCGCTACTGTCAGGAGCACCTCCTTCGTCAGATAGGAAGGCGCGCCGGCGCCTCCTCGAGCAAGGCTCGGGGCTCTCTCGAGGGCCACCGACCTTGCTAAGGTCACGAGGGAGGCGCTTGGGCACCACCCGGAGGCGTGTTTCAAAGCACGCTTCCCTCAGAAGGAGCAAGGCAAGGAGGGCCAAACCTCAAGAGTTCATCAGCCAGATCATTCAGAGCCGCAGGAGTCAAGAGTCATGAGCGGGCCGCCGCCACTCCGCCGTAGCTCCCCATCCAAAGCGAGGATGGTGGGCTGCGCGTCTGCATCGACATACCAGGCTCAACCGAGCCGCCTCAGAGCGCCTCTGGCCTCACGCGTGGGGCATCGTGAAGGTCCACCCCAGCCTACGTCAGCATGCCCTCACGGCGTGCGGCGAACGCGGGTCCGCCGCTAGCGCCTCATGGGGAGCATCTCGAGGCTCAAGAGGCCAGGCGTTCGCAGTCCTGGCAGAGATGGAGTTGGTCCGCGAGGAGCCACTAGCGCCGGAGCCTCCCGAGGCCCCCCGGCCTGGGGCTCGTGAAGATCGGCTCCGAACCCACGACGCTCGCTACTTCAAAGATCCCTTCGCCTTCAACGCTACTGTGACATCCTTCAAGTTTCATTTTCAGCCGAGCGCCCTGTGGCTGCATCATTCCCTGTGCCGCGTGGGTCCGCCCCGCGCAGCGTGTATCCCTTTACTTCATGTTCCTAGCTTACCTTATCGTGGGCGCGCCCTCGGCTGCATCATCCCAAGCCACTCGGGCGCACCAATGACATGTCCCCTCTTGCATTTATTCGGTCGCACGTTTGACCCATCATGATTGTTATTTGATGCCTGTCCATGGCACCCCTTCTTCCTTCATGTCGGCCACTTGCACGCTAAAGGGGGGTACCGAGCATCACGACTCATGGGCTCCCCATCGCTCTCCAGCCCTCACCCTCCGCCTTGTCCACGGCATCGCGACCGGCATACCAACGACGATCGAGACCCGCCGAGGGCGGGACCCGAGGACGAGAGCGTCGGCATCTAACCAAATTTGCAGAACACATCACAAGTTAAGGCCAAGTGCCAGCGCAACCCGCTTGAGGTAGGGCCCCGTGAGTCCCACGCTGGCTCACGGGTGCCCAGACACACCTCGTCAGCCCCACTGCGTGCCGCCCACGTGTCGTATGGGTCAGACACGCCCGGGGGCTCCTCCCGAGGGCAGCCCCTCCCATGCACTAGTGGAAGCACCATGCTCCGCTGGCCGACGACACCGCCGAGGAGCAGCTATGCCCGACACATACGGAAGCGCTTATGCTCCGCTACCGGTGATAAACAACTAAGGGTGGCCTCGGCGCGATCAACCTCGAGGAGCCCCGAGCTCAATGTCCGCCTCATTGCAACGCCCTCGGGAGTGCCGCGAGAGGGTTGGGCACGGGCTACGCCTGGTCACGCCAGACGCCGACGCCATTCCAGCCAGCCCTCGGCCTGGTTCGTCAGACGCCCTCCTCGCGGGGCCAAGGTACGAAGGCCGCTTGAACGTCAAGGGGACTCTCGAGCATCGCGACTCAGAGTCTAACTGGTCACGTAGCCCTCACCCCTTAGTTCCAAAGGCTAACGACGGTTGAGGTATGCACGCGCCGGGCTCGCAGACGAGAATGGTAAATTCACCCATACATCTCGCCTCCCTACTTGCTGTTCAGGCGCGCCAAGGGGACTCTCGAGCATCGTGACTCAGAGCCTAACTTGTCACTTAGCCCTCACTCCTTGGTCCCGCCCTGGTTTTCGTCGGGCTAACGGCGGCCGAGGTATAGCTGGGCAGACTCTGCTCGGCGAGAACATAAGCAAGTAGGAAGGAAAAGCGCAAATCTCAAGGAATTCAAAAGCAAATATTACAGTCCATAACTGTTTTCACAACGCCAAACGCAGTTTAAACGCCCCGAGGCATGATGCATGTTGCGTGAGCTGAAAGCGTAACATGAGCCACAAAGGAGTCACTTGTTGACGCAGAGCTGCGCTGGGGGTTCGCCTCCTGAAGCTCAGGACCGGCGCCGCTTCGCTTGGTGTCAAGGTCCCGAACTCGCCAACAGAGCCTCCGCCGACCCTTCACGGCCTCAAAGAGCGGCAGCGGCAAGCTCGCCGCCACGGGCTCCATCAGTTGTCGAGGTCGACGCCGAGATCGCGAAGGTAGACGTGGGTAAGGACGCGTCCGCCGCAGGTAACACAGACACGGCTCGGCCTCAACCGTGGGGGCCAAGACCAAGGGTGACATCTTCAAGGGCGCGGATCAGGAAGGAAGCAGCTTGGCGGGGTTGCCCTCGCGCCGCCAGCTGGCTTTTGTGTCACCGTCAGAAGCGACCTCAAGAAGGTGCGAGCCTTCGCCTCCATCTTCGCTGAAGGCCACGCTGTCCTCGCCGAGACCAGGCGCCTGCAGCCCAGCTCGACCTCTTCGCCCAACTCCTGCTCCAAAGACACCCAAGCGTCACAAGCGCCCGGTTAAGCTTGGCATCCCGGTCCTGACGGCCGCCATGAGCCCTCATGTCTTCCTCCTTCCCTTGGCGAACGCGGGCCTCCTTGGCAAGCTGGTCACGCAGCCTGCAGCTTCGCTCTCCGGCGCTTTGCAAAGGACCTCGGACATCGGCTATCTCCCCAAAGGCGGCGTCATGAAGGCTTTGCCCCAAGGACGGCCTGTTCCTCCTCGTCGCAAGCCGTCGCGGCTGAACCAGCCGCCGAATCAAGCATCGAGCGAACCCAAACGGGAGGCTGCTCCAGCGTCCGCCACTGCGAGGGTCGGCGCCAGAAGATCTTGCCGCAACCGTCCATTCAGCAAGAAGACGATCCAGACGGTGGGGGAGTCGAGAGACAACAGTTGGTGGAGTAGGAGGAGAGGACGGCAACAGAATCCACAACATCTCGAGAAGGGACCTTCACTGCGCCCGACAATTGCAAGGCGGTGGCATCGTGCAAGGATACTCGGAGTCGCTTGTGCCATGGGGCTGAGCTCGCCCAGCTAGCTCCACCAAGCCTCGCGAGGATGACCAAGGTGAGAGGCCCGTCTCTTGCGTCACCTTCTTTTGCAAGTGAGGCATCGCCCGGACGATCCTCAGAGCTTCCTTCACTTTTCGCGCAGCGCCAGCCTTAGCCAAGGAATACAGATATCAAGCCTCGGCGACAAAGCAAGAAATAAAGCAAGAATCAAGCACTTATCGGTCATCGCCGGGCCGGGCAATCAATCTCCGAACTTGAAGCCCGAGAGCCGGCATGTGGATCAGCCTCAAGAGGCTCGGGAGCAGGAGGCGCGTCTGCAGTCGCCTCGAGCTGTGGCATACCATGGGGACCAGCCCCGCCCTGTCCTTCTTCGGGATCGGGCAGCTCGCCGCCGCGGCCATCGCCATCCTCATCGCCGCCGGCAAGAGGCGAAGAGCGCGGGACCCACGCCCGGGGGGGCGCCTCGACTCCCGCTTGGCCGCCTCTGAGTCGAGCCCTTTCCCCGCCTCTTCTTCCTCCTCTCCGCTAGAGTCGCCGGAGGACACGTTCACCGTCGTCGGGCCGCGGGCCCTCGGGTACCTCCGCTGGCACAGCCTGTCCCGCTGAAAACGGGCATGGAATCCACCACTGCTCCCAATCATCTCGAAGGAACAAGGGCACAGAGCACCTCCACCTCGCCACGCCTCCCGACCAAAGATTGAGGACCGCGCCAGATCTTCATCGCCAAGACTACGGGCTCGGGCGAGGCCTCCACAATGAAGCGTAGTAATCGACGAAGCGGGGCCACCCGATGCTCCAGAACTCCTCAGAGCGACGCCTGGCCAGCCTGGCCGCCACCATGTTGCCCGCCACAGTCCGCTCATCTTCTCCAAGATTGGCTTTTTGCTGGGATCCACGAAGTTCAGCGAGACCAATTGTCGGAGGTCGTGGGCTGCTCCATGGGCAGAATCAGCCGAGGATGGATGCGCCCAGCGTCTACCATGACCCACTTGCTCCTGAAGCCTTCAATCCTCTTCCCGGGCTTCAAGATGGCGTTGGAGCTGCCATACGCGACAAAGCTCGCGCACGCGGAGATGGGCTCGCGAGAGGTCCGGAGGTAGAAGTAGTGGCGTAGCAGGGCCACTGAGGGCTGCACCCCGACATGAGCCTCACAATAGTAGGCGAAGATCGCCAGAAGAAGAACAAAGTTGGGGTGGAGGTGCCGAGCTTGCAGTTTGTAATGGCGGAGGACAGAAAAGAAGAACTCAGAAAAGGGAGGCACCAGACCGGTAGCAATGGCGCTCACGAAGAGCGGATAGAAGGTGCTTCCTTGGCCCTCGGGAAGGGCGAAGCCGGCCCTGAGCACCGCTGCCCCTTCGTTGCCTTGCGCCGCCATCATGCGGCGCGCTCGGGCAAGGCCCTTCTCCGGCACGTTCGGCGAGTCCAAGACGGGCGAGTACCAAGCTCCGGCCGGGGTCTGGCGAGGCGCCATGTCTTGCTGGGGCACGCGGGCGAAGTAGATCTGGAGATTTCGGAAGCAGGAAGGAAAGGCGAAAGAAAGGGGATCTGGGCAATGACCGGAGAAGGCAAAGGAGGCAAAGTCTGGACGGGTGCCGCTCTTTTGTCGATTCGCGCAGTTGCTAAGACGCCCACGACCAATCAACCGCCACGCGGCGCCCAAGGTCATAGGCTGTTTGGAGCCTGGCGCTCAGACTTGCCCCTTCGCTTTCTGCTGAGCCAAGTCCAGCGCGCCTTTGGGCCCGGGCTACTGTCGGTGTTCGGGAACGAGGGTACCCAGACTTGTTTTCCCGTGCTCGCGGCATGGCTCAAAGGGTGGCCCAAGACGGCCCATCTTCATCAAGACTAGCTCAAGACCTCGCGAGGGGCCAAGCCTCATGGGCGGACGACATGAAGCTTCCTCGTGCACGGCCTCGTCAGTTGGCTCGCGAGGGGCGGAGAGATCAAGGTGGGTACCTCACGAGGTGCCCATGACGCAAGCCATGACGACCAAGGGCGCCCGGTGGGCGCCAGCCATGTGATGTCCTCATTTCCTCTTTGGTGCAAAGGAGGCAAGCGCAGCGAGAGCATCAAGCAAAGGCAGCCGTTTGGTGCAACAAGACCAAGACCGCCACAACGGCAGGAATAAGGTCATCATGGAGCCCAAGCAAGGCCACCACCACGAGCCTTTGATGCGAGGACCAACTTTAGTCAAGATAAGTGTACTAGATGTTCCCCTTCAAAATGGCCAATTGTTGGCGCCCTTCCCGCTCAATATTTGGGAAGAGGCCCAGGGCCTCTTCCTATAAGTATGGCTAGCCACCATAGTAGAAAGGGAGGAGAATCTCAGCTTGATCCCATCCGATCGAGAACCTAGCCACAAGAACATCTCACCCTTGCGAGGTTGTTCTTCCTTGTATTGTTCATCATCAGCCCAAGAGGCAATCCACCACACCACACTTTGGAGTAGGGTGTCACACCACAATGGTGGCCCAACCAAGATAAACCTTGTGTCCCTTGTGTTGCTCTTCGTAGTTCTAGATCCTTGCGAGGCGCAAGTGCAGTGTAGGTAGGGGTGAGATCTCCGCGACACCACAGAGTTCGAACCTAGAGGGTTTGCCGAACCCGAAATCCGACATGGTAGTAACAATAATCATGTTAAATCTAATATTGTTGTTGGGGAACGAGTAATTTCAAAAATTTCCTACGATCACGCAAGACCATGGTGATGGCATAGCAACGAGAGGGGAGAGGTCCGCCCACGCACTCGTGAGACCGAAAGCGGAAGCGTTATAACAACGTGGTTGATGTAGTCGACGCCTTCACGATCCGACCGATCCAAGCACCGAACGACGGCACCTCCGAAGTTCGCACACGCTCAGCTCGATGACGATCCCTGACCGATCCAGCAAAGTGTCGGGATGAGTTCCAAGACGACGGCGCAGGACGATGTTGATGCTCCACCGACGCAGGGCTTCGCTTAAGCTCCGCGATGATATGACTTCTCCGCGCAGGCTTCGCCTAAGCTCCACGACGATATGACCAAGTGGAATATGGTGGAAGGGGCACCGACACGGCTAAGGAAAGATCCGTAGATCAACTTGTGTATCATGGGGTGCCCCCGCCTCAGATATAAAGGAGCCAATAAGTGCGGCCAGCCTTGGGGGCGCTGCCGAGGAGTCCTACTCCCACGGGAGTAGGACTCCCCCCTCCTAGTTGGATTAGGATTGAGGAGGGGAAGAGGGAAGGGCGCCCCCTCTCCTTGTCCTATTCGGACTAGAGGGGGAGGGGGCGCAGCCCACCTGGGCGGCCCTTCCTCTTCTCTCTTATGGCCCATTAAGGCCCATAGACCTCCCGGGGTTCCGTAACCCCTACATCGATAAATTCGATTTCACTCGGAACACTTCCGATGTCCAAATGTAGGCTTCCAATATATCAATCTTTATGTCTCGACCATTTCGAGACTCCTCGTCATGTCCGTGATCACATCCGGACTCAACAACCTTCGTGCATCAATACTTATAAACTCATAATGAACTGCCATCAAACGTTAGCGTGCGGACCCTACGGGTTCGAGAACTATGTAGACATGACCTAGAACCATTCTCGGTCAATAACCAATAGCGGAACCTGGATGCCCATATTGGTTCCTACATATTCTACGAAGATCTTTATCGGTCAAACCGCATAACGACATACGTTGTTCCTTTGTCATCGGTATGTTACTTACCCGAGATTCGATCGTCGGTATCCAATACCTAGTTCAATCTCGCTACCGTAAGTCTCTTTACTCGTTCCGTAATACATCATCTCACAACTAACTCATTAGTTGTAATGCTTGCAAGGCTTAAGTGATGTGTATTACCGAGAAGGCCTAGAGATACCTCTCCGACAATCGGAGTGACAAAACCTAATCTCAAATACGCCAACCCAACAAGTACCTTTGGAGACACCTGTAGTACTCCTTTATAATCACCCGATTCGTTGTGACGTTTGGTAGTACCCAAAGTGTTCCTCCGGTAAACGAGAGTTGCATAATCTCATAGTTATAGGAACATGTATGGGTCATGAAGAAAGCATTAACAACATACTAAACGATCAAGTGTTAAGCTAACGGAATGGGTCATGTCAATCACATCATTCTCCTAATGATGTGATCCCATTAATCAAATGACAACACATGTCTATGGTTAGGAAACATAACCATCTTTGATTAATGAGCTAGTCTTGTAGAGGCATACTAGTGACTATCTGCTTGTCTATGTATTCACACATGTATTATGTTTCCGGTTAATACAATTCTAGCATGAATAATAAACATTTATCATGGTATAAGGAAATAAATAATAACTTTATTATTGCCTCTAGGGCATATTTCCTTCATCTCCCACTTGCACTAGAGTCAATAATCTAGATTACATAGTAATGATTCTAACACCCATGGAGTCTTGGTGCTGATCATGTTTTGCTCGTGGAAGAGGCTTAGTCAATGGATCTCGCAACATTCAGATCCGTATGTATTTTGCAAATCTCTATGTCTCCCACTTGGACTTGGTCCCGAATGGAATTGAAGCGTCTCTTGATATGCTTGGTCCTCTTGTGAAATCTGGATTCCTTTGCCAAGGCAATTGCACCAAGATTGTCACAGAAGATCTTCATCGGTCCCGATGCACTAGGTATGACACCTAGATCGGAAATGAACTCTTTCATCCAGACTCCTTCATTTGCTGCTTCAAGCAGCTATGTACTCCGCTTCACATGTAGATCCCGCCACGACGCTTTGTTTAGAACTGCACCAACCGACAGCTCCACCGCTTAATAAAACACGATCCGGTTTGCGATTTAGAATCGTCCGGATCGGTGTCAAAACTTGCATCGACGTAACCATTTACGACTAGCTCTTTGTCACCTCCATATCGAGAAACATATCCTTAGTCCTTTTCGTATTTCAGATGTTCTTGACCGCTGTCCAAATGATCCACTCTGGATTACTTTGGTACCTTCCGCCAAGCTTACAGCTAAGCATACGTCAGTCCGGTACACAGCATTGCATACATGATAGAGCCTATGGCTGAAGCATAGGAACATCTTTCATTTTCTCTATCTTCTGCATTGTGGTCGGGCATTGAGTCCGACTCAATCTTACACCTTGTAATACAGGTAAAAACCTTTCTTTGCTCGATCCATTTTGAACTTTTTCAAAACTTTATCAAGGTATGTGCTTTGTGAAAGTCCAATTAAGCGCCTTGATCTATCTCTATAGATCTTGATGCCCAATATGTAAGCAGCTTCACCGAGGTCTTTCATTGAAAACTTTTATTCAAGTATCCTTTTATGCTATCCAGAAATTCTATATCATTTCCAATCAATAATATGTCGTCCACATATAATATTAGAAATGCTACAGAGCTCCCACTCACTTTCTTGTAAATACAAAGCTTCTCCAAAAGTCTCAGATAAACCCATATGCTTTGATCACACTATCAAAGCGCTTATTCCAACTCCGAGAGGCTTGCACTGCACCATAAATTGATCATTGGAGCTTGCACACTTTGTTAGTACCCTTTGGATCGACAAAACCTTCTCGTTGCATCATATACAACTCTTCTTCTAGAAATCCATTCAAGAATGCAGTTTTTACATCCATTTGCCAAATTTCATAATCATAAAATGCGCAATTGCTAACATGATTCGGACAGACTTAAGCATCGCTACGGGTGAGAAAGTCTCATCGTAGTCAACCCTTGAACTTGTCGAAAACCTTTCGCAACAAGTCGAGCTTTGTAGACAGCTACATTACCATCGGCGTCGGTCTTCTTCTTAAAGATCCATTTATTTTCAATGGCTTGCCGATCATCGGCAAGTCAACCAAAGTCCATACTTTGTTCTCATACATGGATCCCATCTCAGATTTCATGGCTTCCAGCCATTTTGCGAATCTGGGCTCACCATCGCTTCTTCATAGTTTGTAGGTTCGCCATGGTCAAGTAACATGACTTCCGAATAAGATTACCGTACCACTCACAGTGCGATTTTACTCTGGTTGACCTATGAAGTTCAAGAGTAACTTGATCTCAAGCTTCATGATCATCATCATTAGTTTCCTCACTAATTGGTGTAGTTGTCACAGAACCATTTCTTGTGATGAACTACTTTCCAATAAGGGAGCGATATCTGTTATCTCATCAAGTTCTACTTTCCTCCCACTCACTTCTTTCGAGAGAAACTCCTTCTCTAGAAAGGATCCGAATTTAGCAACGAAAATCTTGCCTTCAGATTTGTGATAGAAGGTGTACCCAACAGTCTCCTTTGGGTATCCTATGAAGACACATTTTCCGATTTGGGTTCGAGCTTATCGGTTGAAGTTTCTTTACATAAGCATCGCAGCCCCAAACTTTAAGAAACGACAACTTTGGTTTCTTGCCAAACCACAGTTCATAAGGCGTCGTCTCAACGGATTTTGACGGTGTCCTATTTAACGTGAATGCGCCGTCTCTAAAGCATAACCCCAAAGCGATAGCGGTAAATCGGAAATAGACATCATAGATCGCACCATATCTAGTAAAATACGACACGACGTTCGGACACACCATTTCTCTGTGGTGTTCGGGTGGCGTGAGTTGCTAAACTATTCCACATTGTTTCAAATGTAAACCAAACTCAGAACTCAAATATTCTCCTCCACGATCAGATCGTAGAAACTTTATTTTCTTGTTACGATGATTTTCCACTTCACTCTGAAATTCTTTGAACTTTTCAAATGTTTCAGATTTGTGTTTCATTAAGTAGATATACCCATATCTGCTCAAATCATCTGTGAAGGTGAGAAAATAACGATACCATGGCGTGCCTCAACATTCATTGGACCACAAACATCGGTATGTATGATTTCCAACAAATCAGTTGCTCGCTCCATAGTTCCGAGAACGGCGTTTTGGTCATCTTGCCCATGAGGCACGGTTCATAAGTACCAAGTGATTCATAATCAAGTGATTCCGAAGCCCATCAAGATGGAGTTTCTTCATGCGTTTTACAATCGATATGACCTAAATGGCAAGTGCCACAAATAAGTTGCACTATCATTATCAACTCTGCATCTTTTGGCTTCAACATTATGAATATGTGTATCACTATGTCGAGATTCAACAAGAATAGACCATTCTTCAAGGGTGCATGACCATAAAAGATATTACTTATATAAATAGAACAACCATTATTCTCGATTTAAATGAATAACCGTCTCGCATTAAACAAGATCCAGATATAATGTTCATGCTCAACGCTGGCACCAAATAACAATTATTTAGGTCTAAAACTAATCCGAAGGTAGATGTAGAGGTAGCGTGCCGATCGCGATCACATTGACTTTGGAACCATTTCCCACGCGCATCGTCACCTCATCCTTTGCCGATGCTCGTCTATTCCGTAGTCCTGCTTTGAGTTGCAAATATTAGCAATGTAACCAGTATCAAATACCAGTGCTACTACGAGCTCTAGTAAGGTACACATCAATAACATGTATATCACATATACCTTTGTTCACCTTGCCATCCTTCTTATCCGCCAAATACTTGGGGCAGTTCCGCTTCGGTGTCGATCGCTTGCGGTAAAACATTCGATTTCAGGCTTAGGTCCAGACTTGGGTTTCTTCTCTTGATCAAGCAACTTTCTTGCTGTTCTTTTGAAGTTTACCTTCTTCTTCCCTTTGCCCTTTTCTTGAAACTAGTGGTCTTGTTGACCATCAACACTTGATGCTCTTTCTTGATTTCTACTTCGCGGCTTTTAGCATCGCGAAGAGCTCAGAATTGTCTTAGTCATTCCTTGCATATTATAGTTCATCACGAAGCTCTTGTAGCTTGGTGGCGTGATTGGAGAATTTCATCAATGACACTATCATCCGGAAGATTAACTCCCAGCTGAATTAAGTGATTGTTATACCCGGACATTTTGAGTATGTGCTCACCGATGAACTATTCTCCTCCATCTTGCAGCTATAGAACTTATTGGAGACTTCATATCTCTCAATCCGGGCATTTGCTTGAAATATTAACTTCAACTCCTGAAACATCTCATATGCTCCATGACGTTCAAAACGTCGTTGAAGACCCGGTTCTAAGCCGTAAAGCATGGCTGCTTCGAACTATTGAGTAGTCATCAGCTTTGCTTTGCGAGACGTTCACAACTTCGGCTCAGCTCCCGCAGCGAGGCTGTCACCCAGCGGTGCTTCCGGGGCGTAATTTTTACGTGCAGCAATGAGGATAATCCTCAAATTACGGACCCAATCCGTGTAATTGCTACCA